>JAVJIF010030918.1:0-399260 GCA_038442645.1 Agave tequilana
TTTTTCCCACCGCCGATTGAACTGCCTCGTTGAACCCTAGCTATCGAGCATAGGATGAGAGAGCATAACGGGTTTAAGTGAGCCCAGTTTAATGGGTCTGCTCCGCAACTCATAAGAAGACCCGACCAAGATCGATACGACTCAGCTCGTCCACCGGCGCAATCCGAGTCCAACTTGGTTTAACTAAGTCAGATTGATCGAGTCAACTCACTTACACAGTTTAGCGAGTCAGATCGACTGAGTTAACACTGATTGAGCTGCCTGAGTCAACTCAGTCTGCAGTAGTACGACTTTCTAGAGCCCATTTCAGGCCCGTTAAATGCCAGACTTGATTCATTCTCAAAGCAGCTGATTTCCAGACCATATCGTCAATTTCCAGGATCACTGTGGTTGGTTTCATCTTTTCGGTGCGTGCATATCTTTGAGGTATTTCTAAACTCATCAATTCTATTTTTTTTAGTAGTATTAGACATTTGCCTGCACACAATTAGTTTATCTTTTGTGCTATAAATTTGTTTGTTGTTCCACTAAAACTGGTGAGAGTGTGAATCTGCTAGCCTTTTATTTTCTACAATCTGGATATTAACTTAGAACTATTTCTTAAATCTAGGCACACGATTATTTATCTTGATAGCATTTTAGAACGACCAAAATTACATAAATTATTTCTATTATTTGGTCGCCTTTAATTAAATTTTTTGTGCCAGAGTGTTAAATAAGTTGTGGGATAATCTAGTGAGTGTTAGTGACTTGAACTACCTACTGATTTTAAATTTTCATGTGCATCTCACATTCAATTATTGTTAGGTGATAGGATTAGTTTTCTTTCTTATTAGATTGCATTTATATTTCATCTTAGTTGTTCATTTGCATTTTTGCTCTAGTTTTTTGCATTTAGAAAACTCCATTTGCATGCCCATCCGTAGTGGAACACAGTACCACCCTTGAGAACCAATTTCTGAAATGGATCCCAACATTGCCAACATCACAAAATCTTGGAATACATATCCGTTCGATTGGGCAATGTCGAACAAGATTGAAAAGCAATAGAAAACGTGAAACTGCGGAGAATGTTAGTGAGAATAGACCTCGTCCTAAAAATCGCACGTCTAGGAATAATATTCAGATTGATCATGATGGAATGAACATAAAGAATATATTAAACTAGAGGCACTCACTTTTGATGGTCAGTTGGATTCCCAAAATTTTCTCAATTAGACATCATACATAGATCATTATTTTAATCGGTATGATATGTTTGATGAGAGAATAATCTGATTTGCCAAGATAAAATTGGTTAGTCAGGCTAGATAATATTGGACTAATGTTGAGAAGCTGATGAAATTTAGATATCAAAAGCCCATTCAGACTTGGGATGAGATGAAGTGAAACTCCAAGAGAAATATCTGCCTCTGTCGTACAAACAGTGCTTACTTAATCAGTGACAACATTTGACTCAAGGCAATCGACCAGCGTCGAGTACATCAACCAGTTTGAAATTTCAAAATAGGTATGGTGAGAATGAGTCTGATTCCATGGTTTTGTTTAGATTTCATTTAGGACTTAAGGAAGACCTTAGACAAGAGATATTTGTGAGAGATATCTGTAACGCCCAATCTCGCGGGTACGGAGAGTTATTGTTACTTACATACGCAGGGCGAAATACCCTCACATATGTATGTTAAGTATCAGTACATGTAAGAATCAGAGTACGGAAGCACAGTGGTAACATACATTCCAATAAAACAGTATAAATACACTGTTATTACAGAGCGTGATCCAATAATTACAAAAATATTACATCACCAATAGGCGCAAAAGTATGTTTACAAGGAGATACACACAATATAAAAGCTGGTAGATGCTCATAAGCAACAAAAGTGGATCTTGAGAGCCGATCAAGGGGGTTGAAAGAAAAGAGTTACGAAGATCTACAGCTAATCTATCACGCTGCTACTGTGCAAAGAAGCTCCACGGGAGGGTCCACTACGTCCAAGTTCCGAAATCTGGACATGCAAGTCTGGGGTTGTCAGAAAGTAACCCAACGAGTATGTAAAATGAAGCCAACTGACATGCACAAGAAAGCATACGTGTATCGATAAATTGAACAGAAAAGCATATATCAAAAATCGTGTCGTGAGGCACACACAAGCATTGCAATGAGGCAATCAAGTAAAGTAAATATGGGCAAAACCAGTTGTATAAACTCATATTGTGGATTCAGGAGATTAGTACATCGAGGGATGATCCAAACAAAAAACTGTCATATATATACCTCATGTCACCATCATCTGAGTGTATACAACCCGAGTTGTCCTGAATTATTATATTAGCATTTTGTTATTATACTGACGTGATTCAGGCATGCAAGTCAGGAAATTCAATAACACAGATATTATTTCAGGCAAGTGGTGCACTACTATTATACAATCAATAATAATCAGTATCGTTTGTTATTTTAGTCATTCCCTACCAATAACCCATACCACTAGTTATCCACATCGGAGTTCTAACTCCATAGTACTCATATCCAAATTACGATACATGATATCATTACCTGAACGAGGGAGTGATTAAAAACCTACGCACCTTATATTATCACTGTATACAAAGCAGTGTACCGAGAGTCAGTCAAGCAAGTACAATCCGGTAAACAAGAATATCCGGAGTAATTATTGTATTACTGAAATGATAACATGCAGGAGGCAAGCAGGGTAACTTAATTTTATAACGATAGTAATAATCAGTATCACTTACTATTTGATTAATTTTCCTCCAGTGTCCCATACCACTGGTAGTTCATACCAGAGTCTCTACTCTAGCAGAACTCATCCGATCCATGGCACGCGTATACCATTATTCGAATGAGGGAATGACCGAATAACATCCACTTCTGACATTATTATTGTTAGGTAATTAAGTATATCAGGTGTAGCGAGAGGTTGTTTTCCATTAATTTGAATCGGGAAACTTACAAAAAATTATAGAAACTTACAAATAATAAAACAAAGATTACTAGAATTCTCTAAGGTGAGTTTTGAGAAAGTGTGTCGGTAGGAGTTTGTTCAGCGCACCCACTTTGTCCCTTTGACGATGCGAGCAATCAGTCTTGGAGTCTTCTGCTAGGAATTTCTTCTCGCATGATTTCAGAGATTCCTTGAGAATGAAAGATTAGGGTGTTAGAACCCTGAAATTATTCTTAACTGATGAGAAAAGTATTCTCTGAATTCTTGAAAGCTAGAGAGTAATTCCCTTCTCAATGTCTATCTCTTGGCTATCGAGCTTTTGGCTATATCTCTCTCTCTGTGTGCCTCTAGCCTAGCCTGGGCTATTATAAGCCTCATAGGGGTAATCACCCCCTAAAAATCCTCAAAGGCTGAAAACAGCCTTGCTAGCCTCGCATGCGAGACTGAAAATAGGCTCTGCGCGAGCCTAGAATGCTTCAAGCGAAGCTACATAAGCAGCTACATAAGCTTTGTGCATGTCTATGGTAGCTATTCTTGCTTAATTGTCTCCACTTAATGTAGGATGTAGTGGGGGGTGTAATCGCTCACTTAAATTGGCATTAACCCCACTAAAGTAGTAGGGGTTAGCCCACTAATCCCTCTTAGGGATTTGAAAAGTTCAAAATGACCTAGAATTAGCCTTCGCGAGGCTAAAACTCCAAGCGGAGCTAGCCCACTGCGAGGCTAAGCCTCTAATGCTTCTGAGCGAAGCGAGCTATTTTGGTTGAATTTGAACTGTATGTTCAACTGTCTGCGACCTGTTTTTTAAAAGTGTCAACAAGTTAGACTTTGTATGGGCCTGTTGGAGGGTATCTAGGATTTTGTCTTTTGAAAGTGTCAACAAAATCTCCTTCAAAATTTTCTCAAATTCGTAATGGACTGGTTCAGTTTTCGAAATACTTTGAATTACTTCAGGTGTAAACCTTTTGAAGTAAGTATAGCACATATGATGTGAATTTGACTGTTTGAAAAAAGTCATCAAATGTGGGTTAGCTCTCTTGCGTGGCGAGGCTATGATTTGGTGAGGCTAGCTAGGTCCTAACTTCACCATTTGGCCTTTGGATAGCGAAGTTATTTAACTTCGCTGTTGGAGCCCATTGGGCTAGCTTCTCTTGTGCGGCGAAGCTAAATATTTAGCGAAGTTATCAACTTCGCTGTCAGTACCTAGTTCTAGCTTCGCATGTAAGCTGAAGCTATAATTTAAATTGCCGCTTCGAAATCGAATCGACAGCCTGCCTCGAAGGCGAGGTTAGGCCTTAAGACCTATAAATAGGATTGTTACAGCGTTTTAGAGAAATTACTTTCTCTTCTCTTTCAAGTTTTCTCAAGGAGAACTTAGGATTTTCCCCTCTTCTTTGTGTTCAAACAAAGAACTAGGGTTTACACCCTTCCATATTGAAATCGATCTATGGCACCTAGATGCGCCGACAAGGAGGCCATAGCGGCCGCTGATGTGGCCGCTCCGACTGAGGAGCGACCTATCCCTGGTAGGGATTTGATCTTTAACTGAACGTATAAAAAGGTCGAAACATGATAGGCTCGGTAAAGAGTAAACCATTAAGAGTTAGATACTATCTTGTTAAATCAGGGAGATGAATCCCCACTGGGGATAGGAGAGGGTCAATTGGGTCTAAAGATTTGTCCGTTCAGAGGTAATATGGATATGACAGATTAGGAATCTAATAAATGACTACTTGAGCAAAGTATGACTATTGAAGAATTAATAGTCATTATGGCTATAGCTCGCATTATGGAAAGTTGATCTTGTTTAGGGATGGTTTTCTTTTTTTTTTTTTTATATTGGCTCTCTGAAACTGTACACAATTTGAGAAGAGTCTCCCATAGATGGATTGTGATTGAGTCACTCTGCTCTAAGTTGTTTGAAAATTGGTTCCTCCGGTTAGCACATCCTCTTTAATTTGAGAATATTCTGTTAAACTAAACAAAAGTTTTTTTTTTTCATTTTGCACCCATCATTCTCTTTAACTCCTCCTCATTGTCTTTTCTGGACAGCTATGCATTTGAACTCATAAATTGAACAGGTAGTGTATTCAGTTTATGCATCCAAACGACCGGAAAAGAGATGTCGGGAAGAACAAAGGGACGGGTAGTGGTGAAACAGGGGGAGGAAAAAAACTAACTTTTGTCAAGTATCATGAAAATTTTCAAGTTAAAGACGACCTGACCAGATGGACCAATTTCTAAAGTTTATTAGATTTGAGGGACTTGATTGAAAATCATACGACTTTTTGGGACTCCTGAAATTTTGTGTAATTTTAGGAACCAATATAATAAAAAACATTTAGGGATGTATGATTATGTCTGATATGTTGATAATGATGTCATTGTGGATCCCGAGAATTATATTATCATCCCTTGTTATTTTTCTTTGCTATTTCATTCTCTATTTATGCTCGTTTTTATTCCCTTGGCACTTTTTTGTTCCTTCTTTAATTTATATGTGATTACTATCACCATTTGTACTTTGTGCGTCTGTGTATGCCCTTTTCCCCATATACTAGTGTTCCCTTTTTGCGTCTTCTTCGGCACACTGTTCATTTACAAATTGCTTCTCAATGAATATATATTTGCTATTTATTAGCGCTTATTTTTCTGATTATCCTTGGCTGCTACCACAGACCACTCACCTCCAATGACCGAAAAGAAAAAGGAATTTTGGTTATTGATGCAAACTTACTGCTAGTTACTATGATTATTTATATTGTGACGCGGATTGATATTTAAGCTCTTTAAACCCTGCCAGGGAGGAGCGATCCGAGATTGATGTTGCAGGAGGATTTTATGTATTGTTTGGATCAGGTACAACCATTTTTCTTTAACGATTTATTTTTCTTAATGTACAACTTCTAGGAAATATAGAGTGAGCTTTCCTCTCTTAGAATTAGTATCCTGTTGGGAATGGTTTACCAGGTGCTTCATTATCTAATAGTATGATATAATTTTGGCTGTTGATTGTCTGTTACTTTTGCTAATAGGCCATATCTCCTTAAGCAAGTGTTTCACTAAACAATAAGTAATCAATTATTGTCATTAGTGTAAACGATTGCATTCTAGTTTGCTAGTTGATTGAATCAGCTAACCAATAAGTAATCCATTATTGTCGTTAGTGTTAACAGTTGCATTCTAGTTTACTAGTTGATTGAATCACACTATTCAGACTCCACTTCGTGGACTCTACATTCAAAGAGAGGAGCCCTTGTAGACTGTCTAAAAATCAATGAAGACAAGTCATCAGATAACAGAGTCCATACTTCAGACGCAAGGATGATCAAAACTATTGATGCAGTGTCAAGACGCGGAGTTCGAAGCCTGCGTCTCAAACATCACTGCAGTGCCAAGACGCAGGGCTCGAGGCCCGCGTCTCAACATCATTGCACTACCAAAATGCAGGGCTCGACGCCTGCATTTCAACACTACAGCAGCGCCCAAACGCGGAGCTCGAGGCCTGTGTCCAGCATCCTCAAGCCCGCGTTTCAGCCGCAAGTGAGCCTTGCGTCTCAATTATAATTACCTTCATTACTGGTCAAGTGTTGCCCACGTAATGAGAGGAGTTAACCCTCATTATGGAGGGTTTTTAGGGGACAGTTTTACCCCTAGAACCCTCTATAAATAGCTAGAGCTGCTATTGAAAAGGGGTCAGATTTTTCAACTGAGGAAAATTAGCTTTACCAAGAGTTCAACTCTTCTACATAAACTTGATGAGTTCAAGTTTTGCCTAAATCCTTTTGAGATTTCATTTGATAGGAGATGTGCTACTCCATCAGTGATCCAAGGAGAAAAGTTCTGAAGAAGCTTGACGTTCACCCGATCAACGAAAAATAAGATTCACTTTCCACCGCTACACAAAGAACCCAGCATTAAATAAAGAGGAGATTTGAGCTTGAGTATCTCCTCTCTCTTATAATTAGAATATGAGTTATTGCAAACTTTTATTGATTCAAGGAAACTTTGCAATCTTTTCAACTTTCCGATCGTATAAGAGATGGCGACTCCGCTGGGGACTACTTTCTCCACTGACGAACAAGTTGTGGCGCAAAATGACGTCTTCATAGGAAAGACGGTCGAGTCACTTATCGTGGAATTCGACTAGGTAAAGTACGAGGAGTTTCTCTCTTCTGGCTCCAAGAGCCCCAGAGCGGCACGACAATATCACAGGGTCTCCTCAGAGATCCGCTCTCAAGTCTTTTCAGAGGCTTCCTCAAGAATGGCCTGCACAAATAACGTCATTTCTGGCTGCATCGCCCGCGTGGCCTGCGTCAACGTCGTCCGCGAGACCCACGAGGCCAACGACAATGAGGCCAATCTCGCCATGCCCTCCTCTCAAGATTCCTCAGCTCCAGGTTACTGGGGGTCCTCGACAACTTATGAAGCGTAACCAGAAAGTTGAACGTCAACAAAGACATCACGCACGTCGACAACAGATGAAAGAAGCTGAAAAAGCCATCTGTTCAGCAGATGCAGAACGCGGGGCTCAAGCCCGCATTTCTTCTAAGCAGCACCAGACTCGTGAGACCTGCGTCTCCATATCAAAACGTGGAGTTTATGAAGTTTGCATTTTCTCGAGTTTTACCTCAGAGACGCGATGTTCAGTAACACGAGGTTCGCGTCTTTTCTCAAAGACACGAGACCCTCGTCTCCATACCAAAACGCGGAGCTCATGAAGTTTACGTTTCTGAAGCTTCACCTTACAGGCGCGAGATTTGCGTTCCTTCTTAAGGACACAAGTCCCGCGTTTTTGTGCCAAGACGCGAGGTCCGTGTCTCTCCTAAAAGACGCGAGACCCGTACCTTAAAGCGCGAGGTCCGCGTCTCTTCTGCAGAGAATGAGCCCCGCGTGTCCGATTCAAAAAGTGAGCCCTGCGTCTCTAAGACATGCATCTCAAAGTTACGGCGCAAGACTCACGTTCACTCCCTGACCGCTGAAGTCAAGGCTGAACTGGGAAGTTCTCATCTTCAAAGACTCGAGATTGGTCTCTTCAATCCCCTCCGACGGACCTAAGAGACTACTTGACAAAGAAGATGAGTGTTCATCAAATCACTCCACAATGCTGTTGTGAACGGCTCATCACAGCGGTGCTCTCTGAATGCCACTGCAGCTCACATGTAAGCAAACAATCGGTGCTCAACTGGTTATCATCAGCGTAAGTTTCCCGCTCGGCCAAAGGTGTTGCTCTCGCACGAGGAGAACCTTCGCTGAAGCAGAATACCCTGAAGTCACTGCAAACATGATGGGTCCAACTATGTCGAATAGGACTAAAGGAAAGCAGCCGATAGTCAACTCTGACGAGTCTGACACTGAGCTGGAAGGAGTGTACCAGCATACCTGTACGCGAACAGGTACAATAGCCCCAGTGGATTACAGTGTCCTAGCCCGGGGCATTGAAATAAGCGAGGCACACACTGCCATCGTGGAATCACATGCCTCGAACTCTTCCGTAGAGAAAGAAGCCTTCGCTTACATGGCAGGGACTCTTGAAGAAATGGCCAGGTGCTTTGTACATCAAGCCCAGGTCCAGAGGGAGCAACTCGATATGATTCATGTTTAACAAGAATCTATCGACACCCTTAAGCAGATGCTTTGCAATTGCTTAAGGACAAAAAGAAGTTGAAGACCAAGACTCCTTCAAAGAAGTCCAAAGGCAAACGGAAGGAAGGGGAGAGCTCATCTTCTGCACATACTGAAGATGAACATTCCAACTCTGACTCATCCAAGCCTCCATTTAAAGAGGAGGTTAATTCAGAGAACAGGAGCACTCATTCCAAAGGATGAGCAAACTGGCGCAACATCTTGAGGCCTTAGCCAACTGAAAGGCCTCCAAGAAGCAGGAGTGGGCAGTACCAGGCTGAGTGGGATCTTATCCCATACCCTCCTAACTTCAAAACTCTGACCCTACAAGCCTTCGACGACAAGGGGTCACCGAACCAGTACATATACTACTTCAAGTCTCAAATCAGGAATGTAGTATCAAATGATGCCATCCTGGCACGTTTGTTCATTGGTATCCTGAAAGGGATTGCTTTTGAATGGTTCATGAAGCTCCCAGAAGGCTCTATCAGGAACTGGGGTGATCTGGAGAAGCTTTTGCTCACCCGTTTCTTCGCAGATGATTCAGAGATTACCATGCCAACTCTCCTGACGATGAGGCAAAAGAAAGGAGAACCACTTAAAGCATTTGTGGAGAGATTTCGGAATGTGGCACTCCGATGTCCCGCAGTATGACCCAGGCCACCTTGATGGAAACATGCCGCCATAATTTACAAACCTCACTCCTAGCTCAGATAGGAGTGGCTGAAAGCCGTACTTGGAAGCAGTTAGTCCAGAAAGGCGAGCAAGCAAAGGAAACCGTCGCTGGGGTTTAAGGCAGAAGAAGGCAAGCCCAGACCTCAGAAGTCGACGAGGCGCGTGCCCGAAGCGTTCTTTCAAGTTAAAAGGAAGGACACACTGGCAATAGAGACGAAGTCTCCCTCTAAGTCCCAACTAGCCAGAGGTGATAGTTCTTCAAGCCAGCCACGCTCCAACAAGCAGTACTCCTTCAAGGACGAGCATCTTGATTCGTTATTCAAGTTACTTAGAGCAATAGACTAAAGCTTCCTGAAGCTAGACGTCCTGAGGAGGTAGGAAAGACCGATAATCCCAATTACTGCTTGTACCATAAGATGTTGGGGCACCATACCAAGAGTTTTTCCATTTTCAAAGACATCCTCCAAGCTTTGATTGATGCAGAGGTGCTCAAGCTCGGCCTGGAACAGAAGAAGGTGACAGCTAACATGACGTCATTTCTTCAGCTCGGGGTATAATCTCTAACGCCATCCAGAGTAATTCTCATCCTAAAATGAGAACTAAGGGTAATCAATAGACCCACACCATTAGCGGGAGAAAGGTCTCATACCTGTTCCTTCTCCTTAAAGAGAGACCATGTGCGTTCATCCTGACCTCATAGAAGGTCAGCAGTGGACTACTGATACCAACAGGAAGTCCATAGGCAAAGCAAAAGTCTCGCCTTGCAATGTGGTGTGTGCTTCCTCCACGGAAGCAGAAACTGATGTCTTCTCGCTAACTGATTCTGTGGAGGAGACAATAGTCCTTGCTGCAGTGCCGAATGCACCGCTCGTAGCAGGGACTTGTTCGGGTCAGTTGTACTTAAAGAAGTATGACAAAGTGGTGGTAACCAAGAGCCAACCAAGCAATCCACGAAGCGATGGAGAAGCAAAAGGAGCTTCGATATGCTAAAACTCTCTCAAAAGACAAAGCGGAGGGATCTTCAGCACCTTACTGCTTTGATGTTTTGGTTAGTCAGGAGTACCCTCTATGAGCTCCTGAGACTGTTCAAGTCAACAAGTGAGAGAGGCTTTAGCCGATGCTGCAGAGGCGGAAGATGAAGAAAATTACCTTCACGCCTCTCAATATGTTCCCTGCATAACCTTCACTTCAGACGACATGTAGGTTAAGGGAAAATATAATAGGCCCCTATACTTCACAGGGTATATTGAATTATCTGAGGTGAGCCGCATTCAGGTGGATCCAGAATTCGCGTTGAGCATCATGCCCCGCCAGGTCATGCAACGCTTGAGAATTGTTACTTATCGATTGAGTGCCACTCAGACTACCATTTATGGCTTCAACGCCAATGGTACGCGCCCGATGGGAAAGATCAAACTCAAATGCTAGATCGGGGACCTGAGATCTAAAGTGACGTGCTATGTTATTAACGCCGACACTTCGTATAACTTGCTGCTGGGACGACTATGGATTCATTGCAACTCCATCGTCCCCTCTATTCTCCATCAAGTCATGAAGTATGTTAACAGAAATGGAAGTTTCCGAACGTTGACAGCCGAAAGACATCCGTTCAGGGGGGTAGAGAATTATACTTTACAGACTTTCTCCTGTACCAGGATTCTTTGGAAGCAAAGGAGAATCCCCAGCCAGAAGAACCACACTCTGGTAATGGAGCTGATGTCGAGCCAGAGGCAGAAGAAGAATGTCTTTGGGAGCTGAATCCTCTTGTTACGAACGTTAATAAGCTCGATGTCAATAACACCGCTAATGATGTGAGTGGTATATTAATGAAGAGTTAGATTTGGCTTATTTTTCTGTGTTTGCTATTGATTTTGTACCATCAGATACTAGTACCGATGTAGATAATGACCCCTAGTCGGCAATAGATACCCTAACTTATTGCATGCACCGGTGAGATCATCTCTCACAGCATATCAAAGCGTCGGTGATGTACAAGGAACCTTCTTCGAGGTCTCAGCAAGACGCAAAGGTCAAAAACCGATCTTTTTCGGAAGAGTCGAGTCCAAACCGATGATTCATGAAGACTCGGAAAGCGAGACCGAACCCCCTCAGTTCTCTCATTACGAGCCAAATGTACTCAAAATGAAGAAGAACATGGGGTATGACCTAATAAGTGGTCCTGGCTTGAACTTTGGTAAAGGAAAGCGAATATTGCTTCGATCTTTTGTTCTAAAAGGGAAAGCCCCTGACTATTATCACCGAACTCGGAGGGGGTTGGGCTATGTGTCAATTCAATTCTGTCAGCCTCTGAGTCTGAAGAGTCTTTATATCATAACAACTCGTCAGGCACATCATCGTGGGAGTCAGATGTCAGTGCTGGCGACATCCTCAAAGACCTTTCGGTAAGATGGTTTCAACAAAACATTCGGAAGATGGAGACGAAAAAATATTTAGTCAGATACAGATCCTTTGGATCAAACACCTAAACACTCTCTGGGATATTCGCTTTGAACAAGGTGAATCACTCACAGAGGATAAGGTAACTCAGATCAATCTGGGAGATGAGGCTAATCCTAAGCCCATTTTCATAAGCGAAAACTTATCACCGCCCGAGAAAGAAGACTTAATACATCTCATGTGAGAGTATATAGATGTTTTTGTTTGGAACTATAAGGATATGCCTGAGCTTGATCCTCAGGTGGCCATACATCGCCTCAATATTAATCCAGATGCGAAGCCCATGAAGCAACAATGACGGTATCGCCCAGAGATAATGGAAGCGATTCAATTGGAAGTCACGAAGCTTATAGACTCCGGTTTCATCAGGAAAGAACAATAGCCTAATTACGTAGCTAATATCGTCCCCGTCACTAAGAAGAATGAGAAGTTCGGGGTTTGCATTGTGATCTAAATGAAGTTTGTCTTAAATATGAGTTCCCCCTTCCAATCACGGATGTCATGATCGACAACATGTTTGGGTTTGAACGAATATCTTTCATGGATGAATTCTCTAGATACAATCAAAGTAAAATGTACCTTGACGATGAGAAGCAAACATCCTTCAGGACACCACTAGGGGTGTATTGTCATACTATGATGCCCTTCAGATTAAAGAATGCGGGGGCGACATATCAGAGAGAGATGAATACATTCTTCTATAAGCATATACGCAAAAAGTGGAATGCTACGTAGACGATATTGCAGTGAAAAATTGTGCCAAAGGTGATCACATAGCCGATCTGAAGACAATATTCGATATCATGCGGGCGCATCAATTGAAGATGAATCTCACCAAATCCTTTCTGGGGTAGTCAGCGGTAAATTTCTTGAGTTTATCGTAACATCCAAAGGAATTCACCTCGACTCAGAGAAAGTCCGCGCCATACAGGAGATGCAATATTCAAAGACCTTAGAGAGCTTAGAGGATTGCAAGGGCAACTAGCCTACATCCAGAGGTTTATCTCAAATCTCTCAGGACAATGCCAACCTTTCACCAAATTAATGAAGAAGAGTGTCTCATTCATCTGGACGATGCTTGCCAACAAGTGTTTGAGAAAATCAAGTGGTACCTCACGCATCTACCTGTCGTTACAGCTCCGGTATGAGGAAATTTTTTTCTGATATACGTTTGAGCTATGGATCATTCTCTAAGAGTTTTATTAGCCTAGAATAATGATTAGGAGTACGAGCAAGCGACCTACTACCTGAGTAGAATCATGATCAGAGCTGAACATCGATACAACCCGATCAAAAAGAATGTCTCGCATTGGTGTTCGCTGTCCAGAAAATGCGAAACTACCTGGTGGGCCAAATCATACACGTCATATCAAAAGTCAATCCTTTAAGATTGCTTATAACGAAGTCATCTTTGTTGAATGGTCGATTAGCGAAATAGGCCAATTGCTCTCCCAATATGAGATGCAATTCCTGCCACAAAAAGCTGTGAAGGGACAGTTTGTGGCAGACCTCTTGGCTGAACATTCAGATCCAAGAACAACCAAATTTATGAAGATCTCCTGATGAGATTGCTGAAGTTTGCATGACCCAGACGACTTTCGAAGAATAGGTATGGCAAGTCTTCTTCGACGCCGCATTAAGAATAGGACCCCGAGGAAATATCGTAGCGGGAGTGGGGGTAGTACTTGTCTCCCCATAGAACTACGTAATCACTCGTGCATTCTTATTAACTGAGCCGTGTTCTAACAATGTAGCGGAATACAATGCTCTCTTGATCGGGATACAAATCGTCGATGAGATTGGCGTTAAATTTTCGAAGCGTACGGTGATTCAAAACTCACCGTTAATCAGGTTCTAGGGGTACGAAGTCTAACATGAAGACTTAGTGCCCTATCACAGCGCAGCCATCTACATAGCAAAGAAATTCAGAAATTTTTACATTGACCATGTACCTAGCCAGCAAAATGCGCATGCAGATGCACTGGCGTTCCTCGTCACTTTCATGGCTCTTCCAGCCGGAGCGACAGAGAAAGTACTCGTCTACAGTCATGACTTATATTGTCTAAGATTCGCCCTTGAAGATAATCGAAAG
Organism: Agave tequilana; assembly: GCA_038442645.1. Lineage (NCBI taxonomy): Eukaryota > Viridiplantae > Streptophyta > Magnoliopsida > Asparagales > Asparagaceae > Agave > Agave tequilana. The sequence continues at coordinate 13,816 of JAVJIF010030918.1, forward strand.
CCAACATGAGACCTTCAAGTAAAAGAAGCACTAGAAACTTTAGCAGGTCTAGTGCTCAGGGATTGGCGATTCTCATACATCGATTATGTCTTGTACGGTATACTGCCCGATGACCCTAAAGAGGCAGCGCTGTCATTAGAAGGAAAGCCCCTAAATTCTACTACAACGCGATCACAAGAACACTGTATCGCCGATCGAATGATGGAATCCTCCTCCGCTGCCTATCACATAAAGAGACATAGGAAACACTCAAAAAGGCTCATGACGGTATATGCGGAGCTCACCAACCTGGTCCAAAGCTTGGAGATCGACTCCGAATACTGGAATATTATTAGCCAAAGATGATCTCTGACGCCATCGCTTATGCTAAGCGATGCCACGCCTGTTAGATCTATGGCGACTTCATTCATCAGGCACCAAGACATCTTCGTCCTATGACTTCTTCCTGGCCATTTGAGAGTAGGGAATGGACATGGTTGGTCCTATCAGGCCACCTTCATCCAAAGGGTAACGATTTATCTTAGTTATAACTGATTACTTCTCCAAATGGGCAGATAGTATCCCTCTAAAAGAGGTAAAGACATCTGATGTGATCAAGTTTATCAAACATCACGTAATCTACCGCTTTGGCGTGCCACGATAGATTGTCCACGATAATGGGGCCACAGTTCGTCAGCCAAGCGTTCCAGAAATTCTGCAACAAGCTCAGAATTCAAAGTGTGTCTTCAACAGCGTACTACCCAGCCTCTAACGGCCTTGCAGAAGCGTTTAACAAAACCATTGGGAAGTTTCTCAAGAAGTTCGTCTCAAAAAGTCAACGCGACTGGGACGACAGGTGAATTCTTGTGGACTTATCGTACAACGGTGAGATCCCCGACGAAAGCTACACCATTCTCTTTAGTGTACGGGTGTGAAGCCGTACTCCCACTAGAAATCCAGATCCCATCTCTGCGCGTTACTTTGACAACGAAGATGACAGATGAGGAGAAGCATCGACTGCGACTCCAAAAGCTGGAAGCTTTGGATGACAAACACCTGCAAGCTCAATAGCAAATTGAGCTTTATCAAGCTCGAATTTTCAGAGCCTTAAACAAGAAAGTTAAGGAGCGGACTTTCAAGAAAGGCGACCTCATCTTGGCTGTCAAGAGGCCCATGGTGATGAGACATAAGACGAAAGGGAAATTTCAACCCAAATGGGAAGGACCATTTGTGATAGAGTCAGTCTACTCAAATGGAACATATCGCCTGATAAATCTAGAAGGCGATATACTTATGATGTAGATTAATGGCAAATACTTGAATAAATACTACCCTTGATCATGTTAACACTAAATCTCTGATCATTGGGTCAAGTATATATGACGCTTGCATCGAATGCATTCCCCTGTGACGGAATTCTCGATTGACGACTATGTTCTGCTCAACATAAGCATAATAATCCGTGAGCAGAGCATAATAATCCTCATTGATCAACGCTAACCAACTATGTTCTGTTCAACACGAGCATAGTTCATTGATCAACAGTAGTCAACTATGTCTACTTAACACAAACATAATATTTCTCATTGATCAACAACATTTGGCGACAGGTGGGACAAGCGTTGATGACCAAACATCGTTGGAGTTCTAATCGACACATAAGAAGCTGGTTAAGAGGAATGTTCGAGTGGACAGCGCATAAGAACATGGTTTAATCCTCGACAGAATTGAGTCAATGAAGACAAGCTAACTGAGTATTAGTTTTGTCACTCTTCTTTAGAGACTATCAAAATCTAACGCCCTCAACAACTAAAGATAAAGAAAAATATTGGCTTTTAAGTCCAACAGAAATTCTCGATTCTAACTCATGCTGAGGGAAATAACATGGCTAGCCTAACTCAAACGGTAGTTGGTAAAGGCATATCAAATCTGTTTATAGCTGAGGGTTTGCTAAAAATCCTATGGGACTTGATCTCGCCTTTCCCTCTAAAATCCCTTACCAATTCCCTTCTATGGAATGGTAGGACCACAAAAATACCTGTATCCATTTCTCCGGTGAAGACTTATCACGTTAATAGTAAACCTCTGACAAGCCACTTTCCTCGATCCCCAGTGAAATCCGTCAACATTAAACTTTTGACGATAAAATTTCACTAAATACCTACTCAGAACCTCTCCGCTGTTATGCTGATATTACACTTCTAACGGAAAACCTATCAATACTCCTGGAAAATCAATGTTCGTCAAGTTAATATTACACCTCTGACAATTTACTCTATTTTCCACCAAGACCCCCTACCAATTCCCTCCTATAGAGTGGTAGGTCTACAAACTCAATCATTATTATGTTAACACCACACCTCTAACAGTGAAAAGTTTCAATACTTCCAAGTGAGTACGAATTTCTACTTGACGACTCCCTTACATGGAGTCACAAGTCTTCAAAATTGTCAAGTTAGCACTACACCTCTGACAATTCGAATTTCACTTGTCAATTTTCTTCAATAGAATGATAATGGGTCGGTTTTTTAAAAAGAAGAGTTTTTTGAAAAAAATGTCCTTCTTTTCTTTCTTTTCTTTCTTTTTTTTTTGGTCATGGATTTAAATTGAGTTGATGTATGGAAAGCTGACAATGTGGCTGGCCTGATAGGAGTGTCTAAGTTGGTCAGGTTTGACCTAAACCCGATCCTACCTAATCCAAGAAAACAATAGGGTATCTGGGTTTACATTTAAGCCTTTTTTTTAGATATATGCCCCTCCAAATCAATCATATTTAGAAATTTATCGTCCAAATCAATTATATTTAAAATTTATCCTCTAAATCATTGATATTTCCTGTATTCCTTTAAAATCTTTACCCTGAGCTATTATTGTTTAAGATCAAAAAAGAATATTCTATTTTTTGTTATTAAAATATTAAAAATAACTAATCTAGCCTTTGTACTCGAATTTACATTCTAATGTGGGATTTTGAGTGAAAAACTGGGATTCACCACAAAAATTTCTTAAAGAAAACTAATTTTGTAGGTATCATAGTCAGTTTTCTCAAACCTTTTTTCAATCCAAACAGGCCCTAAAATCGAGTGGGTAATAACTACCCATTACTCCTACTAATAACCTCTTAAATGATCATAAGTAATTAATAGCTATGGAATCAAACTCAGTGCTTCATAAATTCCCGAGACCTGCAATTTTTCTGAATACAATATCATTTGCTTTTCAAAAAATATGAAAATACCCCTACTACTCTAATTAGTCATTACAATATCATCAACAGTTGTGAATCAATTCATGACAAGTTTTAACCCATTATTATAGTCTTCTACCAAGAAGTTTGGAGAGAGATTCTTTGTTATCACTTGTTACTTGCGTCAATTGAAGAGAGATTTTTCGAAATGATTTTGACTATCGTTGAATTTTTCTGTAAAACTCAAATTATCTTCCTTCCAATAAATAATTTGATATCATTTAATTTGACATTACTATGTGAAATGATATATTATAGGACAATATATATTGGTCACTATTTGTGCCCTATCTGTCTCAAAATTCTGGCTCCGCCCCTGATCTGTTCCTCATTATCTCCAGACCGAGCTTTTCTTGCTCTGGACACACTATGAGTCTACGAGACATATAACGCAACGGCTAGACTTCACGGTATACAAAGGCCATTAGGTTAGACTAAGGTTTCGTGACGACTTGTTTGCAACATAAACATGAGGCTATGCACTTTCATGAAGGCTAGATCATTGTGATTCAAGTGCGCGAACTAGGCTTGGAGAATACAAGTTTGACAAATGTGAGTCATTGATCCAAACACATGGAGTTCTCATTGACATGTTGAAGGAGAATGCGATCTCCTGCAATGAAAGAGTGATTTGGTGCAAGGTAGCCCTAATCTATTTTCCTCACAACAACAATCGTAGCATTGGGCTAAGTTTGCATTCTACTCTTGGTTTCCAATTTTGACATAATTTTTTTTTTCTCAATTCACAAGATATTAGTAAATTTGTTTCGACCATAACTTTTTCTACTGATTAAAATTTCACAGTTTTAAACTCATTGGATTGAACTTAAAATAAACTTTTAAGCATTCTATTGAGGTTTAAAAACTTCTAAAGTTAACAAAGTTATTGCTTTCCAATAAATAAATCTTGGTGCTCATAACCCTTTGGCTAATTCAAACTATAAAAATAATTTATTTTTTGCACTTATAAGTTAATGTTTGTTTTCCCCTTGATAGGTCATCTCACAAAATTCCGTTTCAGTGTAGCATCTAGTTCTTTGTCCATATTAAGTTTAAATTAACTGTTGGGGAGTTACATGGGCCTTCATGGTGGGACTATATTCTCACATGAATACCCAACAATCTCTCCCTCCCTTCTACGTGAATATATCTCTCAATCAGCATCCACAGATCTCGATCGTCCATGGGAAACTCATCCGCTAGCTACATCCATTCAAAAATCTCGGCCATCTTGGGGAAACTCGTACATTGGCTACAAACATTCACGAATCTTTTCATTCCCAGCTACAACTATTTACGGATCTCGGCCGTCTGTTCACAAACCTCTGCATTCTCAGCTACAACCATATACACAAACCTCGACTATCCATGGGAAACTCATCTGTGGGTACACCACTTTGGTCTCGACAACTGCTAACTATCCTAAATCTCCACCGTTCGTGAAAAACCATACCTTGTCAACTCCCAGCTCACTTGTCGTACTTCATATTGTTAGGATTTGTGTCTGGAATACGTAATGAAGGTAGACGAAACTTCAGAGAACAAAGAACGGATGTGCACAATGAGCTGTGCACATAACCAGTCAACTAATACTTGGTATAGTCGACTAATCACATTAGTTGACTAATACATTATACAATCGACTAGGTTGGCCAATAGAGAGTTGGGGTTCTCGAATTTTGTCAAGTAGCCAACTAGTATCTGGGCCTAGTCGACTAATACACTATTACCCTGGCCTAGTCGACTAATGGCGGATTTGGCAGTTTTCTTTTATGAACCTGTTTCCAATTTCGAGTTAGATTCGGATTTTCTTTATTCTTAGGCGTTGATTGTTCGTTTGATAAAGTTTGTTTAGGAGTAGAATAATTCTATGGTCTACAAATAATAACCTGGAGTAGCCTTCAGTGTAATCTAATGAATTTATAATTCTTAAGGGTGTATTCATTTAGGTGAGAGATGCGTGAGAGAAGTTTAGCCACAAGAGTTCGCTATTCTTGGCGGCCATCAAGAGCTTGTAATCTTCTCAGCGTGAGGTGTAAGTGATTCTTATTGTACTCCTTAAAAGTTTTAATAAAGTTTCTCCCGTTCTCCATGGACGCACGCACGGTCTAATTGATCGGTAAATCACGTTATATTGTTGTGTTGGCTTTCTATCTACTTTGAATATCTTTTCCTCTTTTTCTTGTTGCCCCAATAGATCCTGTGGCTAGTTTCACTACTGCGTCGCTCCAGTCAATCCGGTCATGGGGTCGTCCCGAATTTACAACAACTAGTATCAGAGCAAGGTCAATGTGAAGATGTCTGCGATCAAGTTTGATATTAAGAAGTTCGATGGTGTCATCATTTTATGAACCTGTTTCCAATTTCGAGTTGATTCGGATTTTCTTTATTCTTAGGCGTTGATTGTTCGTATTGATGAAGTTTGTTTAGGAGTAGAATAATTCTATGGTCTACAAATAATAACCTGGAGGTAGCCTTCAGTGTAATCTAATGAATTTATAATTCTTAAGGGTGTAATTCATTTAGGTGAGAGATGCGTGAGAGAAGTTTAGCCACAAGAGTTCGCTATTCTTGGCGGCCATCAAGAGCTTGTAATCTTCTCAGCGTGAGGTGTAAGTGATTCTTATTGTACTCCTTAAAAGTTTTAATAAAGTTTCTCCCGTTCTCCCATGGACGCACGCACGGTCTAATTGATCGGTAGAATCACGTTATATTGTGTGTTGGCTTTCTATCTACTTTGAAATATCTTTTTCTCTTTTTCTTGTTGCCCCAATAGATCCTGTGGTTAGTTTTCACTGCGTCGCTCCAGTCAATCCGGTCATGGGGTCGTCCCGAATTTACAACAACTAGTATCAGAGCAAGGTCAATGTGAAGATGTCTGCGATCAAGTTTGATATTAAGAAGTTCGATGGTGTCATCAATTTCTGCAGGTGACAGATTAAGATGAACGCCATCCTAAGCCAGAGCGGGTTGAAGAAAGCACTACTTAAGAGGGAGAAAAAGTCTCAAGACATGAAGGAAGAAACTTGGCAGAAATTGGATAAGAAAGCTTTGATAGCTATTCAGTTTTGCTTGACGGACAAAGTGTTGATGAGTTTTCTATGGAGAAAACAGCATCATCATTGTGGGAACGACTTCAAACCACTATTTGAAGAAGTCGTTGGTGAATCGTTGATTCTGAAACAGCGTCTCTTTCTTCACTGCATACATGAATGTATACCTATGAAGTCTCACGTTGCAGAAATTTCCTCTATTATCAATGATTTAGGTAAGATAGAGATTAAGATAGAAGATGAGAATCAAACACTATTGTATTCTTTACCTTCTTCATATAAGAGTTTTAGGGAAGCTATAATTTATGAAGGTAAGTCAACAATTAAGGTCAACGAGGTCAAGGAGCATCTGCTCAATAAGGACAAAATTGACACCCAGTTGATGGGTGAGTCTCATCATGATGATTTCGGGCAAGTTCATTACTCAAGGGAGAGTAATAATTGAAGGTTCACATGTAACTCAAGACATATAAATTTGACGTGCAACTATTATCACAAGAAGGGGCACATTAAAGCTGATTGTTAGCTTCGAAAGAAGAAACAACTAGATGCTAATGTCACTAAATTGATTAGAAAAGATGAAGATAAGTGCGACATTCTATCTGTTACAGACAGATTAGTTGGTAACAATGATAGATGAATTATTCACTATGAAAGTTCACAGCACATCAGTTCCAATAGGAAGATGTTCTCTTCATACACTTTGGTTCAAGGGAGAGAAGTCTTCATGAGAAATTCTGCTACAAGTAAGGTGATTGGCAAAGAAACAACAGTTTTGGTCTCACGATGGATGCATCACTCCTCTTCAAGGCGTTCGTCATGTTCCCGATTCAAGGATAATATCATTTCTCTTGGAACCCTACAAGGGGAAGGGTTCAGTTTCAACTCTGAAAATAAGCTTTTGACAGTCTCCAAAGAGGCCCATGTGAAGTTTCAGGCCGAACGTGTCGGCAATGTGCATATATTGCGAAATTCAAAAGTTACATTTGGTGGATGGCAGTTATCCTTGCTTCGAAAGTGGCAGTTGTGGAATAATCGAAAACTATAATGGTTTTGAACTCGAATGTTCAGCTGTACCTCGAAGAGAGATTAAGACTAGGCGTGCAACAATGTAGTTCAGATCGTTTCTTCTATGGTTGAGCAAATTCTTATAAATCATGTGTGGATAAAGGAGAATTTTGGGTGATAAAGTTCTGATCAGGCCTGAACTTATTCGACCGAATCACATGGTGAACCCCATGAAGAGGTTAAAGAGAAGATGGAGTGAGATGGAGATGAAGTCAAGACTTGTTCAATTATGCGTGAATGCGAGCATATGGAGTATGGTGGCTATTCTTGGACTTTGACGTATTCGAGTTGAGGGGGAGATTGTTAGGATTTGTGACTGGAATACGTCATGAAGGTAGACGAAACTTCAAAGATCAGAGAACTAATATGCACAAAGAGCTGTGCACATTATCAGTTGATTACTACTGGGTATAGTCGACTAATCATATGGATCAGCCGATTAATACATTGTATAGTCGACTAGGTTGACCAACAGAGAGTTGTGGTTCTCGAATTTTATTAGAATAGTCGACTATTACATGGCCTAGTTGACTAATACCCTGGCCTAGTCGACTAATAGCGGGTTTGACAGTTTCCTTTTCTGGATATGTTTCAAGATTCGAGTTGGATTCAGATTTTCTTTATTTTGAGGCGGTGATTGTTCGTATTAATGAAATTTGTTTAGAACTAGAAGAGTTTTATAGTCTATAACTAACCTCTTAGCGGTAGCCTTCAATGTAATCCAATGAATTTGTAATTCCTAAGGGTGTAATTTATCTAGGTGAGAGATTCGTGAGAGAAGCTTAGACACAATGGTTTGCTGTTCTTAGCGGTCATCAAGGACTTGTAATATTCTTAGTATGAGGTGTAAGTAGTTCTTATTATACTCCCCAAAGTTTTAATAAAGTTTCTCCCTCTTTTCTCGCGGACGTACACACGATCTGTTTGATTGGCGAAACCATATTATATTGTGTGTTGGTTTTCTATCTATTTTGGAATATCTTCTTCTTTTATTCTAGTTGCCGTAGTCGATCATGTAGTTAGTTTCCGTTGCGCCGCCCCAGTCGATCTGGTCGTGGGGGCATCCCGAGTCACAACATATATTGGGCTCCACTTCCCCATGGCCACAACTTGGGCTCTGATACCGCTGTTAGGGAGTTACACGGGCCTCCACAATGAGACTATATTCTCACATGAATACCCAACACTAAAAAAAAATATTATTTTTGTCAATAAAATTGGCATGTTAAAGATGTTCAAGTAATAGAAAATAAATGAAAGAAACAATCAACTTCTTATGCTTGCAACTAATTGCTTACCGAAACTTTCACCAACAACTAAATGTTTGTCAAAACAATGTTGCACTCAAAGAATAAGCATTAACTAAAGAGGATATGTGGGAGCATATTGATTGATAGAAAAACTAATTGTCCTTTTCAATGTTCAATAACTTTATACGAATGGGAATGTTTAATCTTTTTTTTCCTCCATTTATCATAAGTCTTACTTCCAAAAGTGTTTGAAACTTTATACCTACAAAATAATCATAATTAGTGGTCATGGAATTCACAATTCATATAGTAATTTAGGTTGATAATTGGTATCACGATTGGAAGTTTACAGTCAACCTTGGGCTCAAGCAACGACCGAATGTCTTATTCTTTAAAAGGTTTTCTAAGAAGAGCATCAAACCTCTCAAAGTCATGGAAAATGGAATCTAGGGAGAGACTCTTGAATATGTTATAAGAAATTGAATTTTTGATCTAGACAGAGGTTACATGTAATTGAATAGTTATAATATTTTGACTTCTAAAGAACGTGAATTTTTTCATGCGTTCTTATAATATATTTATTATGACAGTGACTTGCTAAGTTGATGAAAGTGTCAAATATGCTTATAACTCATGTCTGAATACTAATGTTTGAGTCTTTGATTTACTCTTATTTTAATACTTAACCATATTCTTTATAACTAGCAAAAATATCAATTTTTTTTTATTCCATGTGAGACTATACATGAAGCAAGAAAGAAAATAAGTTCCATGAAGCAAGAAAGAATAATTATTTTTAATTCGCACATGAATCACAACAAGTCTTACTCTCCACGAATTAATAGCCTCTGCATGACATATATCATGTCATTGTAAAGCAAGCTTGCAATAAAATGTCCTACTACATTTTTATGATGGTCATTCACAGCGTATGGAGGCTACATAGTTTCATAGAGGTTAGATTATTGTGATTCATATGTACGCATTAAGCTGTCCGTTTCATTCTCCCCTTCACGGGAGTTTCTTTTCTCTACTACAACGGCGGTTTCTTTCACCAAAATGAGTGTGGTTGTGATGTAAAGTCTATAGGTCTTTCTCCAAAAAAAAAAAAAACTAAAAAAGTTTTTCTTGCTCTTTGAATGTTCTTAGGTCCCATGTTATCTACTTTTGGATGTGTCTCACTTCAAATCTTCTCTTCAATTTCACTCTTCCACTTTTTTTGAGTCTGCTTGAGAATCTTTTGTGTGATAACTTTGTTACCATCTACTTCTTCTTGAGACTGACTCAATTTATCTCCAAATAGATAAAAGGGATTTAATCTTGTAATATTGTGATGACCGTAAGATTTCATATTTACTAAATAATGCATATTATAATATGATGTTGTGAATAATTTTATTTTTAACAAAATGTTGTTTTTCAGCTTGGAAGATGTCAGTAAATTTGTTTCGACCATAACTTTCTCTACTAATATTGAAATTTCAAAATTTTATTCTTATTGGATTCATCTTGATGAATATTGTAGATATAACTTAAAAGTGGGCAAACAAATACTCTATTAAGGTTTAAGAAAACCATTAATATTAAGAAAATTATTATTACTTGTCAATATCTTGATTCTCATAACCCTTTGGCTAATTTAATTTAAAAAATAATTTAGTTTTTACAATAAGAATATAAAGTTTGGTTTCTCTTTCATTAGTCATGTACATCATGAAATTCTATTTGAGTGTAGTATTTAAGTTTGAACTAACAAAATATTATTTTTTTCCATGCAACACTGGCATGTTAAAGTTATTCAAGTAATTTTGCATTTAAGTACTTGTAATTTTGCTTCATCAATGCCAATTTTTCATGTGTTACATTGTTATGACAATTAGCAATTAAGCTGTTGATCTATTTCTTATTACAAATGTCTTACTAAATTGATGCAAGTGTTTAATGTGTTTGTAACTCATACAGGAAAACTTTATTGGGGTCTTTGATCTAATACTATTTTAATACTTAACCATTTTTGCCTTTTTTCATGTGAAATTATTCCCCTGTTTGCCTCTTATTATATTCCTCTTTAATTGCTCAACTAGATCGAGCCACATAATCTTAAAAGATTAGAACCTGTCGTTGGAATCAACCAACTGGACCTCACAGTGGATAAGCAGTAACAAAAAAAAAAAAAACAAAAGATCAAGCTTCACCGGGTTCCATAGAAAAGGAATCTGGTCACCCGCCGCAGAAGCATAATTGCAAGTAACCTTCCAGTGACAGTCTCGTCGTCTGCGATCGTAAGGGATGCCCAAAGGTGTATCGTCCGGCGTGTGTCAATCGGGATGAGTCCTTCTTTTGTATTTATATGTTGGGATGATGGAACCACGGTTAGCATATATTGAGAATTTGTGAGCAAGCTTCACATTCTACGTGCTATATTTGTGTATTCTATTTAACATAGAGCTAATAGGTCTCCACTACTTGAACGAGAATTTTCCTCTTTGCTCCAAAAAGCCAATTTTAAAGGAGTTGTACAAGAGATGGTATTTATATTGCGTCTCCGGCACTCTCTCAATTCTCCCCTCCATTGTTATAAAGAATGAAATAAAGCATAGTTTTGGTTAGATAGTAATCATGTTTTATATATGAGATATCTGTACCTCAGTCGTCAGCTGAGAGATTCTCTAAACCGTCCAGTTGAGAGACCCTGCGACCATGATCGCAGTCCTAAAAAATTTCAGATATTCTCAATCTAATTAGCATTGCGATCATGGTAGCAGTCCTCACAAAGTACTGGAGGCATGATAACAGTCCTTAAAAAATATATTGCGATTATGCTAGCTGTCCTCAAAAAACACTGCGACTATGGTAGCGCTGCGACCAGGATCTGTAACTGAGATTTAGTCACGTCACCGCCAGCTGAGAGAGTATCTGACGATTGAGGTACATTTTTCTCTTTATATATTAACACATTGTTAGTAATTTAATCATAATAATATATAAATATTGAAAATTTCACTTATTTATTTATCTGTTTTTTCTCGAGTAATTTATAAATGATACATTAAAAGAAAAAAATTATTTACTTGTCATGTTTTAGTTTACGAGTCCGATAATGGCTTAGGCTGCTGAGCAAGACCGGTGTAGTTTAGAAATAGGATTGGCCCAATCAAGACTCGGGCTTATATGAGCCCGGCCCAAGCCCGGCCCATTTCCGCAGAGGATTTAGCCGCCAATGTTCTGGTCATTCTAGTAATTTGCCCTCGCAAACAGCCCAAAACCCTACATGTCCCCCCTATAAAATGTCGCCAAAACACCTTGGAGTAGACCTGTCAACGGGTCGGGTTCGGGTCGGGTCCGGGTGGTACCAGACCCGGACCCGATTACTATAGGATGTACCATACCCGACCCGTTTACCCGCGGGTATAGAACCTAGGTTCCCATACCCGGACCCGTGGGTTCGCGGGTTTGGACCCGTTTACCCGGACCCGAGGGTTATGGTGTTTCCTATCTGTAAGTTATGAGAAGTCATGGCTATCACACAAAAATGTTTGACAAGTGGCATTTGGAGAAGACAATGCATACCCTAGTTATTCTTCCCCATTACTAATCCAGTTGGCAAACAATAATTAGCTGACATGAGCTATATATGGTGTTTCCTATCTATATAGTGTTCCCATTTACTAATCGGGTAAATGGGCAAACGGGTATGGTCCATGTAAAATCATACCCGACCCATTTACTAATCGGGTAAACGGCCAAACGGGTATTCGGGTTCGGGTCCAGAACTGAGTTTCCCATACCCGTCTAAACGGGTCGGGTCCGGGTCGGGTCCGGGTCCAGACCCGACCCGTTGACAGGCCTACCTTGGAGTTTATAAGCGCTGATAATCTTTTTCTAGGGTTTCAGCGAGGTGGAGTTTGATGTTGATCTTGGACTAGCGGCGATGGCTGGGAGCTGGTGTGTCTTCATCTGGGGGGCCAAAATGATGATCGCCTACCAGCTCCAATCCATCGCCGATTTCATCCGCTGAGAGAGTTTGAGAGGTGTAATTTCACTAATCTGATAAAATATTTTTCATAGTAGTTATTTGCTTTTATTTGATTTCAGGTGGTAAGATTATTTTAAGTCAGTTCCTTTTTCTAATGTTTAATTTACCCTGTGATTCTCCTCAAAGAAAAAAAAAAGTTTTTTTTTTTTTTTTTGCGCCTTGTGACCATTTTCAATAATCTGATTTTAGTCAAAATTACTTTTTGATGCTTCTAGTCTATCAAAGTTCACTTTTTTCTTCCTTTAAATATTTAAACGCGCATGTTAAACATTTCTTTTTGTCCTGGAATTCTTTTGTTTCCCATTTTATGAGTTCGATTGATGATAAAAATCTTTGTTTGAGGTGACGGAGGAGGTTTTTCTGGGTGAAGACCTCCTTAGCTTTTCTGGAGCAAACCAATTAATGTTTGCAAATTCCTGAGTAAACGTCACATAAAAAGCTTTTGGGTGTTGATGGTTCATCCTGAAGGCTTTAAAAAGTCTTTTGGATTGTTTCTCCGCCTTCAAGTGGTCTCATATTCCATTGCCCGGAGGAGCAGCGTTGCTGCCATTACCTTTTGTGGACTGGCCATGAGACAAACATAAGTTTGAAATTTATCAAAAAATCAATATTCTTTCAAATGTGGAATCTTTCGCATCTTTCTTATATGTTACATTGTTACCCTGTTTTTTTCTGTTCAAATGCCTGATAGGTGAAATTTTTCTTGTGAAAATGCTGTAAACAAATAATAGTAGCAAGCCAATAATAGCTAAACATTCTTAACAACCATCACTTGTAGAGGGTTCTTGCTCAGTGGAGGAAATTGTGGTGTGGAAATATTGGGTACTAAAATGTACCTAATGTTTGTTCATTGACTACTGTGAGATTTTCCTTTAATATTATGTTTATTTTGGCTTTTTATAAGTATAGACAATCAGTTGCTTTGATTCTTGCATTTAGTTACGTCTTTGATGCTTCTCATTAACTGTCATAAAGGGGTGATAAAAATCATTCATATTTTTGCTTCTTGATTCATTTTCCCCTTGTTGTTATAATTCTTTTCCATTTTAATTTTTGATACAATTTTTTGATGGGTATTTTGACGGGGGAGGTTTTTCTGGGTGAAGACCTCCTCGATTCGCTGGAGCAAACCAATTATGTTTGCAAATTCTTGAGCAAACGTCACACATAAAGCTTCTGGGTGTTGATGGTTCATCCCAAAGGCTTTAGAAGTCTATGGAGTGTTTCTCCACCTTCAAGCGGTCTCATATTCCATTGCCCAGAGGAGCAGCGTCGCTGCCATTACCTTTTGTGGACTGGCCATGAGATGAACAGTTTTGAATTGAAGCATCAAAATATAAATTTGCTTTTGAAAATTTCTGTTTTTTTCCCTTTCAGTTCGCTTGAAATTATGCTGTCCAGGGAAATTTTCTTAGTAAAACCTCACTTTCTGGAGCAGTCCAATCATATTTGTTTATTTCTGAGTACATTTAGAGGCTCTTACTGTGATGGAAGATAATGAAAGCTTTTCAGGAAGTTCCTGTGTCCTTTATTGGTCTCATATTCTGGTTTCTAGCTAATTATTGTAATTACCTTTCCTATTATGATTATCTTGTTTAGTTTTTGTTGACACAGACATGGTATATTTTGTGATATTGTCCATTGATGGCTAGGCACCATGTAGACAAGATTCATTATAGCAGCAATAGCTATCCATTTTTCACATTGTTGTTCAACTTGAAGGTTCTCACCCAATGCTTGACTCTTTATAATGGGATAATTTACCCTTGTGAAGTACTAAGAAAAAGGTCAAGAATATTCTTGTACCTCCATTGTTGTGGAAAAAGATTATTTATTACTGCAGATCAATCAAACACAACATGAAGTGAGAGTTTGTTCTCCACATTTTATGCAGTACAATTAACTCCTATAGCAGACTAGCAGTTTAGGGCTTTACGGCTTTATTTAGGTCCGAAGTTGTTATGTATGGCCTCTAGGTTTCTATTCCTCACTAGCAAGGTGCCCCTGCTGATTGCAAGTCGTTGACAATCAGAATCCATCAGCATTTTAACATGACCAAAGTAATTTACACATAACTAATGAGCACATCTTGGCATTGTAGACCACCAGAATAAATTTACATATAGTTAAACAGAGATTAGCGCACAAAGCAGTGTTTTTTTGAGATGGAGCATTCATTTCAAACTATGCAGAGTTTGAAAGGATGGGTCTATCCTTTGGTTCAAAAGAGAGAGCAAACATTGTTTCATATTGTTATTTATCTGCAAACCATCAGCTTGTGCAGTTTTTGAGGATTTACTCGGTCACTTCAGTTTTTGAGGATTTATTGAGTCCGATGAAGTGGTGCCTGCTGAGCTGCTTGAACTGTTGTCTGATTCAGCACCTGCGATGGTCTTAAGACTGTGATGGTGTAAAAGCTGGAACCCAGTAAATCACGTTTGCTGTGTAGTTGCTAGCACCTTTCCTGCCATAGTATAAGCTGTCATTGTTGTATCTGATATGGAAATTGTAAGTCTTGTTCGCTGCCTCAAGATTTGCTAGATCTTTTATTCACCACCAGGCTGCCTGGGCAAAGATGAGGCAAAGTATATTGAGGAATCTAATATGTTCAAACCTTTGCTTTCAGCTGCTCAAATTTTGCAGCAGGAAATGGCTAGATATCCTGAGTGGGCTTGTCAAACAAAGTAAAGTAAATCCGAGAGCTTTCATCTTTTGGTTCTATTCTGATTTTGTACTTGTTAATCATGGCTATTTGTAAGTTTTCTGTTTTTCTTCCAGATGAATTTTCAAATGCAAGAGAAGCTTATGGATTGAGTGGTATAAGACATGATTTTTTAATGGGAGTATTTGTAAGTATGAATCGTGTGAAGGTTTAGTTGTCTCGAAAGGAAGGCGTCTGTGCACTCAAACAATAGCATTCAGAAGCGAGAGTATGTCTTCTGTGAAGAAACCTGTATGTAGTGGTTCCATTCATATTGCTGCACCTGCTGGCTGGCATCCCTTTTGATTAGACAGAGCAGACTGATAAGTTGTTTGCATCTTGCTGAACACTTGTTACTATTGTTGCCCTGATAATGTAAACTGGTATCTGAAAATGTGAGAGTGAGAGACGTGGAAGAGGATGTGTACATATTGAATAATATTTGACAATGTATGTGTTTTTGTTATTGCATTTCCAGGAAAATGTGAGAGAATGTTGTTTTATTTAGACATGTAAATATACGCATGCAAGTATGTTGGAATACACAGATTTATATGTACAGAGAGACATGCAGATAGGAGCGTCATCGGATACGGATCGGATATTGTCTTTATCATTTCTATATTTTTACGCAACCTTCAGATATGAATACGAATACATATATTAGCGGACGTGAAGAAATAGTATCCGTATCTGTCAAAATCAGATATCGGATGCGGATTGAATATTAACAGATTGGATGCGGATACCATTCGAATATGCAAAAATAGATACGGTTATGGATAAACTAAACATATATAATTATATTACTTTTTATCTCATCTACAACAATATAAAATGTGTTGCATGCTATGATATTATTGTGTACATATTAATACTTTCATCGTATCTGTTGTCATTCGGCTTCTATAATAATAGATTACACAACTTCTAGCGCTAAATGTTAATTCAGATGTCATAGTTGATGGCTAAATATTCAAAATATCTCGTGCTATTCTTGTAAGAGTCGGGTACTTTTCACTATTACTTTTTCATTAACTCAAAATATTAAAATCTATTGCCTTCTTCTATTGAAGAATAATCTTTTTCATACGTATATCATTATTAAAGACCCAACTTTCGAATATTGGATCGGACACAGGTCGGATATTGCCTTACCATGTCCGTATTCGCACTAACTTCGGATACTGATATGGATAAGGATATTTATATGTGAAAAAATGTTATCCATATCTGGGTTGGAGATGAATTCGGATGTAAATATCCGTGAATAATCCACATCAAATGCACAGCCTTATATATATTTTATATATATTTTTGGCGCATGTGTACGGATTTGAGAGTGCCTGAACATTTTGCTCTTGTAGTTTGAAGCATTGCAGCATGAATGCACAGCATATACATATGCACATATGTGCATACACACTTATGTATGTGTAAATAAATATATTTTTGTTTCTCTGTCTACGTGTCTCTCTCCATGCGACCTTTTCTTTTTGTTATTGTACGTGTTAGCTACAAAGATAATAAAAAGCGACAGGTACATCAAATTTTTTGAGCATATAACTAATCATTGATAAAATATTTAAGAGAAACCAAAAATTTGTATGTTCTTCTGACTTGAACAGAAAAGTTCAATGCTCAAAAAACTAATGGGGAAAAGAAAGAAAAAAAAAGAGAAACACCATCGGTGTAATTTCACTTCATATAGTATTGAAAGAGTGTTGAAATTGCGAAGAGTGGCAAATCGAATAATAACCAAATCAAATCATTGAATTCATTATTCATTTCTGAGATTTTAATTTTTTTTTTGAACGAGCAAATACACCAACTGAAAACAGTTCAATTCAAAGAATAACGAAGAATAATTGAGTCGTTACCTTTGAATACATTCGGCTTCAGTCTGCTTCCAATGATTATAATTTGCTTCCAATGATTATCGTTTGACATTAAGGATATCAATTGCCGCGTCCTTCAGGAGTGCGGAAGTACAGGGTGCTCGCGCGCCCACGAGAGCCTAATGAGGCCTAGTGAAGGAAAATAGGCAACTAGATCCGAAAAACCTTAATGCGCTAGGAGGCCCGCGTTGCGCCCGCTGGAGGTGCAAATCCGGGTTCCAGAGTGCACAAGGAAAAGATTATGTCCTCTGATCAAGGATTTTGATTCTGCAAAACTCTCTTTAAAAGGACATGATCCCGCTCTCTTCTACAAACAACCGAACTATCCTCTTCATCTTCTGAAATTTCCCTGCAACTCTTCTGTACTTTCTTACATCTCTAAAGGAAACAAATAAATCCGAGTTGTGCGTCAGCGATCGTTGAATCCTGGATGCTCTGCACGTCTCGATCACAACGAGAGAAGTTTCTTTCTTCTTGAAAGTATAGTTTAAAAACAGCATAGTAGTAATTCGTCGCTAGTATTCGAGCAAGGTTTTCCAATATGATAGACATCTATGCAGGAACAAATACTACGAAAGCCATATAGAAGTAAACATAGAAATGGAGCAAAGCCCATGCAGTTAACAAATAAACCTATTCATATCAGTAGACAAAAGAAAGAGAAATGTAACACGTTGATAATTTATTATTAGAAAAAATTTATATTATTTATTTTTACAATGACAAGTTTAATGATTTCATAGACGATAGTTACAAAGTTATTCATAAAATTTGGAAAGAAAAAAAAGCTAAAACAGAGGACAAGTTAATTCTTTTCATCATGTATTCATGTTTATATAAAATATTATTAAAACTAGAAAAATTAGGAGCTCTCCGGTTCCAAAATTTTGATAATAATTATTGCCAGTAACTTGATTTTTCATGGCATCTTTTTATTCATTCAACAAGTATTTATGGAAAGAAATAAAAGCATTAACTAAAAAAAATACAAAAATTAAAATATATATAACAAAAATAGGAATAAATATTTATCTTGTGTGATGCCTCTTCACCTTTTTTCGTGTTCTTTCTTTTTGGTCTTTGATTTAACCATGTCAAATTTATAGTAGATTAAAAGAGAGGGCCTTCATTTGATGCAAATATCAAGTGAAAGAATAAAACTCTTTCTCCAATCTTTTTTCGGTCATGTTTGTTTCAGAGAAAAGGGGCAGGGAAGTGCTCATTTTCTCTAAATTCATGAGCCACGCTATTTTTACTCGGCGGTGTATCTGATTGGAAGATTTTGGGCTGAAAATTTCATCTTTCTGTTAGGCTTTAGTTTTCCTATTCAGATGGAGGAAAAAAGCACTCAGAAAACTGACATTGTCACTGAGCTAATTTTTATTAGAAGCTTTTCTCCTGAGCTTCTAGAATTGTTGAATACTTTGATGTTTAGGAGCTGTCTGGTTAGGGGTGGAAGTGAGAAAATAGTAATAGTTCTCTTTGGAGCTGGGGAATTGGTTAGTGAGTTTTTCGGTGTTTGGATGTTATTGGGAGTGTGGTTTGAAAAATGTTATGTCTTTTCAGTGTTTAGATGATAATGTGAAAGTGAAAATGAAAAAATTGACCATAAGGTTGACCACAAAATAATCTTAATTAAGAAAAATAAAAATTAGATTGTAATTATAATGCAAGTGAGACTTACGTGATCACAAAATTAACTGTTTTGAGTTATAACTTATTACAAATAAGATTAACATGACCACAAAATTAACTGTAACACCCTGAAAGTGTGAAAATAATTGTGTAAAAAGAAAAAGAGAAAAGAGAAAAAGAAAAAGAGTTTTTTTATTTTTCTTTTTTTAATGTTTGGATAGATAAGGAAGTGAGCAATTATGTTTCCCCATTTTCTTACTTCCGCCCGCTTCTTTCCACTTTCTTGCAAAAAAACACACCCTTGGTTGAAGTAGCATGAGCATTGCCATGTACTTTCAAAAGTAGCCTCGCAGGTCTGTGCAATTTTAAATTCAGCGAGTCCCATAGCTATTAATTAAATATGGTCAGTTTATTTTTGATAGTCAATTAACTATGGTGATTAATGTGGTTGTTAGTGAGAGCAACGTGTAGTTATTACCCACTCGATTTTAAAGGAAATGTTGCTAATTTCAAGCCAGTTTGGGCACACAAGCAACCTCAGGGGGTAGGGGTGAGCATCGGTCGGTTCGGTTCGGTTTTTTCTAATTTTTGCAAAACCGAACCGAATCGATTAGACTTAGCAACCGAACCGACTCAGTTCGGTTCGGTTTTTCGGATTTTTTCGGTTAGGCCAATATTTTTCCATCATTTCTTACATTTTTAATCACTTATATTATCATCCTTTAATATTCTAATATCAAATATTCAATACCCAAATTAGAAATAAGAAAAAGACTCTAACCTTAATGTGAATTAAAATTTTCATTTTCTAAAACTTTTACGCTGTATTTGGGCTCTTATATCAAAACTCACATAATTATTACTAATTTTTAATGGCAAGAATGAAAAAAAAGAACTATATTAATATAAATATTATTCTTAATTATGATAGTGTACTTAACATAACTTTCACATATTCAATATAAAAAAGATAGTGTTGCTAGAAGTAATGAGATAAATTTTCACCAATTTTTATTATGAACTATATGATTCACTAAATTGAATTTGGTTGGGGTGATATATAGGGTGAGAGATTCGGTTCGGTTCGGTTGAGTTCGGTTTTTTAAACACAAAACCGAAACCAAACCGAACTAGATTGGTTCGATTCGGGTTCGGGTTTCGGTTTTTGGTCGGTTATTTCAGTTATAACCGAACTCTGCTCACCCCTACAGGTGGGTACATCTAAAGATAAAGTCATAAAATAACTGATCATAAAAAGAAAATGAAACATAGACAGAGGAATTTTCGATAAGTGATATGTAGCTCCGCCCCCTCTCTATTTATCGATGGTGAGCCCTTTCTCTCATCGGCTTTCTCTATAAATGGTAATAATAATAGAAAAAATATACTAAAATATAATAAGAATTTCAGATTACTCTGTGATCTTGTTTGGTAACAAGAGTCTATAACAATTAGGCTTCTAACTCCTGCTAGCTCTACCTAGCTACTAATTTGACAAACTATCTTGTCAAGGATAATTTTGGAAAACAATGCTACTTTTTTTGCTTTGACCTTTGTATTTGAAATCAAAACCCTTAACTCATGTCTCAATTCTTATTTTGTGTAAGAGCCTGTTTGGTTAAGGGTGAAGTGAGAAAGTGATAATAATTCCATTTGGAACTTGAGAATTGGCTAGTAAGTTTTTCGGTGTCTAGATGTTGTTGGGAGGTGTAGTTTGGAAAATGTTTTGCCTTTTTCCAGTGTTTCGATGGTAATGTGAAAGTGGAAGTGGAGAAGTTGACCACAAAGTTGACCGTAAAATAATATTAAAATAAAAATTAATTAAGAAAAATAAAAAATGGACTGTAATTAGAATGCAAGTGAGATTTACATGATCAAAAATTAACTGTTTTGTTCTACAACTTATTACAAATGAGATTTACATGACCACAAAATTAACTATAGCAAATGATTGTGTAAACGAGAAAAGAGAAAAGGAAAGGGGTTTTCTTATTTTCCTTTTCCGGTGTTTGGATAGATAAGGAAGTGAGCAATTATACTTCCCTATTTCCTTACTTCCGCCCACTTCCTTGCAACCAAACAGCCCCGAGTAAGCTTCTTGCTCTCTCAAGAGTTGCCATTTAACCCCCACACTCTTAGTTTTTGTTTGGCTAGAGGAATTATAGAGTTCGGGATAAAATTCCAACTCAAGAAGAGTTGTCAACTCTACACTAATTTGTCATTGCTGTAAGAATTAGCTTTATCTCAAAAAAGAAAAAGGGACAAAGTTCAAATGTCTACTCTTTTTATTCTCGTTTTGCATTTGACATCTCATTTCTAACTCTTGGACAAAAGTTATATGCTTGGAGTTAGGTCTCACTGTTGCTAACTCTGGCAGCGTACAAGTTGACTGAAATTGTAATTTAATTTACAGACTATGCATATTATTTTTTATTTCGAACGCATTGTAACCACGTTCCAATGATACCCGAGCATCCCCGGGTTCGGTTCTTGTGTGTGAGCCACACACATATTATAAAAAATTAATCTCGTGATGATATATTATAAGAGATTCAAAGAACTTAAAACTTTGTCTTCTTGAAACCGACATCTTACCCACGTGTTAATGCGAAATTATCTTATAATATTATAAGAGATTCAAAGAACTTAAAACTTTGTCTTCTTGAAACCGACATCTTACCCACGTGTTAATACGAAATTGACTATTTTATATTATGTGTGTGTGGGTCACACACATGAACGCATGAACCGAATCCAAACAACCCAAGCTCTACTATCCTATAAATACCCTGCACACAACTGTGAAAGAGAGGAATAAAGAAAGTTCAACGATAAAATTCTGCTGACGTCATCAATCTAATACCACTCCATTCAGCAAAGCTCAGCGCAATGGCGGGTTACCCTCCAGGCGGCCCCAGCTACCCCTACGGCGCTCCCCCGACCCAGCCCTACGCCTACGGCGGCGCTCCGCCTCCCTCAGCCCCCTACGCCGGCGAGAAACCCCACAAGGCTGGTAGCGGAGGCGGCGGGTACCCTTCGGCCCCTCCGGCGCCCGGCGGCGGCAGCGGGTACCCATACGCATCGGCGCCGGGAGGGTACCCAGTGTCGGCGCCTCCGCCTCCGGCGAGCGGGTACGGGGGCGGCTACCCGCCGGCGACGGTCGGGTACGGGAGCCCGTTCGCGTCGCTGGTGCCGTCGGCGTTTCCCCCAGGGACGGATCCCAACGTGGTGGCCTGCTTCCAGGCGGCGGATTCCGACGGGAGCGGGTTTATCGATGACAAGGAGCTGCAGATGGCGCTGTCGTCGTACAACCAGAGCTTTAGCTTGAGGACGGTGCTCTTCACCAACTCCAACGTACGCAAGATCGGTAAGATTATAGATCATAGATCAAGAAGCTGAGATCGATTTTCTACATTTTTTTTAATTTCTTTTAAAAAATAAATTTCCGTAGCATTATGCTGGCCCCTAATTCTATGAATTGGGAGCCCTAGGTGCACGTTAGCCTATGCTAACGTGCACCGCCCGGCCGATCGGCCATTGCTTGCTTCCTCTTCTTTCCGGGGGACCGGCGGGCGCACCTTTAGCAGAGGCTAGCATGCGCCGGGACGGCGGTTTTCTCGTGTTCTCCGCTGCTGGGTTTCTACACGTGTCGCGTCATTTTGAAGCAGAGAATGGCGCACGTTAGTTCCGCGAGTACTGGCATCCGCCTGTGCTTTCTATTTCTTGCAGAAGATGCCAACGCGTAACGCGTATATTCCGGATAGTTAGTTTCATACTTTTGGTTCTTTTTTGCCAAAATGTAAACGTTACTCGTTTCGAATTAATTCTTCTGGAAAAAGAACTTTCACCCAAATTGTGAGCAAGGAAGCATGGGCCTACTCGAAGCTGGGACCCACCTTGGTCTGTGTGGCTGAGTGGGTGTTTCCTGAGGAGGTGCAGTTAGAAATGACTGGATTGAGTAGTTATCACATTGAAAATTGGAATCAATCTTAAGCCTCCATCTAACAATGCAAGTAGGAACCACACCACCCTTTTGCAATTTCAAAATAAGAGTTGGAAGTGGATTGGGTGAGATGCTGATGCATAACTTTAGAAGCATGCAAGATGCTTGTGTTTCTCTGGGCCTGTTTGGTTAAGGGTGGAAGTGAGGAAGTGAAGAAGTGAGAAAATGTTAATAATTCCCTTTAAAAATTGAGAATTAGTTAGTAAGTTTTTCGGTGTTTGGATGTTATTGGGAAGTGTGGTTTAGAAAATGCTATGTCTTTTCCGGTGTTTAGATGGTAATGTGGAAGTGGAAAAGTTGACCACAAAGTTGATCGCAAAATAATATTAAAATAAAAATTAATTAAGAAAATAAAAAATGGATTGTAATTAGAATGTAAGTGAAATTTACATGATCAAAAAATTAACTGTTTTTTGTTACAATTTATTACAAATGAGATTTATATGACCACAAAACTAACTGTAGCACTCTGGAAGTAAGGAAATGGTTGTGTAAAAAAGAAAAGAGAAATAAAAGAGGGATTTTCTTATTTTCCTTTTCCAGTGTTTGGATAGATAGGAAAGTGAGCAATTATACTTCCCCATTTTCTTACTTCGCCCACTGCCTCGCAACCAAACATGCCCTTTGACGTTGACTCGCTCTATAAAAAGTAAATTTTTGCAGCGCCTACAGCTGCCTACAATATCTCACCAACTATCTGGTAACTATTGGGTTTCATGTGGCAAGTGGAGTTAGCTCAAGAATTAAGCTAATTCAATTGTCTCTTGACAAATAATCAAAAATTGACAAGAGTTAGCAAGTAATGATGATTGTGAAATTAGCCCCTCTACCTCCAAGCCTACATGGGGAGGAAAATTCTCGAAAAATTTCTTCACACTAGTAAGTGAATGGACATGTGTAAGTAATCGCAAACAACAAAGATTTATATGAAAAACCCGAAAGGAAAAATCACGAGAGAGTTTTTTCACTATAATATCAGAGAATTACAATGAATTTAGCAGAGTGATACTGCGATTACAAGTTCTAGGATTTTCTATTCTCAAAAGCGAACCTGTTTCTTGATAGAGAATGAGTATTCATATCTGCCTGAGGTGTCTTCGTGGGTGAGAATATTTTGAATCCACATTACTGCATGTTTCACACGTTATGATCTCCTTGTAATTGCCCAGATCATGTTGATTGATTGCTGGGATTGTCATGCAGAGGTACCCGCCACTATCCATAAGAGTCTGCATTGATATAGGAGCGTTACAACGCTTAGAACGTGGAGATGATCTGGCAGTGTAGCTAGATCCGTGAATCACAGGGATCGTGCTATCCTGCTGTAAGGTGCGCAGGAGCAGCGAGCTCCGGAGGATTTTCATGTCGGAGTCTTGGGTGGCTCGGGAAGGGTCTTCATACTGATAGGAAATGATCTTTCTATTGATTGTTGGCGTCTCAGAGAGTCGTACTGCTCCGATTGAGTAATGGATCTGGGTAAGTGATGTTTGATCAGATGTGGGCTCGGGGCGAGGCTCGAGGCTTTCTTAGGCCCATGTCAAGCTTGCAAGTGAATTGGGCCCGTTGGCAGAGAAGCGAAGCCTTGAGGTTGAAATCACCTAGAGGGGCGTGAATAGGTGACTAGCTAATCTAATGATGAATTAATGCGGAATTAAAATTATTTAAGCAAACTAAAAACTATTATGCTAAACACACAAGGTATAACACAGGAGTGTAGCCGAATTCTCGGTGAAGGGCTCTGGACTATCTCCTCAAGATTTCTCTAGATAAGAGTTGAGGTACTGTTATGGCTCTCTTGGTTGAAAACAAGTGTGAGCAAACAATCCCAAACATATAACAATACAAGCACAAGTATATCAAGCAAGTAATGAATATGAACAATAAGAGCATGCAAGATATAAACACAAGTGAGAGATAGAGAGAGCAATCGTAAACACGGGAGATTTGTTTCGAGGTTCGAGCACCCTTACTCTACGTCCCTGCCTTCAACACTATGAAGGATTTCCACTAGAATCAATCCCACTGGATCACTCAGTGCCGCAACACCTACAACGAGTTCACACTAGAACTCCTTGGATTCACTAGTCCCTCTCTTGTTCCCGCAAGAACTACACACCACAAGCACACTAACTTGCCGAGGCCGCATCTCTACACCGAGCTCTCACTAGAACTCGAAACAACGCGAACCCGCAAGTCCGTTTCCTCAAATACAAAGTAGAACACTTTGGTGATCACAACACTTTGATCACCTAAAACACTCTCACAACAAAGATCCCTATAGGATTGATATAGCAATGAATAGCTCAAGTGTGTGTGAGAAAACTAGGATTGATTTGGTGGTGAAAAACTCAAGAAATCTCTTTTTCAAAACACTCTTGAAAAAAACTCTCCTTTTGATATAGAAGTTTTAGCTCTAAAACAAGTGGAGATAAACACTGAGATAGGTAGGAAAAACTAGCCCAAAAACTCTCTTCAAATCTTATAGAAAATAGCCCAAAATGGCCCTATATAAATAGGCTCCAAAAACTAACCGTTGGCGACAACTCAACAGACTTTTCTGCTATCGGTCGACCGCCCGGTCGATCGGCCAACGGTCAGATTTCTGACCGTTGTGCCATCGGTCGACCGCCCGGTCGATCGAGGCCTGGATACAGAGAGCAGAAGCTCTCTGCCGGTCGACCGCCCGGTCGACCGGGGCCAGATCCAAAGGGCATAACTCTCTGGCGGTCGATCGGGTCGGTCGACCAGCCCTCTAGCCAAACAAGGGCTGTGCACGTTTGTGCAAATCGGTTGACCGCCCGATCGACCGACCTCTGGCTTGGTCGACCGGTCGGTCGACCGGCAGAAGGCCAGAACACAGATTTTAGGAATTTAAAAATTGGTCTTTTTACCTTCAATAAAATCCCATAAATTCTCATAAATTCTACAAAAATAAGTTTATTGACATACTTTGATACAAACATGTTTGATTAAAAATCAAAACATATTACAAACATTTTGAACTATTTTTGTAATATAGAAGTTTTGCTTTAAACAAAAACCTGTATTTTTCAAAAATGATTTTTTCAAAACTTTTCCAAATATAAAAATAAGAT
This sequence comes from Agave tequilana, assembly GCA_038442645.1. NCBI lineage: Eukaryota > Viridiplantae > Streptophyta > Magnoliopsida > Asparagales > Asparagaceae > Agave > Agave tequilana. The sequence goes on from JAVJIF010030918.1 coordinate 39,781, forward strand.
ATTCTAAACACTTTTGAAGCTTAGTGTGTGTGGATATGATCCACTACACATATATGATGAAATATCTATGTTTTTGACAATAAGCTCTAAAATAAGTTTTGATAAAACACATGTATATTTTGAATCTTAAAAATCAAACCGGTATTTTTCAAAACGAAAACTCTTTTATGAAGACACATATAATTCTTGTGTGTGAGTGTATATGAACTTGAGCAATCCACCAACTAATCTATCCTTTACATTTTGTCTAAAAACAAAATCTTGACACTTACAAAATGACACAAGTCTTCTTGGAAATCTTCTCTTGAAGGTCTTTTTCTCCTTCTTGACTTGGTCCAAATCTTGATCCAATGAGCTAGATTTCTCGAGTACTTAATGCAATCTTGATGCGCGAGCTCTTGAATCAACATGTGCTAGCTCCAAAACTTTAACTTTAAATACTTTGTTGAAACTAAACACCAACTAAGATCTTGATCAAATATCTGATACTAATTAAACACAGGATCATTAGTACTATAACTACATGAGTTAATCATCATCAAAACTAGAGTAATGGGCATTTGGGCCAACAATCTCCCCCTTTTTTGATGATGACAACTCATGGAGTTATATATGCATGGATTAAAGTTAAGCTTTGTAGAAGCTCCCCCTTAACTGATGCCTAACAATAAACAAATAGATATTTAATGAAGTGCATAAAACTAAACAAATATATATGCATAAATCAAAAATTCTTCTCCACCTTTTTGTTTAAAATTTCAAAATCCTTCTCTCCCTTTTTGTATAAACATAAAATATAGAACATGCATAAACTCAATATATGCATAAACTCAATTTCTAAAGATGAATATATAAACTCAAAATCATTCTCTCCCTTTTTGTCAATCATCAACAAAGGGGTGAAAAACAAATCAAAAATGAAGATATATATGCGATATACATTCATGAACAGGAAAACGGTAAGTTAGCTCCCCTGCATACATGCATTACATGAAGAAGGGATGACAAAACCCTAACTCACATAAAGCATAATACACAATGCATAAGTGGAGATGTTAAGCTCCCTTACACACGTGTACCACATAAAGAAGAGATGTCAAGCTCCTCAATATAAGATACACGCAACATGAATCTATATATAGAAGAGATGTTAAACTCCCCTTGCATATAGGCAATAAATATCAAAACATTTTTTTAAAAATCACTTTAAAGACAAATTTTGAATTTTCTTAAATCAAAATTTGAGATACCACTTGTAAGTAAACACAATTTTAAGATATCACAAGATTTTGATACCAATTGAAATTGAAAATTTTTGATACCAATTGAAATTGTAACATTTGTAAATTTTGATACCAATGAAAGTAAAATATTTTATATTTTGATACCAATTGAAATATATGGTAAATTTTGATACTAAATAAAAAGTAAAACATTTTTGATACTAATTGAAACCGAAACCCAATTGAAATCGAAACATATTGATACCAATAGCAGTATATTGTAAATTTTGATATCAATTAAAAGGTAAAATATGAAGTATATATTGATATCAATTGAAATATCAAATGAAAGTAATGCATAAGCTCATTAAAATACCAATTGAGATACCAATTGAAATCAAGATTTAAGTCAAGCTTAGCATAAACATAATTTGTGCTTTAAACATGTAAGGATATTGTAAATCAAGCACGCTCAAATCATATATATATGAAAATGAAAATACCAATTGAAATTGATATTATTTGAAATTTGAAGCATACATATATAAGAAAACATATATGAGTATACAAAAATAGAATTTCATGAAGTCCATGTGTATAACTCATAACTACCACCCTATTCATGTACATGTTTAAAGATTTTCAATTTAGAGCATACAAGGCATGATCACCCAACCATCCACCCTTAAAGGGTAGAAGTTTTCAAAAATAAGATTTGAAAATAGTTGTATTTTGAAAACACTACCAAATAGAGAATAAATAACTAGTTTAAAGTAATTTTTGAAAAACTAGTTAAAGATCCTTCAAACATGAAACCAAATCATATGTATCTCATGAAGCATGCTAGAAACGCAAGAGCTGATACTCGAAATCTATAAAACTCAAAAATTCTCATGAAAATAATGTCATGAGTAAACCAATGAAGTGTGAGTGCGCAAGAATCATGTAAATAACATTTTCATGAAAACGATCCATAAGGCTCAAAATAAACATGAATATCTTTTATCAAAAACATAAAAATATGTTTTTCATTAAAATCAAACTTCAAAGGTATATATATGTTTTATCCAAAACTAAAAATATACATACATATTCTAAACACAAAAGAGTCTATAATATAATTTGCATGAAGGTAAGAGACTCAATGGTATACATGTATATCTATTAGTTTTAGACAAGAATAACATATACATGAAGCAAAACATGCATAAGAATAGAAAAAACAAGTTAAAATGCACGAGTCATCAAAACTAGGCTATACTAGTACATCTAATGGGTACAAATGAGCAATTAAGTACAAACATACAATAATCAAATATGGCTCACTAGTTGTACGAGTATATGCACAAGTTTTAATGAAAATTTACATTTAAACATATAATCAAAACATGAAGTGCAAAACTATAAACAAACATGATTATTAAGGTAAATGCACATGTTTTAGAGTAATGATATACACAATAGTTAAATTAAAATGAGAACACAAAATATGGATCCATATGAATATGGGTGTATCTTAATTACTATACATGTATGTCATAAGTCTAAATAACATGACATTTAATAACAATCATGAAAAATATGCTAAAACTCAATAATCTAAAAGCATGTAAACAAATAAGGAGTTAGAGATAGTTATCAAAATCATTAGGGCACATCTCTATATCTCTAAACCATGGTGGTCCTCTTACCAAACTTCCTCGATAGTGATGCATCAATTGTATGTTCATCTAGCCTATGCATCCACCACCAAAGCACCAAACCTCTCACGTCATGTGAGAGCCCACACCTACATCATACACAAGAAGTGGGGATTTTGATACCCATTTTCTTTTGGGTCTACGAGGGTTAGCATTATTTGAAACCCAAGCATTTTTATTAGCAAAATTAATATATGATTTATCTTATCAAAATAAAACTTTGCTAAATGGCCTTTGCGGTCGTAATGTGTACATTTGTACACTCTAGTATGCATATGAGAATGAGTGTGGTCATGATGTGCAAAGTGTGCATATGTGTGCCGTGGGTGATGTGCGTGAACATGTGGAGCTTGTTTCTTTTGAAATAAGGTTTTCAATCTATTATGATTAAATGCACAATTGCTCAAAGTTGAGCTCATGCAATCTATTCTATTTTTCAAAAATTGAATCTCATTTTTATCAATAGTAGCATGAAAAGCATGGTGAGAATGAGAATCAACACTCCTTTTCTTTTTAGAAATATTTTCCTTTTCTTTTGAAACAAATTTTCTTTTCAAAGAGTTATTTTCTTTTAAAATAATTTTCTTTTCTTTTTTCACCAAAATAATTTTATTTTTCAAAGAAGTATTTCCTTCACAAAGATCATTTAATTTAGAAGTCAAAGAAATATTATCCTTTTTCAACAAATCATTTTCTTTTGAAATGCATTCCAATTTATTTTGAAAGTAATCTTTTTCTTTTAACGTGGAATCAAATTTATTTTTTCAATCTTATTATCCTTTTTAAGCAAGTCATATTTTTCAAGAAGTTGACAAAATGAAGCAAGATCATCATATGACAAGTCAACATCCTCATCAAGCTCGGATTCGTAGTTTATCTCAAGGGGTTATCCCTTGGACCATGCATCACAAGTTGGAAGCATCACTTTCATCATCCGCGTCGCTCCTCGCATAGTATTGCTTTTGTTCACCAATGGAGACTAAAGTGTTCCATACTATAAAAGCCAAATCAAAGTTAGAAATCCTACACAAATAATCATCATTTAGGGTTGACTTTAAGGCATGGGTGGCTTTTGCATTAGCCTCTAGATGTTTGCCATTTAAACAATAAGAATCTTTAATAGTGGCAAAATAAACATGAATACCTAAGGTTTTGAGGTACATTGACATCTTAACCTTTCAAGTTTGGATGTTAAGAATATCCAAAAGTGGGAGGTGACATGAAATCCATGTGTGTGTATAAATATTGTGATTAGCCAAAAATAAGGATCTTTAACTCTACGTTAGACCCAAATCAAGAGCACTAAGCTCTGATACCAATTGAAATCACCTAGAGGGGGGTGAATAGGTGACTAGCTAATCTAATGATGAATTAATGCAGAATTAAAATTATTTAAGCAAACTAAAAACTATTATGCTAAATACACAAGGTATAACATAAGAGTGGAGCCGAATTCCCGGTGAAGGGCTCTGGACTATCTCCTCAAGATTCCTCTAGATAAGAGTTGAGGTGCCGTTATGGCTCTCTTGGTTGAAAACAAGTGTGAGCAAATAATCCCAAGCATATAACAATACAAGCACAAGTATATCATGCAAGTAATGAATATGAACAATAATAGCATGCAAGATATAAAACACAAGTGAGAGATAAAGAGAGCAATCACAAACACGGGAGATTTGTTTCGAGGTTCGAGCACCCTTACTCTACGTCCCCGCCTTCAACACTATGAAGGATCTCCACTAGAATCGATCCCACCGGATCACTCGGTGCTGCAACACCTACAACGAGTTCACACTAGAACTCCTTGGACTCACTAGTCCCTCTCTTGTTCCCGCAAGAACTACACACCGCAAGCACACTAGCTTGCCGATGCCGCACCTCTACACCGAGCTCTCACTAGAACTCGAAACAACGCGAACTCGCAAGTCTGCCTCCTCAAATACAAAGTAGAACGTTTTGGTGATCACAACACTTTGATCACCTAAAATACTCTCACAACAAAGATCACTATAGGATTGATATAGCAATGGATAGCTCAAGTGTGTGTGAGAATACTAGGATTGATTTGGTGGTGAAAAACTCAATAAATCTCTTTTTCAAAACACTCTTGAAAAAACTCTCCTTTTGATATGAAAGTTTTAGCTCTGAAACAAGTGGAGATAAACACTGAGGTAGGTAGGAAAAATTATCCCAAAAACTCTCTTCAAATCTAATAGAAAATAGCCCAAAACAGTCCCATATAAATAGGCTCTAAAAACTAGCCGTTGGGGATAACTCAGCAGACTTTCCTGCTGTCGGTCGACTGTCGGGTCGACCGACCAACGGTCAGATTTCTGACCGTTGTGCCATCGGTTGATCGGCCGGTCGATCGAGACCTGAATACAGAGAGCAGAAGCTCTCTGCCGGTCGACCGCCCGGTCGACCGGGGCCAGATCCAGAGAGCAGAACTCTCTGGCGGTCGACTGGGTCGGTCGACCGGCCCTCCAGCCAAACAAGAGATGTGCACGTTTGTGCACATCGGTCGATCGCCCGATCGAGCCCATAGTTCAAAGACTCGGCCGAGTCGGAGACGAGTCGGCCGAGTCGTATCCGTCTCGGCCCGCTCCGAGACGAGTCCGAGTCACGAGTCAGTCGACTCAACTCAGAGGAGACCGACTCGGCCGAGAATCGGAGTTGACTCGATCAACTCGGCATTATGATAATGATTTTGTACCTCATCGCAATTCAATGTGAAAAAAACTACATTAGTATGTATTTATGAATGTAGTTTGTGTAATTTACTATGTTGTTTATGTATTTTGATATGCTTCTACCGACGACGCGTGTATTTATACTTTCGCTTTATGTTTAGTGTGCTAGGTGATATATATTGGACATGTAATACATGAATGTAGATATCTACATTTTTTTCAAGATTTGTCGTGATTTTTTCAGAATTTTTTGAGCAATCTATGTAGCGTTTTGCTTGTATCGTCCGATACCGATCCGAGTCGCCGAGACCGATCCGTCTCAGTGCCCGCCGAGTCGGCGGCCGAGACCGCGACTGTGAACCATGATCGAGCCCGATCGACGACCTCTGGCTCGGTCGACCGGCAGAAAGCCAGAACACAGGTTTTAAGGATTTAAAAATTAGTCTTTTTACCTTAAATAAAATCCCATAAATTCTCATAAATTCTACAAAAATAAGTTCATTGATATACAAACATGTTTGATTAAAAATCAAAACATATTACAAACATTTTGAACTATTTTTGTAATATAGAAGTTTTGCTTTAAACAAAACCTGTATTTTTCAAAAACGATTTTTTCAAAACTTTTTCAAATATAAAAACAAGATATTCTAAACACTTTTGAAGCTTAGTGTGTGTGGATATGATCCACTACACATATATGATGAAATATCTATATTTTTGACAATAAGCTCTAAAATAAGTTTTGATAAAACACATGTATATTTTGAATCTTAAAAATCAAACCGGTATTTTTCAAAACAAAAACTCTTTTATGAAGACACATATAAATCTTGTGTGTGAGTGTATATGAACTTGAGCAATCCACCAACTAATCTATCCTTTACATTTTGTCTAAAAACAAAATCTTGACACTTACAAACATGACACAAGTCTTCTTGGAAATCTTCTCTTGAAGGTCTTTTTCTCCTTCTTGACTTGGTCTAAATCTTGATCCAATGAGCTAGATTCCTCTTAAGTACTTGATGCAATCTTGATGCGCGAGCTCTTGAATCAACACGTGCTAACTCCAAAACTTTGACTTTAAATCCTTTGTTGAAGCTAAACACCAACTAAGATCTTGATCAAATATCTGATACTAATCACACAAGATCATTAGTACTATAACTATATGAGTTAATCATCATCAAAACTAGAGTGATGGGCTTTCGGGTCAACAGAGGTGTTTAGACATGTGATACTGACGAGGGTCAAAATCTGATCGCTACAGATGCCCCCTCTGCCACCTCTTTCTCGGAATCTCCGAGCAAAGAGGGAAGCAAACTAATCCCATCCTCAGGCATGATTCTTCGCTAAGTAGTCAGAGAAATTCTTGCGGTTCGTGGAAAACAGCAGAAGAGTGCTAGAGACCGGTTAGGGCGCCCTTTCGTACTCTTACATTTAATGTCATGCTTGTAAAGGCTGGTAAAAGTCGTGTCACGTGTCAAGTCCGTTCAAAACTCTGAGCATTTAGCCGTCGTTAGGAAGCCATCAGAGTGAGTTGAGATTTGCGCAACAGTTGGGATTTAGAGCTAGCTGGCATGCGAAAAGACGCTTTAGCCCTAAGCCATTATTGGCAGTATCTGCCTTTAAATTGGGGAAAAATTTGAATGCATAGGCTTTTCACAAATCTTAGATTTCTTTGAGCTTTCAGCCTTTTCGTTTCTCCTTTATTTCTGATCTCTGAATCTTTGCACTCAAATCCATCGAGTTGCAATGGTGAGAGAAGGGAAATTCGTCGCTGCCGGAGGAGAGGGGAGGAGCAGAGGCACGTGGAGGGAAAATGAAGGAGGTTTGCTCTTAGAATGAGAGAGGTCATGGATTTTGATCCTAAGCCGCACCAGAGGGAGGTGGACGAATACTTGGCAACGTACGACGTTCGTCTACTCTCCAAGATTGAAGTGGAATGGTGTTCGCTTGAGATTGATGTCATAATGTCGCCTTATACTGACAACGTGTACTTCCACACTCAGATCTTGGCTTTGGGGCTGAAGTTACCAATGACTTTTTTTGTTCGGGATGTCTTGGCACACTTCAAGGTCCCACCCTCGCAGCACCAGGGGCATGACGAACTGTCTGGGATTTAAAGCTCTCTGCGCTGCTTATGCCCCTGTTATGTACGGGGTGGAGGAATTATGCGCCGTCTACGTGATGAGGAAGTCTTATTAGGATTCTCGCTCCTTCGTTTTGTAGAGTGGATTCAACATGTTAATTATCAACCTGGTGGACAACGATCACGGATGGCGTGACACCGTCATTCGTGTCACGCCATCCGTGCCTCCGAACCCTTGGAGGCTGCTTAGCCAAGGATCGTGGCCGCCTCTCGATTGCGTGGAATAGGGGTTCGCTCCCTAAGGGGAGCGCTGATCCCTAAAGAGATGCAGGAGAGGGTGTAGAAATTGTACCGACTTAGATATGACTATCGTAATTGGAACTGATTGCTTGACCCAAGGAGGCCCTTCAAGCCTCCGACCGTTCTGAGACCCTTGGTGTCGACAGAGACGAGGAGGTGCAGACTCCTGCAATCGGGAAGGAGAGTGCTTTCGCGAGCGACATCTCGATGAGAGAGGCGGAGTCTCGATCAAGGAGCGCAACTCCGGAGCCCGAGGTGCGACTCAAGAAGGGTCCAGCTCGAGCGGAGAGACCGAAGAGCGGGGAATCACGGGAGTTTTTTCCTCAACCTCAGATCCTCAGGAGGGTAAGTATTAATTTGGCTCTGGGTCCTTTTATATTATGTTTCTATGGTTTTGACACTTTGCAGAAGAGACGCTAGATCAAGTATGACTCCGATGCGAAGGAGTTGAAGAGGATGATGGCAGCAGTGGGCGGAGGCTCCAATCCTAAAGAGAGAGGCGGAGCCGGGCAGGAGGCCCCTTCCAGCGTAATGGGGGCAACCAAAGTCTCATGATACAACTTCTGAGATTGAAGTCCTCAAAGAGGGGGTACTCCCGGAGGACATCTCCGGGCTTGTGTTCTCGACTGAGGAGCTTGTATTCGGAGTAGCAAGAGTCGATGAGGTCGGTGTTGCTGTCGGGCCCTCGGGGTCGGCCACCCTCTCCCCTATGACGGCTCTGGAGCCTCAAGGGACAGCTCCGGGCTTAGCTTGCTTTTGAGGAGGGGACACCGCGAGGTGGCCTTCGGGCATGACGACTTCCTCCAAGGAGTGGAGGAGTTCAAGGCGCTCCTGTCGAGGAAGCAACGCAGAATGATGGAGAATGAGATCTTCTTGGTAAGTTCAAACTGTACTTTTTCTCCAGGTATTATTGTAGCTCACCCCGAATCTCTTCTTTTGCAGAATGATGTATTCATTGTTGAACTTTTGGGCAGTCAGTAGGTCTTCCTGAAGGAGAAGGAGAGGGCTAATGCTGACTTGCTGAGAAGGGTCGACGCTTTGTCTGTCGAGAAGAGGGAGGCAAATGAGAAGCTCGCTAAGCTCCAGGCTGACTTGCACCGTGAACTGGTGGCCTAACGAAGCTGAGAGGGTGAATTGGATCGACTCTGGAAGGAGTTTTGGGCGACAGAGTCGGTGCTCCAGTAGGAACTATCTCAGGCTTAGGAGGAGCTGAAGAATAAAAGCTCAGAGCTAGAAAAGAGAGACTATAAGCTTCAGGCCGCTTCTCAAGGGCTGGGGGCTGCAAATCGACTGGCCGAAGGTGTCAAGGCTGGGCTCGACCGCGAAAGGAGCCTCTCCCACGCGAGAAGGATGGCCTCCTGCGTTAGTTGGAGCAGGCGCTTGCTGATACGATGAAGGCCGAGAAGGAGGCGAATGAGGATGTTGCGAGGCTGCAGAAGGAGGTCAAGGTCTTCAAGCCATGAAGTACCGAGACGGGTACAACGATGGGACGCAAGGCAAACTATGGGGATACACTCTTGGGGCTGGGAGCCTTCGCACCGATTAAGGGATGGTGGAAGTCTTGGCCTTCCATTCTCCTTCAATGCCTGACACTTTCGCCACAACTTTGGTGGTTGGAGCTTCTCGAAATCCTCTGGCCAGCGCAGCTCCTGCTGAGGGCCATTCTGTTGAAACTTTTCGGGACTCCGAGGCAGATCCTACTTTCGGAGATGCTGAAGTACTTTACCCAGATGTTGTGAGCGTTTGAGTGAGCTGTACTTTCTCTGATTGTATCTTGTGATCTTCTCATCAGTAATGGAAAAAAATTTGCTCAATGTCTGGATTTCTCAAACTTTGGATTGTTTTCTTATTTTGGCATTCTGTTTGTTGTAACTCACTTGATGAGACTGTGAAAGGTATGACTCCCGCCTCCTGAGGAATCTTTCTAGGTTTACTCAGACCCATTTGAGGTGTTGACGAATGTGGGGTTCCGAGTCTTAGAATCGAGTGAGAAGTAAATCCACGGGTATCAGACTTATTGAAGGGCCCATGGTGAATTCGGATGACTCTGACTTCGACGACTTTGAAGACTCGAAGGAAGGTCCCGGCCTAAGTCTCGGGGAGGAGCCCAGATCTCTGCTTCACTATTTACGCGCTCAACACGAAAGAGTGGTGAGGAGCTACTTCCGATCAATGCCCAGTCTGCCTCTCCGCATGGAACTCACGTTTCATGATTGTCTTATCATCAGTTGGACCGTGAGCTGAATTATCATTGGTCTAAGGTGAGCGATCCCCCTCGTCGTCGCCTACGGGGGGAGGTGAGAGAGATCAGCGGGGGAGAGGGAGAGAGAGAAATCAGAGGGGGAGAGGGGGAGAAAGACTGAGATAGAGAGGGGAGAGAAAGAGATCGGAGGGGGAGAGGGTGGAGAGAGAGATCGGAGGGGGAGACGGGGGAGAGAGAATGACAAGGGAGAGGGGGAGAGTGACGGGAGAGGGGAGAGATCTGACCCGATCTCTCTCCCTTCTGTGTCATTTTTTTTTGGTTTTCTCATGTTTACCCTCACCCTATTTTTTAATTTTACCCCCGAATCATCATATTTCCCAAATTATCTCTCAAAACAAACTTATTTTCGACATGTGATACATGAAAATTAATATCTACATTTTTTTAAAGATTTATCATGATTTTTCAGATTTTTTTGAGCTTTATTTGTAGCATTTTGTGCGTATCGCCCGAGTCTATTCCGGGACGCCGAGACCGATGCGGAACGGTGCCTTCCGAGTCGGCGGCCGAGACTGCGACTTTGAACAATGATCATGAGTGCTTCTGTCATTCAGGAGTGACTCCGTGTTTGCCTAGCTGTCAGGGTGAGGCTCGATATAGGCTGTCGGAGTGACCGTCAGGAGTGCTTCCGTCATTCAGGTGTGACTCCATATAGATTTGAGCCATCAGGGTAAAGACCCACTATAGACTGCAAGAGCGACTATTAGGAGCACTTCGTTATTCAGGAGTGACTCTGTATATGTCAGGGTGAGGACTCGATATACGCTGTCGGAGCGACCATCAGGAGCGCTTGCATCATTTATGAGTGACTCTGTGTAGGTCAGCCGTCAAGGTGTGGACCTGATATAAGCTGTTGGGCGACCATCAGGAGCGCTTCCGTCATTGAGGAGTGGCTCCGTGTAAGTCTAGTTGTCAGGGTGAGAACTCGATATAGGCTGTTAGAGTGACCGTTAGGAGTGCTTTTGTAATTCAGGATTGAATCCGTATAAGTCTATGCCGTCAAAGTGAGGACCCGATATAGGCTATCACAGTGACTTTCATGAGCGCTTTCGTCTTTCAGGAGAGCCTCAGTGTAGGTCTAGCCATCAAGGTGCGTACCTGATATAGACTGTCGGAGTGACCGTTAGGAGAGCTTTCCTCTTTCAGGAGAGCCTCCGTGTAGGTCTAGCCATTAGGGTGAGGACCCGATATAGGCTGTCGGAGTGACCGTTAGGAGCATTTTTGTCTTTCATGAAAGACTCCGTGTAGGTCTAGCCATTACATGCGATATAGGCTACGAAGTGACCTTCAGGAGCAATTTCGTCTTTCAGGAGGGCTTCCGTGTAGGTTTAGCTGTCAGGGTAAGGACCCGATATAGGTTGTCAGAGTGACCGTTGGGAGCACTTCCGTCATTCAGGATTGACTCTGTATAGGTTTAAGCCGTCAGGGTGAGGATCCAATATAGGCTGTGAGAGCGTCATTCAGGAGCGTTTCTGTCATTCAGGAGTGGCTCAAGGTAAGGACTCGATGTAGGTTTTTGAGCGATCATCAGGAGCGCTTCCATTATTCATGAGTGACTTCGTATAGGTCTGAGTCGTCAGGGTAAAGACCAGACATAGGCTGTCGGAGCGACCATCATGAGTGCTTTTGACATTGAAGAGTGACTCTGTGTAGGTCTAGTCGTCAGGATGAGGACCCGATATTGGCTGTCGAGCGACCATCAGGAGCACTTCCGTTATTCAGGAGTGACTCCGTGTAGATCTGAGTCGTCAGGGTAAGGATCCGATATAGGCTGTCAGAGCGACCATTAGGAGCGCTACTGTCATTCAGGAGTGACTCCATGTTGGTCTGACTGTCAGGATGAGGACCTCATATAGGCTGTTCGACGCATTTTCGAGATCGTAGGGAAAGAGATGGTGCACAACTGCGAACTTTTTCATTGAATGTAATATGATCATACAGTATCATTTCAAATGAAACAAGTTTCATTACTTTCCGAGTGTCTTTTTGTCTTGATCGACTAAGGTGTATTGCCTTCTATCAGAAGTACCGAAGATGGTGTTTACTTCTCGATACTGGATGGGAGCCTGGTTGACCTGACTCTCTTGACGTGGAGTCTGGTTCACCTCTTTCTGCACTTTGGTCTCCGAGAATTGTCAGGGGTTAAGGATGAACTTCTTGAGATACCCTCGGTTTACTAGCTCTTAGAGCTGTCTCCGGAAAGAGCGGCAATCAACGGTACGGCGTCCCATTCCGTCATGAAAAATGCAGTATTTCCCGGCTCCCGGACCCTTCGGGTTAGGCGGGAGTGGCCTCGGGCGTCTAACCCATTCTTGATCTTTGATGGCGTCGAAGACATGGTCCACGGAGATTTTGAACGGAGTAAGTCGGCTTTGTCTTCGTAAGTCTTCACAGGGTTTTGAGAGGGTTAGGAAGCCCATTTTCATTCTTTTTTGGGAAGGCAAGTTGAGGCTTCGATTTCTCCTCGTTATCCTCCCCTTTGAAAGAGCGATCAACTGCGCTTCGGGTCGCGTCCTCGATCTGGATATGCTTCTGAGCTCGAGAGAGGATGTCCCACATCTTGGTGCATCATGCTTCACCAAGTGCTTGTAAAAAGAGTAGGTGACTAGCAACCCATTGATGAACACTGCGACAACCACATCGTAGTTGCAGTTATACATCAAGGCCATCTGGCTCTGGAAATAACTGATATACTGTTTGAGGCTCTCTCCGGGCTTCATCTTAATCGTGAGGAGGTGATTGTTGTTCTTCTTCAGCTCTCGTCGGGAAGCCTATTGGTGGTAGAAGCCTGCTTTACTTCTGAAAACTACGGAGTGAATGCCTCGGGAGAGTAGAACCAGTTGTAGGCAGCGCCTTTGAGACTGAATGGGAACACACAACTCAAGAGGAGGCCATCTTGTCCTGATACAATTAGAGGTGCTTGATGGGATCAGTCGCCCTAGAGTAGTACTCGAAGCTCAGCATTACGAGCTTCTTGGGGAAGCGTTGAGAAGTGATTTCTCTCGAGAGTGATGAGGCCGAGGTTCTCAAGCTGCAAGGCTCTGCCTCCTTCCGAAGTTGTTGACTTGCTTCCTCGACCCGCTTTTGCACAATCTCCTCAATGTCCTCGATGCGAGGAACCTTTGGAGCCTTGTTGGGGGGGGGGTCAGAGTTCTCGGAATGCTCGTAGTCACTCGGGAGGTCAGATCTGGTGCACCTTCGATTGCTCTAAGTGTGGGTTGTCTCCGAGGTGAGAGTGGTAACGGGGGAGCCCTGGACCCCTCTGCCCCCTCATTCCTTATGGACTGAGACCTCTGAAGGATCTCAATTTGAGTGGCGAGCTGATTTTGGACGCGGACGATCGCGTCTCTCTAGAGTAACATTCTCGCGTTCACGAGCTGCCTCTGTTCGTTGCTCATCTAATTGTCTTTGGAGGCTGGAGAGCATTTGGAAGAGTTGCGCTTCAGCGGGGAGCTGGGTTTCGTGCCCGTTGGTCCCTGTCTCCGATGCAATAGCCGGGAAAGAGTGATATTCCCCGACGTCCTTGATGTGAATCTCGAGGTGGGATGAATGAGCGTCGATAGGCTCTGCGACCCCAACAACCATTGACTTGCCTCTTTAAGTGGCGACAGTGGCGGTCTGGGATGCGCTCTTCCTCGGTGGGGCATTTCTGTTTGGTGAGGCTTTTTGAGGAAGGTTTGGGAAAAGAAGGAGATCTTGAATGTTGATTCAAGCTTTAAATGAAAGCACCAAAATGTGGAGGAAAATTCTCGAAAAATTTCTCCACACCACGAGTTGTAAGTGAATGGACATGTGTAAGTAATCACAAACAACAAAGATTTACGTGAAAAACTCGAAAGGGAAAGTCACGAGAGATCTCACTATAATGTCAGAGAATTACAATGAATTTAGCAGAATGATATTGCGATTACAAGTTCTAAGATTTTCTATTCTCAGAAGCAAACTCTTTTCTTGATGGAGAAGGAGAAATACTTGTACTCGCTGAGCTGCCTTCGTGGGTGCGGATCCACATGACTGTATGATTCACACGTTATGATCTCCTTGTAACTGCCCAGTTCGCGCCGCTTGATTGTTGGGATCGCCATGCAAAGATATCTGCCACTATTCATAAGAGCCCACATTGATATAGAGGTCTTATAACATTTAGAATGTGGCGATGATCTGGCAGCATAGCTGGATCCGTAAATCATGGGGATTGTGCTATCCAACTGCAAGTAGCACAGGAGTAGCGAGCTTCGGAGGATTTTTGTGTCGGAGTCTTGGGTGGCTCCGGGAAGGGTCTTTATACTGATAGGAAATCCTTGTACTGATTGTTGGCGTCCCGGGGAGTAGTGCAGCTCCGCTTGAGTAATGAATTCGGACGAGTGATGTCTGATCAGATGTGGGTTCGGGGCGAGACCTGAGCTTTCTTCTTGGGCCCATGTGCTCGAGGCTTTCTTCTTCGCCCCATGTCAGGCTTGTAAGTGAGCTGGCGCCCACTGGCAGAGAAGCGAAGCCTCCAGGTGTTCGGACTCATGTCGTGATCTTGACGAGGGTCAAAATCTGACTACTACACCCCCTCAAAAACCACTCAATTGTGGAATTAGCCTCTCTCTCTTTCTCTATATCTCAATCCCTAACTAAATTCTTTTTCTAAATAAACAAGCAACTCAAATTTAATCCCCAACTCTTATACCTATTCATCTCTCAAAAATCCCAACTCCCTAACTCCACTTGTTGGACGATGCCTTGCTTTTAGTATTATGATTGAGAGAAATACTATAGTTAGATAAATGAACAAGAATGATGTGTATTACTTTTATATATACATTTCAAATACTAATGAATTTTCCTTTTGTAGTTTTTGAAATGGGATCATGAATTATTGTAAGTCTGTATATGGTCAAAACTTGTAAGCTGGATTATGATCTATATCCATCTATAAACACTATAACTGCTGCATCTCACCCACCTAAACAAGGAGATTCAACAGCACATTTCAAGCTGTTAAACTATAGGCTACAGCTAGAGTTTTGAACTGATTGATTGATCCCTTTGGGTTTGACCAAGCAAGGGCCTGCCTTCTCTTCATAATCAATGGACCCTGCTCTTCTTTCATACCATTTCCAATCCATGGCTTTATAGAATTGATCTGCTCAAGTTGGTTGGGGTTCAGTTAGATCCCTTACTCATTTCTGTGCTTTGTCCATAATTAATTCCTTTGCAAGTTATTATCTGAGGACAGTTTCTTCATGGAGTAATTGCAGATCCCAATTTCACCACCTACTCCGTAAGGTGCACAAGTATCACAATCAACAAAATTTAAACTAGTTAGTAAAATTAGTTTTTATTAGTGTTGATAATTTGTTTTGTTAGAAATGCTTTGGTCTTTCTTTTCTATATGCGATTTCAATATAACTTGGAAACTTCCTGATTTAAATGTGATAAACTCAGATATCAGATCAACTTTCCACATCCTCTTGAAACTATTCCCTATCCTCCTGAGCTGTTAATTAAGTTCCCTGACTGAATGTTGAACCTATGAATCAGGGGGCACTTACAGCATGAAGTTGTATCGTGTTGGATGCAACACTTCTTGCAATGTCATTGTCACATTTTATCTGATTCTTTTCATCTTGTTGTATGTAAATAGTCATAGGTTTTTTAGCTGAAAACTTGTGATCCGTGGGAATTGTGTAAGCCTGTCAATTCGCAGTTAATTTTCCCCAAATTGTATCACAGTGGGTAAATGAACAATGGCAAGCTTAGATTTAAGCTTGGAATTCCAACCGATTGGAACATAGCCTAATTTGATTATGTTTCAAATAAGGAACCCTATTATCAACATGGTTTTGTTTATACATGTCATGTATTTTCATTCATTTAATCAATCAATCAATTAATTATTTTATTTCCCAATGTGGGTACCTGTTCCCCGTTTTTGGGAGGAAGTTCTCCTTTTTTGGTACTCCTCAAGCCTTGAACCTATTACCACTACTATCTTAGCCCAACACTTATACCAGGTTGCCCCAACTATAGTAGCTAGTTGGTGGTTCATTTGAATTCTAAAATTTAAAATGGATGGAGTGATGAAGATTTTAGTTTACAAATTATGCAGAAGCAATGACATGCATACAACTCAGTCTAAAAAAAAAAGTCAAAAGCATCTAGGATGCAAAAGCATGGATATGGCTTTTGTATTTATATAGACAGCTTATTCACAATTTATCCATGTAATGCTTGGCCTTTATTCATGCTGTTACTTGTTGAGTCTTTTCTTCTAAAAATGTACAGTTTTCTCCATATCTTTTTCCAATAGACTAAATTATCCAGTTCTTTTCCAAATACTGGAGTTTAATCCTTCATCCAATAATTTGCACGTATCTAGAAGATGAATGCTTCTTATATATCTGTGTCAGGGTATATTGTCAATTTTACTTCCGGTGGCTGAATGTGCTTCTTCTCTTCTCTTCATCTTCTAGATGAGAGAGATCCTTGATCAATGATAAGAGGGTGATAGCCTAGCTTTCCATAAATAATGCATATTCATTATCTCAAATTGTTTCCAAGTACTTTCTGATATTTACTACAAATTTTTTTTTATTTTTTCAGGTTTGATTTTTAATCGTATGCCAAATCATGTGCGAGTGCCAAATTTGTGACCTTTACTACTGTGGAACATGTAGTACAGATTTGAATGCTTATATATATATATATATATATATAGTAGTCTTCGTGTGAGAGACTTTCTCACACGAAGACCGTGAGAAAACTATATAGGAGCTTTTATGTGGATGATCCGAACCGTTCATCTTGATCTATATACTTTATTTAGACTATCAATTAAAAATCATGCGAGTTCGAGCTTTTTTACCCATACAACAAGCGGTTACAAAACATATGTTATATTCACCGTAGAATAAAGATGTCACTTGATGCATCGGTAAAAAAAGTTAGAATCGCGTTATTTTTAATTGGTAGTCTAATTAGAGTATGTAGATCATGATGAACGGTTCGGATCATCCATAAAATCTCTCTTATATGGTTTTCTCATGAACCTTATTATGAGAAAGTTTCTCATTTGAAAATTTTCCTATATATATATATATATATATAGAGAGAGAGAGAGAGAGAGAGAGAGAGAGAGAGAGGTCTTCGTGTGAGAAACTTCCTCACAGGAAGACCGTGAGAAAACCATATAGGAGCGATCATGTCGGATGATTTGAACCGTTCATCTTGATGTACATACTTTATTTAGATTACCAATAAAAATTACGCGATTCCGAGCTTTTTTACATATGCAATAAGTGGTTACAAAACATACATTATATTCACCGTAGAATAAAGATGTTATTTGATGCATGAGTAAAAAAGCTCGAAACCACGTGATTTTTTTGGTAACCTAACTAAAGTCTATAGATCAAGATGAACGGTTCGAATCATCCATGGAATTGCTCCTATATGATTTTCTTTCTTACGAAGCTTATTTTGAGAAAGTTTCTCATTTAAGATTTTTCTATATATATATATATATATATATATATATATATATATATATATATATATATATATATATAGCGAGATAGATAGATAGAGAGAGAGACTTGTGTCATTTCGGAAAGATTCGAGGCCGAATTCTTCCTACTCAAATACAACTCTACAACATTCGAATACAAGATCCATTCCGTTGAAGTTGATCTACATTATTTCAAGTATCTATAAACTAAAAATTAAGTATTTTAAATACTTTTTTCCCATGAATAAAGTAGGGGGAAACGGACGGCCTAAATAGTGAGTTGGTTAGTTTAACGGTATAGAATATTTGAAATCTAAAAAAATTGTTTGCAGGGGTTTTTAAATGTTTAGATTATGATTAAATGACCGGATCGAAAATTTGTATGTCTAAAGACATAGATTTAACGAACTCACTACTTTCAGCCGTCCATTTTGCGCCACTTGATGGATGGGCAAAAGGTATTCAAAACACTTGAGTTTTGATCTTTAGTTACTTTAAATAATATAGATCAATTTCAACAGAGTGAATCTTGTTTTTGAATGTCGGATGTTGGTAATTGAGTGGGAAGGATTCGGTCTCTAATCCTTCCGGAATGACACAAGTCTATATATATATATATATATATATATATATATATATATATATATATATATATAGAGAGAGAGAGAGAGAGAGAGAGAGAGTCTAGAAACTAATATGATACATCCGTAAGCTGCCATCTTTTTTGAAAATACACAGCACAAGGCCTGGAAATGTTCTGCTTAGATGTTTGTCGGCCAAGTCTCAATTTTCAGGCATATCCCCAATTTTAACACTGAGCCAAACTAGAAATAGTTTGGCTATTATTGGCTAAGCTTTAATTTGAACTTGTATGATCAAGGAGGCCGAGTAATCTCCTTTTAAACAAGGGAAACTTGGTCATCGTGTTGGCTGCCTGTGATTGATCGGTCATCTATGCAGCACATACACTTCTATCATGAAGCCGTGTCGTGTCCGACATGCGTGTTGGACACACGCGTCGTGTGTATTTTTAAGAATTTGTCACGTGTCCACGTGTCGTGTCCATTTCAATGTTGCCGTGTCCGTGCAACATAGCCGGCCATCATATTGGTAATTCTCTTTGGCAAATCATAAGGGATAAATCATCCTTCGTGTACATGTTTTGGTCTTTGTTAATGTTGACCTGTATCAGACTGACCTCAGAGAGTGAATAAATTTCATTGAACTTGAGATTGTTTTCCTTTAGATGAGGATACTTCTTGCACCCTCTTAAACATTAGCAAGTTGACGTGCTGGTTCTTTCTTCTTTTTGTGCATATTTTGATTCGAGAATGACTCTTACGCCTGAAGTTGTAACCATCATGTTACATTATTCTGAGTCCTTCACTGTGAAATTTTGCAGGACCAAAGGAATTCACTTCTGTGTTTTACAGCCTTCAGAATTGGAGGGTATGTGAACTGCCATCATTCTTCATCTCTCTTGTGCTTTTTGTCTTATTTTTAAATTCCAAAATAGTTCTGCGAGAAATTAGGTTTTCATTGATTTGTAGGTTCTCTCTTCTTCTTTGCATTCCACAGGGCATCTTTGAGAGGTTTGACCGTGACCGCAGTGGCAAGATTGACTCCACAGAGCTGCGAGATGCTCTTCTGAGCCTGGGATTTGCTGTGTCTCCTGTTGTTCTCGACTTGCTTGTCTCCAAGTTCGACAAGACTGGAGGCAAGAGCAAGGCCATCGAATACGATAACTTCATCGAGTAAGGCCCCTTTCTTCTCCCTCTCTTTTCCTTGAGTTGGCGGGCATATGTAATTTATGATTCACACAAGCAGTTAAGAGTCCTTTCTTCTGAAAATACCTCGACCACTTCTGATTAGCGTATTGTTTTGATGTTCTGAATGTTGGTGCAGGTGCTGCCTTACGGTCAAGGTAATATTACCGGCATTGAGCTGTTGTTACCCATTGTTGCTGCTTCAGAAACTGATTGTGTTTTTTTTTTTTTTTTGGCAATTTGGTGGTGTTTGAATGGATGCAGGGGCTGACTGAGAAGTTCAAGGAGAAGGACACGGCGTACTCTGGATCGGCAACCTTCACTTATGAGTCGTTCATGCTGACAGTCCTGCCTTTCCTCATCGCTTAATGAGATAAGACTCTCGGCTGCTTGTATGAGCTTCCCATCTGAACTCTCTCTTTCTTCGCCTTCTTCACAAGTACTCATCGCGTGGCCTTGTACTCCTTTTGTTTGATGACAATCATGCTTGTGTGATGGCCAGTGCTTGTGAAGAGTTGCTGATGACTTTCTTTTCTTGTATTTCTCCTGCTGCTGATGCTGTTGTTGCTTATTTATTTGTGAACTAGAAAAGTTTAAGTGTGGCCATGCCAGGTGTTTTAAATTAGAATTATTTGTAAATTATGAATTTATATTTTATAATTTGTTATAATAATGTATAGAAACAGCATAATATTGATCTATTAAACAAAACTAACAATCGTAGAGTGTGTAGCTATTTTCATTAAAATATTAAAGTAGAAATAAACAAATATTTTGGAAATATTTCAATAGGAGGAGGAAAGAATCAGAACAGAAATTTCTGATAAATTGGAAAATAAAAGTTAATAGAAATAGAAAAAAAATAAAATATGAAGAAAATGAAAAATCTGAGCAAAAAAGAAAAAGAAAATCAGGAAATAAAAGAACAATAAAAAAATTAAAAGAAACAAATCTAGAAAAAAGAAAGAAAGAAGTAAAATTGGAATGGTATAGAAAAAAAGAGAGAAATTTTAAAAGAAAGAAGGAAAAGAAAAGAACCATGAAAAATATAAAATAAAAGAAATATAGAAATAGAAGAAAGAATAATGATAATAATAATAAAATCATCAAAATAAAAAAAAACGAATGGGAAAAATAAACAATATAAAAATAAGAAAAAATATTTACTAAAAGTAGAATACCAAAAAAGTAGAAGAGAAGAAATAAAAATAAGTAAAGAATTAAGATAAAACAGACTCAGTTTTTGAGGAAAAAAAGAAAAGAAGAAAAGGGAATAGCCCTGAGCTTTTTTCAAGTTCTTAAAAGTCTTTGTACTTTAATTTCGTGTGAAAATGCCTTTAATGCGCATTTTTTTATTTAATTAAGCTTTTTAATTGTATTCTGGGTACTTTTATGATTGTAGGCTTTGTGAAATACTCTTATTGCCTTTCATTGAATGTTCCATGCTGGTGGTTACAACGGTGTGGTGTATAACTCATGTACAAATTACGCGCTGAAAATGTTGCATTATAAATTGTCTGCTTTAACTTCATTTTGTCTACATGTAGCTCATTTTGTCCGCCTTCAATATGATTTTTTGATATTGAAGTGGGAAACGTATTTTTTACTGCTACGTTAAATACTTCTTTGCGTCAAATTAGACATATAAGCAATAGAGTGGATAGTTTTTAGCAAAATTTCTTATTTAATATAGGATAAAATATATTGAAAAATGGTTATTTTTTGGATGGAGCAATTAAAGTGAAAATTTTCTAATTTAGTGATGATTAGGAACCTTATTAGAGATTGCTTATCTCATTTTTTTCCGCTTAAACTAGGTTGTATTTTATAGATGCTGTAGAAAAATAGTTTAAATTGTATGCTCAATGATTGAGTTGTTTAAGATATATAATATTGTTCACTTTTAGTTATAAATTGTCCACCCTTTACATATAACGTCTCCACACAGAGGTAAAATTGTCCACCATAAGAATAAAATGTCTAACTTTACACACAATATGTCCACTTTTGAATAACTATGTCCACCTTTACATGAAACCGTCTACCTTTAAATATATTTTGTTCACGTGTGCCAGTAGTTTGTCCACATTCACTTTTGTATTCTCCATCCATCTTTTGTGATATTTACTTCTATTTCAGTGGGTAAGGAGGTCAAGAAGAGAAAGGACCTTCGTTGCCAATCCTGGATTAGTCTATATTCCGAGTTCATGGAGAAAATCGCCTTCCATATGAGAGACTGATACCAGATCTATTAATGGACAATCCATTTTGTTAGTATCTATGGCTTAACCCATATCTTTTAGTATATGACTCAATGTAGACATATTTAGGTAAAGGTAGTCAGGTTGAGATATAGATAGTCATATTTAGATAAATGTGGACATAATTTAATATATGCGGACAAAGTGAGATAAAAGGGGACACATTCACCTAAAGGTATAACATTAAACAATTGGATGAATTTATATATGTTGGGAAATATGAAGAATAAATGTGAATCTTTGAGTTGAATTACGGCAAGATTTATTGATCGAATCAATTGGATAATGGTTGGAATGCGTTTTCCTTCCATTGGGGATGAACATGGTATATTCACATGTTCAACCGACTTCGAATGAATGAGATATTCAAGTCTAAAGTTTGCCTAATTCAAAGCCAAAAGGGGACTAAAGGTAGCTAAAAACATTTAGTCCCACATTGGCCATGGGATGGAAGTTTGAAGTGTTTAAATAGAGAAAAATGGGAACAAAGGGTGTGCCTTTGGGTACTTGGAGTTTTTGCGCGCGATTAGGGGGAAACCATGCCCGCACGCGCGCGCGCCGCCGCTGGCGGCGCTGGTGCCGGGCTCGGGTTCCCTACCCGGTCCGATTCTTTTTGAACCGGGTCTCACGGGTATAGGTTACCGTGGATCATACCCGCTCCGCCATTCGGATCCGAACCGCCCAGAGCAACGGCTGTCAGCAAACCGCTCGATCAGTTGGGCGGTTGTTGTCAATGGTTCAGACCGAACCGTTACAACCGTTCGATTGGGTTCAGACCATTATACGCCTCCCGGAGCGCTATAAATAGCGCTCCGCTTCTCTCAAACAAAACACACAGCGCAAAAGAAATTCTTCCTCTGCATTCTGAACTGGGCTTTCTGCAACTCAAGTTCGAAGTGACTTCCAACAGGAAGTAGGAATTCTGCAACTCGGATTCCGAAGTGACTTCCAAGAGATTCTGAAAAATTCGTTCTGAAAGAAGGCTCAGAAAATTTAACAGATTCTTTAATAGAATTGTCTGAATCTGTGACTTCCATAGAAGAATATTCTTCTACCTTCCTCCTTTCTCTGCAGTGGGTGCTCCTCCAAAGTGAAGACAAATATTCTCCCTAAAATTTGTCTTGGTCCTGCTGCTTCAATAATCCTGTAAAGGTACTGGTTAACTACGGTTCGACCGTACGGTGATTTGGTAGTGCTATCCAAATACCGTGAAGGAGTGTTGTATCTTGAGAGACCAGCGTCAACCCGTTAGCATCGTTGCGGGGGGCATAATTGTCTTAAGGAGATTCACTATAAGCGTACCTCACTCCATGTACTGTATAAGTGAATTAATTTCTTTATACAGGGGTTATACTGATATTCAGTATATTGAGACTGACTTATACCAGTCTAATTGGTGTTTAACCAAGAAAAGTCATTGAAAGGTGGTTTTTAATTAAGGAGCGTTCTATTGAACAGAAAACCTCCCACCTGATATTCACCGACCTGGCCAATTAGATCAGTGATATTTCAGTGATATTGATTAGTTGTCAGATTGATCCTAGAAACTAACAATTTCCCTTTTGGCTTTGAAAAGTCCATCAACAAGATAACCCTTTCCCACATACATCCCACCCTTTGTAAGTACAAATTTATCTGATTCAAAAATCATTCTAAATCCTTTCTTACTAAGTATTGATCCAGAGATCAGATTCTTGCGGATATCTGAAACATGTAGCACATCGTTCAGAGTAAGCTCTTTCCCAAATGTCCACTTCAGGATGACCTTTCCTTTTCCTTCAACCTTGGAGACGGCTGAGTTTCTCATGAAGAGTTGCTCATCTTGCTCTAGTTTTTGATATTCAGAGAATAATAATTTCTCAGAGCAGATGTGCCGAGTACCCCCAGTGTCTACCCACCAATCCTTATTGTTGGTCGTCAGATTCACTTCTGATACCACAGCTGAAAGGCTTGGCGACGCATGGTCGGTCAGGTTTGCCTGTGGATGGTTCTTCTTTTTCTTTTTGAGACAGCTGCGACATTCATTCGCCTTATGCCCTTCTTTGTTGCAGATGTAGAAGGTTCTCTTGAAGCGCATGTTCTTGCCTTCTTGGATCTTGCCTTTGTACCCTTGGGCAGTCTTCTTCCGCTTTAAGCTTTTGGAAGTAGACGCTTTCCCCTTTGAGTCTTCGATCACATTGGCCTTGGCTTCATAGGAGTTCTTACTGCCCCTTTTCTCTGACTTTCGGTTGTCCTCCTCAATTCGAAGCCTCACAATGAGATCTTCCAACTTCAGCTCCTTGCGCTTGTGCTTCAGGTAGTTCTTGAAATTTCTTCATGCAGGTGGGAGTTTCTCTACAATAGTAGCAACATGAAAGGTTTCAGGTAGATTCATACCTTCGGCCTCTATCTCGTGCAAGATAAGTTGGAACTCTTGCACCTGACTGATCACTGTCTTGTTGTCCACCATTTTGTACTCCAGAAATCGTCATATGACGAACTTCTTGGTACCGGCATCCTCAGTCTTGTACTTCTTATCAAGACTGGCCCATAACTTCTTTGCCGTTGTGATTGGACTGTAGACATTGTAAAGAGAGTCATCCAGTCCATTTAAAATATAGTTTCGGCAAAGGAAGTCACCTTGAGTCCATGCATCGACTGCAAGGACTGAGTCCCGATCTGTTCCGGGTTCTGGTGGATTCTTTTGCAGGTATTTGACCAGATGTAGAGTAGTCAAGTTGAAGAGCATCTTCTGTTGCCACCTCTTGAATTATGTGCCATCAAATTTTCCTGGCTTCTCTGGCTTCGGGTTAGGAAGTGGAGCAAGCATCAAAGTTTGGATCTGCATTTTTGGTGCCTTACTTGAGCTGTCTTGATTAGTCTCAGACATTTTCTGCAAGTTCAAGCAGAACAGAAGTAAGAAACTTCAAGTAATTGTCTTAAGATTGTTTAATATAGGATATATTCCTAAACTCAACTTGGAAGAAATTCACAAGTGAGATTTGTTTTGAGGCCAAGTTAGCGAAAAATTCATTTCACTCAATTGATCGAAATACAGAACCTTTAGGGTTAATTCATAGCGATCTGTGTGACTTGAAGTTTATGCCAACTAGAGGCGGAAAAAAGTATTTTATTACTTTTATTGATGACTGTAATACTGTTATGTGTATCTTTTAAACAGTAAGGATGAGGCAATGAATATGTTTATAACATATAAAGCCGAAGTTGAGAATCAACTCAACAAGAATATCAAGATTCTAAAATCCGATAGAGGCGGAGAATATGAATCAAATGATTTTAGTGAGTTATGTGCTAAATTTGGTATAATCCATCAAACAACACCACCATATACTCAGCAAAATGGAATTGCTGAACGGAAGAACAGAACTTTAAAGGAGATGGTCAATTCCATGCTCGTAAGTTCTGGAGCTCCGCAGAACTTGTGGGGGGGGGGAAGCTCTGTTAACTGCAAATTATATTCTAAACAGAGTATCCCACAAGAAACTTGGTCTTATACCATTTGAGTTATGGAATGGAAGGACACCTTCCTACCATTACTTCAAAATGTGGGGGTGCCTTGCAAAGGTACTAGCACCATTACCTAAAAAGATTAAGTTGGGAGCAAGAACTATGAACTGCATATTCATAGCCTATGCCTTGAATAGTAGTGCCTACAGATTTCTGGTTCATAAATCAGAAATACCAGATATTCATGTAAACATGATTATCGAATCTAAAGATGCTGTGTTCTTTGAAGACATCTTTCCATACAAACGGTAAAAGATAAGACTTCTGGAAAAAGAACACATAAGATGGCGTTCAGTAATGAAAGCCTCGAGGAACCAATTGTTAATGCGAAATTGAATCAAGAAGAAGTCAGAGATCTAGAATCTCAAAATCTTTTGGTTCAGATTTCATAGCATACGCTATTAAAAGCGAGCCTCAAACATTTAAAGAGGCTATGTCTACCCCAGAAGCACAAATGTGGAAAGAAGCTATAAATAGCGAAATAGAATCCATACTAAGTAATCATACTTGGGAATTGGTAAACTTGCCTCATGGCAGTAAACCAATTGGGTGTAAGTGGATTTTCAAAAGAAAATTAAAACCCGATGGATCTATCGATAAGTACAAGGCTAGATTAGTAGCCAAGGGCTATCGACAAAAGGAAGGACTTGACTACTTCGATACTTATTCACCAGTAAAAAGAATAACCTCCATTTGGATGTTGATTGCAATTGCAGTATTGCATTACTTAAATATCCATCAAATAGATGTCAAGACTGCATTTTTAAACGGTGAATTAAATGAAGAAATATATATAGGGCAACCCGAAGGATTTATAGTCAAGGGCCAAGAACACAAAGTGTGTAAATTGGTAAAATCCTTATACGGTCTAAAGCAGGCTCTAAAACAATAACATGAGAAATTTGATAGTGTCATGATCAAAGATGGATTCACTATCAATGAATGCGATAAGTGTGTTTGCACAAAAACAGTTGAAAATGCATGTATCATTATTTGTCTTTATGTAGACGACATGTTGATACTTGGGACTAATATTGAAATTATTAAGTCCACTAAGAAAATGTTATCCAACAGTTTTGACATGAAGGATCTGGGGTTGTTGATGTAATTTTAGGAATTAAAATCACCAGAACATCAGATGGAATCAGTCTATCTCAATCTCACCACGTGGATAAGATGATAGAAAGATTCAAGGATCATGGGATAAAAGAGAATACAAATCCTTTTCTCCCACACATCCACCTTCGTAAGAATACAGGAATTGGAGTACGCCAGTTGGAGTATTCTCAGATTATCGGAAGTTTAATGTATTTAATTAATTGCACTAGACCCGATATTGCTTACGCTGTAAGTAAGTTAAGTAGATACACTAGCAATCCTAGTGATGATCATAAAACTGCTCTACTACGAGTATTGGGTTACGTATCACATACCAAGGAATTGCCTTGAGATATAGACAGTATCCACCTGTACTTGAAGGATACAGTGATGCTAATTGGATTGCAGATTCTGAGGAATCAAAATCAACTAGCGGATACGTATTTACTCTAGGAGGAGCAGCGGTATCTTGGAAATCTTTCAAACAAACATGTATTGCCCGTTCCACTATGAATTCATAGCCTTAGATGAGGCCGGAGAAGAAGCAGAATGGCTTCGACAATTTTTGGAAGATATACCATTATAGCAAAAGCCAGTGCCCGTTATATGCATACACTGCGATAATCAAGCAGCTATATCTAGGGCACAAAATGTTATATACAACTGTAAGTCTAGACAAATTCGTCGTAGACATAATACTGTTAAGCAATTGCTCTCAAATGGAATTATCTCTATTGACTTTGTCTCGTCAAAAGATAATTTAGCGGATCCGCTTACTAAAGGTTTAAATGGAGAGCGTATAAACTGCGCATCGAGGAGAATGGGTTTAAAAGCCTAACCTTACCGAGTCAGCTTAATGAAAACCTCACTTAGCGACTGGAGATCCCACGGACTAAGTTCAAGAGGAAAAACTAGTTATGATTGACTCAACAAGTAAGCACTTAGGAGCTTGACTCCAATCCATTCCTAAGGTGCACACAAGTGCTTTCTACAAGTGGATTAAGAATAAGCTTAATGCTTTTAATGATGCCTATATCTTGTTACTAAACAAGTGGAGTAGAGTAGACTATTCTTAATAGGACGATCAACTATGTGAGTATAGAGTTGGGTCGGCTCTTTGGGAATTTCTATGGAGGCTATTATTCCCTAAAGATACTCTCTGAAACTAAGAATGTCCAGGGTCAAAATGGACACAACCGAGAACCAAAGTTGATTTGAAAAGTTACTGTGTGAAGCTTGTTGACTTGGCTTACACTAACGGCTAACAGTTCAAGACCTAGTTAAGGAATTCCTAGTAAAAATTCATAAAGATGCATATGATTTTTGGTAACGAAAAAGACTATACAAAAATTCAATTTTGATCCTTAAAAATGAATAACAATTTACTTTATAAAGACTAAGTCTAAGAATGAATAAAAATGATAATCCTAAAAAAAAAACTTATAGACTACTTAGTCTTTTCAAAAGTATTTCAAATATTTTCCTTTTCATGGATTTTGTAGGTGTAATCCGCTGAAAACCCTCACGAGACAACACTCGTCCTCTAGGTAACCTAGGGGTTTAACGGCTTATTGCATGTGCTAAGTGTAATCGTGATTCCTACGAAAGTGAGTTAGCTAGTTTAGTTTTTCTTTTTCTTTTTGATTTTTACTCGAGGACGAGCAAAAAGATAAGTGTGGGGGTGTGATTGGTAGTGAAAAGTGCAGTTTTATCATTACATTTACCAACACATTTTCATATTTATTCCTATAATTCTGCACATTTACTAATATTTTATTATTTATTGTGTGCAGGTCTTGAGAAATAAAAATAAAGGAATAAAGCCTCAAAAGAAGCCCAAAAGCCCATATTTAAAGCCCAATGTAAAAGTTGCAATTATCAAATGTCAAAATTGCAATTACTAAGGGCAAAAGTTGCAAATACCAAAAGAAGAGGGAAGGATAGACTTCTATTCAACCCTAAATACTTGCAGGATGAGGATAAAAGCCAAAGAAGGATAACAAATTTGTTGATAAAAGATTTGGATTTAGAGTAACTTGCTTCCCAAGTTATCCCGAAATTCACAAATAAAGAGTCAGGATGCAGCTTTCAGAAGGAAACGCCCAGATGGACGGACCAGGAGAGGCCACGCGCCAAAGCGCGTGACCAGCCGCCATGACGTGGCCGCGGAAACGCGGCCCAAGCCGCGTTTCCGCGGCATTCTGGATGAGCCAGGATACGGGCTTTCGTGGAGGAGTCGTTCTGGGACTCTACTTCCTTCTGCACCTATAAATACCCCTGCAGTGCAACCGAGAACGTCGTCCAGCGCAGTACAGGGCCAAAAGTTAGGGTTTTTAGGCTTTCTTCTAGTTTGTAGTTAGGTTTCTATTTTTCTTTTGTAATTTCTATTTTTTTAAGAGAGAGAGGCCTATGTTGAGCGTGACACCGATGTACCCTCCTCTTTTCTGCCATTGATTAAAGCAATAAAGGTAATATTTTTCTTATGTTCATTGTTTTACTTTTCTTTTCGTTTTCTTTTTCTTTTCTATTTTATCTCTGTGGTTGTTGATGAGCATGCAAGTGATTTCCGAAGCGAAAGTATAACGAGTCTTAGCGAGTGCCAACGATACTTCATGGAGATGTTCTCCTCCTCAAGGTCCGTATCACTTCATTCTTGCCCAGCTTGATGATATAATGCGAATAGGGGACTGAGCTCGATCCTATGGTTTATGCGTTGAACGCCTCCTAAGAAAGGTAGAACATGTAAGGTTTTCACGTATTTTCTCAACCAAATTAAGGTAAGTGTTCCTTTCTTTTCTTTTCTTTTATTTTATTTTTGTAGATTAAATCACCATCTACCAACTCTTTCTTTCCCGACTCATTGTAAATACCGCTTTCTTTCTAAACTAAATTTAACTAATATTTTCTTATTTTTCTTTTAATAACTAAAAGAAGAATTTTTAGAGAACTTACTTAAACGCTTCCATCGCTAGTTCCTCCCTGAGGATCACGACCCGCATAGCCATTGCTACCGCGGATTAGAATTGAGCACCCTGCATTATTGATTTAAATTCTGATATTCTATATTTTGTGTGCAGGGAAAATCTCAATCAGCATTGATGCATTCAGGTAATTTCGACACCACCTTATTGCTTGCGAGCTTTAAAAACGAAACACAAGTTGATGCATTGTTCCTCTCATCACCACAGAGGTGATTGGTACTATATAGTGCTTTAGTTCTAGCTTCGCGGCTAAGAACTTCAGGATCACCCTTAGGCGCTAAAGCTGCATAAGCACCGCTATCAGCACCCAGGGATAATCCCTTAGCTCCGCCGCGAAGGGCGAACTTAACTCTTGAGGAGTCGGGGAGCGAAGCACGCTGTGGTGCTTTATTCGCTAGCTTGCTGCGAAGGTGGTTAGCATTTCTAGGTGCTTTAGCTTCAGCCTGGCGGCTGGGAACTCCGCGCGCACTTTGAGGTACTGGCGCTGTGGCTGCCATGCTTTCAGTAACTTCACTCGGAAGAACGAGGTTGGCGTGAGGAGTCATTGCTCCTGTATTAGGCGAATGTATAGTCGCCGTTCTAGCCTCGCGGCCGATAGTCTCGACGAAGCAGGCAGGCATCTTACCTTTGTCTTCGCGGGGCAGGCGAACCTGTGGCATAGTTACGCCTGAAGCTTCATATAGAGCTTTCTATTTTGGCCTCCACATCTACTTTGAGAGGGAAGATTTAGGTTCGCAGGGAGCCTGGCTAGCCACGCGCGCGGCTGAGAGGAGTTGGGAGGAGTCTCCTTCTGGTTTCTGCTCCGAAACCTTAGTCATTGAGACCTTCCTATGCTTCCGTATGTGGAGCATTGGACTACCTTTCGAGAGGAGCTCTTCGAATTTTCCTTGGTCGAAATGAACAACCAGGTTTTTGAAGTTAACAGGCTTAAGATTCTGACCCTCGCATTGCGACACCGTCTCCTTGTTGCGCCAGAAGACCGTAATGGGCTTGCGGAGAGCCTTTTCTGTCTCAGTAGAGATTTGCTTCGAAGAATTAGCTAGAGGGGTTCCGGCTACGCCGACTTCCTTGTACTCGCGCATACGTAGGGAACTTTTGCTACCCCCAGGAAGAAGTTGTTTGAACTTCTCTTAGCCAGAGTGAATGACCGGCGTCGCAGCAATAAACCCAAAGGTCTGCTCGTCGCATTGCGACACTTGATTCTCATCAGTAGAGAATTCAATCCCCAGCGGAGTCGCCATCTTGTTTTCCATTGATTTTGCAAAGGGGAAAACTTGCAAAAAAGTGTCGAGGAGCTAAATTACAAGTAATTCTCTGCAGTCAGAAGATTGAAGGTAGATCTCCTCTGAGATTTCTGGGAAAGTGTGCTGGTAGGAATCTGATCAGCGTGCGATCACTTTATCCCTTTGACGATACGAACGATCAGACAATCGGAGTACCACCTGATGGGATTCCCTTCTCGCCTGGTTCGGGGAATCGGAGAACAGAAGGTCGGTAGAGCCATCTTGTTACTTCTCGAGCTGCCTCCGCTTGGGGAATTCCTTCTCGCCTGGTTCAGGAAACTCCTTGAGAGGGAGGAAGATCTTAGGGTATTGGCACCCTGATTAGAGAAGTAATTATCTTTATTCTTAGAAGCGAGAGAGTAGATTTCTGATCTTCTCTCTATCCTTGGTCGTTTCTCCTCTTTTTTTTCCCAGCCCCTGGTAGGCTATTTATAAGGAGGAATAGGGTTATAATTGCCCTAAAAATCTGAAAACAGATTGAGTCAATCTGTTTTACATCTGGAAAGTAGTCTTGCTGCGAGGATAGAGACAGCTTTCGATAAGCTGGGAATAGCAAGTAGCGCTGATCCCTTGATCCGCTCTGCTAAATGAGGGATACTCCCTTGATTCTTTCAAAATAACTGAAAGATCTCCTCTGATCTTCTTACCTGTTTGGGAGAGTCAAAAGATTATGGTAAGCAACTGCCAAATTTAATCTCAATTAGATTTGATCTCAATTAGATTTGATCTCATCTGGGGATTTGATCGGTCAAAGGTGACCATAAAAGACCCACAGCGGAGTCGTGGCGTTGAGCTCATGGCGGAGCTGAGAGAAGCGTCTGGCGAAGTTAAAAGAAAGCTATTCAGCGGAGCTGGGTAAGACTTGTGGCGAAGCTACCAGTTAGCCTTTCGTGCAGCTGCGTGGGGCTTCGAGCGAAGTTAACCTTCTGCGGAGTTAACTGAGCATCTCCCGGCGAAGCTGTAAGTTAGCTCGCAGCGAGGCTATGAAGGAACTTCCTGCGATGTTAAGCAACTTTGGTTTCTGAGATCTATCTCGTGGGCTCGTGCGAGACTAAGTGTTGAGCTAACTTAGTGTCTCTGGACCTGCTTGGGTTTTTTCACTGGCTTTTAAGGACGACCCCGGCTTACTGTCTGCTTCACTGGATCAGTAGAGTCCAAGTTGCTGACTCGTCCCTTTTGAGATGGGTGAAGAACTGGCCGTCGGCTTGTCTGCCACTTGTCTTTTGTAGATGTCAACAAGTTAGACATTGTTCAGCCCGGTTAGGAATCTTGTCTATTTTAGAGTGTCAACAAATTCTCATCAATTAGCTTACCTAATATTATAATTTTTATTGTTGTTACTGTTGTTGTTGTTGTTATTTAATACATATATCATCATTATTATTGCTGCTGCTACTACTACTATTGTTGTTATTTTTATTATTGTTATCATCTTTGTTATTGTTATTGTTATCAAGTTTTTAACAAATTGATAATTTTAAATTTATTTAACTACAAAATTAATAAGCCAACACTAATAGTTTGTTATTATCATTATTTAACTCAATTATCATAAAGTTATCATTGTTGTCAGTATTACTTTAATTGTTATCACATGATTAACAAACTATTATAATAATAATAAGAGGTATCTGTATCTCAGCCGCCAGCAGAGAGAAGTTTTTCAGCTGGCACTGCGACGTGGTCGCAATCCTAAAAAATTTCAGATATTCTTAGTCTAATTAGGACTCCGATCATGGTCGCAGTCCTCACAAAAACACTGCGACCATGATCGTAGTCCTCACCAAAAGATTGCGACCATGGTAGCAGTCCTTATAAAAAATTACTGCGACCTGATCGCAGTCCTCACAAAAAACTGCGACCATGGTGGCGCTGCGCCTAGGATTTGTGGTTGAGATTCAGCCACATCGTCGCCAGCTGAGAGAGTCTCTCAACTGGCGGCTGGGGTACATTTTTCTCTAATAATAATAGTAATAGTGATAGTAGTAATAATAATAATAAGGGTAAAAGATAAATGAGGGCATAAGAGTGGGCCTCACCCATTGCATTTGCAAGAAATTAGAATGATGGTGAGGTCACCATGTGTCTTGATAGCTCATTTTGCTAAATGTGCAGCTGCCCCATTTCTTTAATAATAATAATAATAATAATAATAATAATAATAGTGCATGTTAGCTTTGCCAAACCTTGTACTTTAAATTAATTATTCTATAAAAAAATTAATAACATATAGTAGACAAGTTTATATAAGTTTAAATTTAGTATAACACTAGTATCCGATGTGTAACAATATTAGTGTATATATGACGGTTTAGTAAGAGTATTTTTTCACCCTTTGTCGCTAGCTTATCTTCTGGTTATTGTTAGTTTGTATGTTTGTTGATACCCTCGCATATGATGATGATTCACGTAATTGTGGATTTTTACCTCTACAAAGTTTTTCATTCATTATGATGCAATAGGTATTATGGTGCATTAAATTTGATTATTCCTCCACGATTCGAATATAAATTTCTATCTACCTAAAACTCCTTTTTGATAATTGTATATTAGTTACATTTGCATTTCCCCGTTTTTACCATGTGATTTTCAATTTTCAATTTTTTCTCACTTATGCGATGGTTAGCCTTTGTGTTGATCGTCTATGCAGTGGGGAGTTGGAGCCTCCAATTTTTGGTTTATGACACATCTATGTGCCTCATGGTTGATTCATTGGTTGAAGCTTGACAGATCGAGCTTTTAGGATGTACTTATCTTCTATCAAGCACAATTCAATACGCCGGATGAAAGATTAGCAAACAGAGCAACTGAGAGCAAGAAAAGAGTACACAAGTCAGTTTTTGTACAGCATAGTAGTTTAGTTTCGGGGCTATTTGTTTCGTCGTAAAAGTCGTAAAAGTCAGTAATTCGTAAATGACTTACAACCAAATTACAACTACGACATTTGTTTGGACCGTAATTCGTAAAAGACTTGTGCAACTAAACTGCCACTCACTTGCAACCTAATTACCACTCACTTACAGTTCACTTACAGTTAATTTTGTGGTCATACAAATTTGCATCATTTTTTCTATTAATATTAATTTTTTTCAATATTTAACATTTTTAGTATTTATTTGAAATATTAAAACATTTTAAATCAACAAATAGTTAATTTTGTGGTTAACTTTTCTACTTATGACTTAAACATTACAGTCAAACACTGTAAAATACAAAACACTTTCCCATTTACAACTTTATATTACCAACCAAATACTGTAAAACTTACATGCATGTAACTCATTTACAACTATAATACACTTTACCAACTACGACTTACGAATTACGGCCAATTACGACAACCAAACAGAACCGAAGGTGGAACTCTCAATAATGCCCATTTTTGTAAGTTTTCAATAAAAATTTCATTAAATGATGATAATAAAATGAAACATCATTGGGGATTTGCACTCAAGAGGCCGGCCAAGAATTTGAATTGGATTTAGTTTCCTAATTGGGAGCAGAATTAGCGTAATATCTCCGCGCAAGGGGACGATGGCGGGAGGGATTTAAAACGGCTTGGATGATCACAGCCGTCCGTTTCGTTTACTGAGGACGCCGGCGCCTCCTCTCCTATAAGAATTCACACGCGCGCACACAACTCTCACTCTTTCACTCCCTCTCTTATTTCTCTCCTTCTGCAAATTAATCAATCGATCGATTTCGGGTTTTTTCCGGCTGCGCCAGCCGAGCGATTCCCCAAAAAACCCTAATTTCGGCTCAAAGATAAGCTCTTCTTCTCTTCTCCTCTCAATTCAGATTGAAAGAAGACGCGATGGGGGGAAAGATCTTTAGTGTCATGCTCCAATGCGAGATTGAACAAAGAAAGGCCCAAGGTATGATTCCCCCCCCCTCCCCCCTTTTTTGGATAATATTATAGGTTCTGTAGTTGTTTTTGTGGATTTTTCTCTTGAATAGAATCCCCATGTTTCTGTGAAGCCCAAAGAAATCTGATTTCAATGTTTCTAATTGTAAATTTTTGGTGTTTTAATTGAATTATTTTTGTCCAAATATTCAGAAACAGTGGATATGGCCAGCAATTTTGAGCCCCTCGAGTACTGGCGATCTTTCTTTCGCAGTGCAACAGATGACATCTTTCAAGTGATTGAGAATTCCATCCGCATTGCTTCTCATGATCACCCTTCCGAGTTCTCAGGTCGCTGCGAGCAACTTATCAAGAACTTCACCGATTCCTCGGAGCGCAAGAACGAGGAAGAGGTGATAAGCATTAAGGATTTGCTCACCAACTGGAAAGAACAGGTTTGTTAATAATTACTAACAATTCAGTTGGATTTTCTTCAATTTTTTTTTTCAGATTCTAGTTAAGAAAGTTTTGTGTTTGGAGTTCCAACTATTCTTAACTATTTCTTCTTAATATATGTCATCTTTTTTCTTTTTTTTCAATGTTAATGTGGGTCAGAGTTCTCTGTCAATTATTCTAGCTAGGAGCTTGATTGTATCATATAATGCAGATCATGCGTATGTTTTTTATAAATTCAAAAGGACATGATTTGGTTGAAGTTAGTTTGGAACTTGTATGTGCAAATAAAATGATTCACATTTCTGATTTTGTACCCACTCACACTGCTGATTTTCTGTTCCACTTCTTGTGTAGACACTGAATAGTGTGGATTACTGTGTTTCAATTTCTAATTAGTTAAGAGTGTTCAATTCGCTTCTAATTGGTTAAGAGTGCGATTCTGTTTTACCTGCAATCAGAACCTGAAAGATTTATGAGCGTTAACTTTGTTGTTTTGTTAAGTTCTTTTTCTGTAATGCTCATGCTTTTCCTGAAATTAGAGCCAGAAAGATTTATGAGCATTAACTTCTTGTTGTTTTGTTAAGCTAACTAGAAATTTCCTTTTGTTTGCAGTCAGAAAACGTAGTATTTGAGTCACTGAGGACGCTACAATCGATGAAGCTCTCTGTAGGGGTCCTCAAGGTAATAGCTTGATCTGATTTATGATTATTCCTGAACACTTAAAAGCAATTTTATGCTAAAATTACTCTATTTTCTGATTGTCAATTGTGTTCCTTATGATTACTGTTTATGGATGACAGGCTACAAAAATTGGAAAGATTATCAAACGTCTGCGAAAGCACCCAATAAAGAGGATCAAACACCTGGCCAAACTTCTTGTCAAGTAAGTTTTCTGATACAATGATCAATAATGCACAGGATTTCGTGCAGAGTACCAGTAACTAATCTTTCATTGCTTTAACTTTTATTGGAATGCAGCCGTTGGAAGCTTCTTAAGGATGAGCAGGTGAATACTGCAAAAAAAACAGAAAGTAATGACAGAGAATCAGTCAATTTGTTTCCTGCAAAAGAAGGGGGCCGGGTCTCATTTCTTTCGGCACTTCCTGTTCCAGATCAGAATGCAGGGGTCCAAGCAACAAAAACTGAGTGCTTTAACAGGACTGCTACCACTATACATTCTCAGACAGAACGTATGGACAAAGAGGAGGATGTTGTGAGGCAAGTACTTTCGAGTCCAGTGAAGGCTGATAGAACTTGCCAGAGGGCAACAAATCCTCAGGATGTCCCAAGCAACTCAGTGACAGTGATACCCTTATCACAAGGTTTTGGGCAGAACAAGAAATGTAACGACCAACCGTTTGAAGCTAGGCTGGAGGCCACAAAAAGGAAGCTTCAAGAAGCATATCTGAAAGAGAGACTAGCCAAAAAGCAGCGCAGCATCAAGGTGATAGAGTTTAAAGACTTTCCGAAGATAGAACACCGCCATAAGATGAATGATAGGTGCTGCCCTAAGAAGCGGACGAATTGCAAGGCTAAATACACAGCTCTGCCTATCTCTTGAAATGAAAGCATATAGATGAAAGAATATTTTGTACAGGGAGAGAGAAATGGAAAGAGTTGATGTGGAAACACTTGTAATGTATTACCTAATGTATTTTATCTCTCACATTTTACTTAAAGAGATGGAAGAATACTTGTATGCTTGTATGTATGATTAAAGAGTTGATTAAATATCATATTGTAATTTCTTTTTCCAACTTGCAGCATCCAAACCTGAATGCATACTTAGACATGTGACAATTTCTTTGACAAAGTCAAATGTTTGAGTCCTATTATGGAAAGTCTTTCCAAATAGTTTCAAGTATAGTTGTCCTATTCATGGTATACTTGATCAGAAAGACTGACTTAGTAGGTGATATCTGAATCTTTCTATCCCAGTTGCTCATATCAAATACTTTATGCAACACTTTTTACTAAAATATGTATGCAACTTGAAGAAGTGAAGCATAACTTTGTGCAAGGAGTTTGAATTAGAGAAATTTTGATACATACAGCAAGAGACGGAGAATACAGAGAAGGAAAACCAGTAACATACTCCCTGTTTGATTTGCTCTTCCTCCTCCAAACTCTTCATTCTGACCCCCTCGCTTGATCTCTTGTACTGCATACCCCATGAACATGCAGGTGGCAAGAGTAGGAAGCCACGTTGACACAGTGAATGTGTTTGTAAACATCCAAGCCTTGGGAGCTATTATCTCTCTCTCTCTCTCTCTCTCTCTCTCTCTCTCTCTCTCACTATCATCACCAGTCCTGATTCCACTTGGGGTTGGGAGAATTTGACATGCCTGTTCCGATCAGCTATTATCTCAACATCTCCAACTGCTGCATCAAAAGTA
The DNA here is from genome assembly GCA_038442645.1 of Agave tequilana. Lineage (NCBI taxonomy): Eukaryota > Viridiplantae > Streptophyta > Magnoliopsida > Asparagales > Asparagaceae > Agave > Agave tequilana. The sequence goes on from JAVJIF010030918.1 coordinate 77,136, forward strand.
TTCCCAAAGCCATGGAATTCTATTTTAGATTCTTTGACAGAAACTTTATTCTAAAAAATTTCAGAAAATTTAATGCAACTTCATTATTATTGACTTTGAGCCCAGAATTGTGTGTAGATTAGCTTGATACATAAGAAATAATTGCAACTTCTGGTCCCTCCTCAATATTTTTTGAACTTCTTATTAGTCTATGATTTCCCTACCTGATTTCTGTTTTTTGGCTTTCATGCTTATCAAATTCGAATATGAGATTAAGGGGGAAGAAGCACTTGACATTGTAAATAGAGGATAATCTTTCCACACCTGAATTTTGAAAGTGTTTTATTTTTATACCCACAGCTTCAAAAAACTGCTTCTATACCCGAATTCCTAACTCGAACTAGATATCAACTGTAGGTAACAGAATTTATCTGTAGGTGCCTAATGAAGTATAGCATAGTTTAATTAAAGATAGCACATTACATCTTACTGATAGTATATATAATACATAAATAGCAGATTTATGCTACATGTATCATGTTTCTTGTGGGCTGTTCTCTCCAAAAACAAAATGTAGTGGGTTTTGTATTATAGTTTTGGGTATTACAGGTTGGGAATTTTAGCTCTAGACGGGTATAAAAACAAATCCAGTTTCAAAATATCTCATGACAATTGCATAAACTTTGATGCATATGCAACGAAATATCTGATAGGGTTTGAGTTTTTTCTCAGTAAATAGAGCTTGTCTTTGCTTTAGAGGATTTGTGCTCTTTTAAGTCTGCCCCAAACTTAATTTGAGAGCATTTATGTCACTGAAGAAGATTGTTCAGGATGGGTGACACTGAAGCATTCACATTTTAAATTGATACGCAAGAAAATGATTGAGAAGTTGGACCAACTGCAAACAATTTTAGGATTTTGTCTTATTTTTCAAGAAGAGATGATGACCAAGAAAATCCAATTTAGTTGGAGTAGACGATGACTTGAAACAGAAGAAGCAAATCAAGGTGAAGCAATTTCTTTTTTAGGCGATTGTGAGTTTTCTTTTCATGAGAAGTATGAATAGGATTCAATTCCTATTCAATAAAGGTTTATTTTAAAGATTATAGGGTCTAGAATCCTTCTAGATCAAGAGATCAATTCCTAAAAGGATTGATCAAGATTCTTCAACCATTCAAAAGTCAAGATCATCTTATAGTTCAAATAAGAGTTGTATAATAAAATCTTATAAATAAAGGTTGTAGCCAGCATTGTAATTGCATCAGCCAAGCTGAACTCAACAAGAAAAAAGATGGAGAACAACATAGATATCAGAAGGAATTCAAACAAAAAGAAGAGTCAGGTGAAGGTGCATAGAGATAAAGTGATACTCTTGTAATCTAAGTCTAAATTAAGAAGGAAAGTGAATCTCTTGTTGCATCAAGATGAAGGTTAGATATCTTTATACCAAGTTATTAATCTCGAAATTTTGTCATTCAGAGGTGAAGAACTGGACATGTGACAACGAAATAGTCTCTACTGGACTGAAAGGTGAGACTTGGTGATTGGTATTCAATTCTGCATATTTTACCACATTATTCCCATGCATATTACAAATAAAAATATGATTTTTACTCATATTCTCTCTATTTTTGCAGGTCCACATCTGAAATAAGAAAAAGCCCAAATCTCTTTAATTAGCAATAATTAAAAGAGATTAATTCAAAAGTCCAAAAGAGCCCAAGTTTGAATCCAGAATCAGGAGAGATCCTCGTGCCAACTCAATCTTCTAGAAGGCCACGTGGATAACAAACTCATAACAAACCTGTACCAGAAAATCTGGCCTGAACGGCCCAGATTTTGCCGCGCTTTCCCGCGTATCTGCGGCAGTTACAGGGTGGTTAGGGCCCAGATTTCTCTCCAACAAACTGGGCTCTAGATCCTTCTCTCTGAGGCTATAAATACATGACCAGGGCTTGCGTGAACAGGTTGAACAGAGAAGAGAGAGGAGAAATTAGGGGAAAGTCTTGTATTTTGTTTTAGTATTCTCTAGGTTTTAGTCTCCCTCTTCTTCCTCCTAGAGATTTTGTCAAAGAGAGAAAAGAGAGTGCTGTTGAAAGCTTGTAAGCAAGGAGGTGACATTACTTGTAAGCAAGGATTAATCAAAGCTTCATTCTTCTCTTTACAATCTCTAGTACGTTACTTTACTTTGCTTTACTTTCTTGTTTTACTTCTAGTGCATTTCTATTGCTTTACTTCTATTGCTTTACATCATGAATTGTTGTTTTGTTTGTTGTGCAATGGATAGCTAAATCTCTTTTACATGGCTAGCTAACAACTTACCTAGCTAACTTCTATCTCTTTGGGTGATTGCTACTTTCTATACTTGCATTGTTAGAATCTCTTTTGCTTTCCAAGGAAGTAGAGTTGCTTTCACTTGGTAAATGCTTGTTCAAACTCTATATGACTCATGCGTGCCTCATTTAGAGCCTTGTCTAGAACAAGTGCCTTGATGGAACATGGAGATGGATCACCAAACATATGCTATTTGTAGAACAACTTCTTTACTTCAAGCTAATTTGTTGTTATGTCTTGAATGTTAATTGAATGTTGTATCTTCTTCCTTAGCATCCCTTGAGTGTCACTCCTAGAGTTCATCATTGATAATCTATCTTGGGAGCCAATGAATCAACATGAGGCTACAAGCTAAGACCTAAAGGAACACTCATCTTCCAAACGGTAAAGTACTTGAACAAACAAGCAAAGTGATCTCTATTGCCAATGAATCAACATGAGGCAATCAAGCATCACCATTGAGCTTAGTAAGTTAGCGAAGTGGTAAAGTTAGCTAGCCATGGTCTTTCTCATCCAAAGTTTTCTTCCAAGATTTCTTCAATAGCCTTCTTTCTTAGCAATACAATTTTCTTAAGTTCTTTTGATTCTTTTTCCATCATGCACAAATCACCTGATTCTTTCATTTCTTTTTCCATGTTTTATTCATTCTTTTAAAGCAAAGAAGAATCTTCGTTTTCTTTCTTCACTACGAACCGTAAAGCTTCCATCGCAAGCTCTTCCTGAGAATCGACTCGGTATAGCCCATGCTATAACGAAGATAGGAAAGGGTACATTAATCATATAAATACATTTGTGGAGTGATCAAAGCACTCGAGGTTGATTCTAAACCTTATCTCTTTTTATTGAATATATTTTGTGTGCAAATTATACTCCACAAGACAACACCTTTCCCGTCTAAACAAATTGGCGTCGTTGCCGGGGAGAGCAACGGTTTTTGGTTTAAAGTGAAGAACTAAACGAATCTTCTTCTCTGTTGCAGGTTACAGGTTGAAGAAACAGAAAACTTTGCATTGCAGTGACATATAAGTGGACCTGAACCTCTGCTCTAGAAAGCAGAGACCAGGATCCCTCAGCTTTGCCGCAGAATCTCGGCCCTGGCCGCAGATTTGCGGCAATCCTGAGTTGACTACTGACCAAATTTCTGCAGGGCTTCTGGTTCTGCAAAATACATCTGCTGCAGTACTTATTTCCTGTATGCTTTACCCTATTCCTGCTAATAATCAACAGTAAAAAATTTGTTGCAAAGTTAAAAATTGATTAGACATTTGCATTTCTAGGCACGTGTCTTTTCAATTCCTTTACTTTTACTGTTGAAGAGTGCTGGAGGCAAGGTACGTACGCATTGCATATTGACTAGGACTCACTCTTTGTTTGATTTAAAACGCTTTGAGTGAACCTTGTTTGTTTATATCGTACACTTGCACAAAATTGATTCTAAGGGCATCACCCATAAATAAGATAAGGTGGGGATTTTATCACCCTTTCCTTAGCCCGAAAACCACAATCCCAGCACTCACAATCCCAAGCTTGTAATAAAATTTGATAGACGTTGGCCCTAGGGACATCCGGACTCACTTAGGAGATTATCCTAAGGGGGAAAAGTGTTGGAAATTGACTTTTGTAAAATCAGTGTCTAGGAAAGGGATTGAGGGCCGAAAGCCCGAAGGTTGCTGGTTACTTAATTAAGGAACGTCTTTGACGGAAAACCTCCCACCAACTTTGCCCTTTCCTGGCTGATTCGCTTATAGTCAAAGTCTACACTAAACCTCCTGTGGACAATCTAAACAGTTAGGAGTCGTCTAGGTCCAGGAATCCTAGATAGCTTGGATTGATTTTTTTTCTTTTATTGTTTGTTATTTTATTTTTCTTTTTCGCTGGTGTGATCGGTGCACGTTGTTTGTGACTGTATATGCAAGAGTGGTTCCGTGATCCTAATTTTGCTAGACTTGTTAGACTTTCTACACTCACACAACCACTTGACATTATGGAAAACAACGTCTCACTTCAAGATCGATTTTATCCGATTCGCACCTCCCTTCCTTCATGCATTCTTCTCCCCGAACCTAATGGAAATCACTTCGAGCTGAAACCGCAATTCATTAATACACTTTCCCGATTTCATGGTCTTGAGTCTGAGGACGCGTATCTCTTTATTCGTGAGTTTGAAGAGGTATGCCAAATGATGAGAATTTCCCAACTAACCGAGGATGCTGTTAGGTTTACGGTTCATACCGTTTGCACTTAAGGATTTAGCTAAGAAATAGCTTTACAATCTTCCCATCAGTTCCATATCTTCTTGGGATGATTTTGTTAAAGTCTTTCTTAAGAAATTCTATCCTATCCACAAAACAGCCCTCATGAGAAAGAATATAATGCAATTCAAGCAGGAACCTAATGAACCTTTCTGGAAGTATCTTGAGCGTTTCAAAGACCTTCTAGCCCTATGTCCTCATCACGGCATAGAGAAATGGCGTTTATGCCAGATTATCTATGACGGTCTAGATTACCAAACGAAAACCCTCCTTGAATCCATGTGTCAAGGGGAATTTTTGAAGAAAGATGAGCATCAGGGGTGGGATCTCTTTGAAACCTTAGCTGAGAAAACCATTCAGTGGGAGTCATGCCCTGATAAACCCACTCCCACCACTTCCAGAACTGGTATGCACTCCATAGAATCCTCTATAGCCGCAGAAGCCAAGATCACACAATTGATGAAGAGGATAGAACTGCTTGAGTCAAAGAGAAATTCTGTTGTCAATCAGGTCAACCCATTACCTGTCATCAAACCGGGTTGCACCTACTGTCATGATCTCAACCATGTCTTTGAGGAGTGTCCTTTGTATCAGCCCCAATCATATCAGGAGAACCTGAATGCAGCATTTACCAGACCCCCATACTCCAACACATACAATTCGGGATGGCAGAACCATCCAAATTTTTCATGGAGTCAGTCTGGTCCTGAGCATCATAGACCACCACTTCCACATCCATATAATGCTCAGTCTCACCCATCCAGTTTCAATCGTAATGCACCGAATTTTCATCCATCTCAAAGTCCACCACATTCACAATCTTTTCAAAGTTCACCTCACTATCAATCACAATTCCAGCTTCCATATTATCAACATCCACCCCAGAATAAATCAGAAATATCAGAGTTGAGGAAAATGCTAGAAACCTTTACAAAGAACCATCAGCAGGAGTTGAATAAAGTTCAGGTCCAGATCAGGCAATTGGCTGAGAGACAAAATGGAATATTCCCAAGCCAGCCATTGCCAAATCTCAAACATCACTTCCCTTTGAATGAAGTGGAAGATTCAGGACCCAGTCAATGTCATGCTATTCATACCCTGAGATCTGAAAAACAAGTTGATAATAAGGTTTCTAGTCCACCATCTCATCCAACACCTCCTGTCCCAATGCAACCAATTTCTGACAAACCATCCTCTAGTTCAGAGCCATCCACTTCCAAAGCCAAGGGTAAAGAAAAGGTAGATGAGCCAATTTATAAGCCTAGTGTACCATATCCAAATAGGCTTACAAATAACAAGACAAATGCTCACATGGAGAAGATAAAAGAAATGTTTAATAAGGTCCAAATCAATGTCCCTCTTCTTGATGCCATACAACAAGTACCATCATATGCCAAATTCTTAAAGGAAATGTGCACCAAGAAGAGGAAAACACAACTCCCTAAAAAAGTCTTCCTAGCATCATCCATCAACGAGCTGCTCAATGGTCCAACTCCTGTTAAATACAAAGACCCAGGGAGCCTCACCATTTCATGCATCATAGGACAGACTACCATTAATAGGGCACTGCTTGATTTAGGGGCCAGCATTAATCTCCTACCTTTTTCTGTGTACCAACAATTAGGGTTAGATGATCTTCTCCCTACCCAAATGACCATACAGTTGGCTGATCGCTCTGTCACTAGACCCAAGGGGGAAATTCACGATGTCCTTGTCAAAGTTGGGGAATTCATTTATCCTGTTGACTTTGTAGTCCTTGAAACAAAACCTGTGTCAAATTCCAATCAAAGGGCTCAAATTCCTGTCATTTTGGGACGACCATTCCTGGCTACAGCAAATGCCATCATCAATTGCCGGAATGGATCAATGAGGTTAATCTTTGGTAACATGACTCATGAACACAATGTCTTCCACACACAACCTCGTAAAACAAAAGATCAAACATTTGAGGTTAGTTTCATTAGTAACAATTGTGAGGAAGAAGGTGAAGATCCAAAAGATGAGTCACAATCTTGTGATTCTCTTATCCAAGTACCCTTTCAAAAGGGGAAAGTTGATTTAGATATTTTCACTTTCAATGAGCCAACTCTGACTATATTCGAACCTCCAATTGATATATCCTTTGAAGACCTATTTGCTGATGAGATCATGTGTCTAGATGAGTCAACTCGGGTCAGCTAACTGATTGCACACTTCCGGATGTTGACCTTAGTTTTGAAGAATTGTATGGAGAGGAGCTGAAATTCCTTCACATTGGAAGTGATGAGATTCAGAGTGAGAGTGGTGATAAGGAATTTTTTAGTGAACAATGTGGTGGAATGAGGGTGAATGATAATAATAAACAATTGAATCTGGAAATACCTAGGGCTAAAATAATTCAAACCGTTTCCCAACTGAGCTCACGAAAGCAGACGCACTGGAACGATGGGAAACGGGCCAGAGGAAAACGACCAAAAGCCTAGGTAATGGTTACACTTGTATATACTCTTTGTAAATAATTTCTTTGTAATTAAAAGTTTCTTACCTCTTACCTATTTCATGCATACATATATCATGATGCATTGAGGACAATGCATGAAATAAGTGTGGGGGAGGGTTTACTAACATAGAGTTTTTAGATTTTCTTTCTTTTACACTTCATTTAGAAAAAATAAAAAAAAATAAATAGATTTTCTTTCTTTTACACTTCTTTTAGAAATAAAAAAAAATGAAAAAAAAACTTTTTGAAATAAGAGACAAAGTTTTGATCTATTTTTAAGAAAATTAAGATGTATCTTAGAAATTAAGAAAGCCTTAATTATGACATCTTAAACCTAGTTGAAATAATAGATCTTGTTTAAAATTATAGGCTAAGTAAGAAAAATTGGGGAGATATTTTTATCTTGAATTTTTGCCTTAGATAGTATGCACTTCACACTTACACATTTTTGGGATGGAAACAAAGACCTAAAATGCCATAAAATAAATAAAATGAAAAAAAAGAATAAAACATCACTTATTAAGCTGGATAATTATGCCTCAAGAAGCATGATTATTCACGCCTAACGGTGAAAAACATCACTCATTAAGCTGGAGAATTATGCCTCAAGAAGCATGATTATTCACGCCTAACGGTGATCAAAAGAATAATCCCCCTTAGTTTTGTGGCCTTGTTTACTCGAGTCCTTTAACCCGAGGGATGTTTTCTCATCTGGTGCCCTAGAACCATCTGGTTTGGGAGTCATCAGTTATAGGCTCGCTACATGGGTGAACTAGAAAGCCTAAGAAAACTAAGGGAAGGAAAAAAAAAGAAAAAGAAAAAAAAGAATAAATAAATGGCTTGATGGTTAGAGTTGAAATCCCAGAAATCTTCACTATCACAATGTGCATACTATCTAGGTTTTATGAAGGATAAAGTATTCAATCCAATTTTGAATTCTTACCTTAATTGAAGACAAGATCTTGCATAGAGATTAAGTTTAAGGAAGAATGATTATAGGTGGACTTATGACCTTAGATCACTTATATTTTTGCAAAAATAGTTCGAAAACATGTCTCTCTTTCAAAATGCATTTTCAAAACACTAACATTTGTTTTCTTTCTTTATGAATTTTGTGGGTGCAATCCGCTGAAAACCCTCAGGAGACAACACTCCTCCTCTAGGGTAACCTAGAGGTTTAACGGCTTGTTGCACGTGCTCAGTGCAATCGCGTCACCTGCGAAAGTGGTGTAATAAAAATTGGTAGCATAGTTTTTCTTTTCTTTGTTTTGCTCGGGACGAGCAAAAAAATAAGTGTGGGGGTGTGATTGGTATTCAATTCTGCATATTTTACCACATTATTCCCATGCATATTACAAATAAAAATATAATTTTTACTCATATTCTCTCTATTTTTGCAGGTCCACATCTGAAATAAGAAAAAGCCCAAATCTCTTTAATTAGCAATAATTAAAAGAGATTAATTCAAAAGTCCAAAAGAGCCCAAGTTTGAATCCAGAATCAGGAGAGATCCTCGCGCCAACTCAATCTTCCAGAAGGCCACGTGGATAACAAACTCACAAACCTGTACCAGAAAATCTGGCCTGAACGGCCCAGATTTTGCCGCGCTTTCCCGCGTATCTGCGGCAGTTACAGGGTGGTTAGGGCCCAGATTTCTCTCCAACAAACTGGGCTCTAGATCCTTCTCTCTGAGGCTATAAATATAGGACCAGGGCTTGCGTGAACAGGTTGAACAGAGAAGAGAGAGGAGAAATTAGGGGAAAGTCTTGTATTTTGTTTTAGTATTCTCTAGGTTTTAGTCTCCCTCTTCTTCCTCCTAGAGATTTTGTCAAAGAGAGAAAAGAGAGTGCTGTTGAAAGCTTGTAAGTAAGGAGGTGACATTACTTGTAAGCAAGGATTAATCAAAGCTTCATTCTTCTCTTTACAATCTCTAGTACGTTGCTTTACTTTGCTTTACTTTCTTGTTTTACTTCTAGTGCATTTCTATTGCTTTACTTCTATTGCTTTACATCATGAATTGTTGTTTTGTTTCTTGTGCAATGGATAGCTAAATCTCTTTTACATGGCTAGCTAACAACTTACCTAGCTAACTTCTATCTCTTTGGGTGATTGCTACTTTCTATACTTGCATTGTTAGAATCTCTTTTGCTTTCCAAGGAAGTAGAGTTGCTTTCACTTGGTAAATGCTTGTTCAAACTCCATATGACTCATGTGTGCCTCATTTAGAGCCTTGTCTAGAACAAGTGCCTTGATGGAACATGGAGATGGATCACCAAACATATGCTATTTGTAGAACAACTTCTTTACTTCAAGCTAATTTGTTGTTATATCTTGAATGTTAATTGAATGTTGTATCTTCTTCCTTAGCATCCTTTGAGTGTCACTCCTAGAGTTCATCATTGATAATCTATCTTGGGAGCCAATGAATCAACATGAGGCTACAAGCTAAGACCTAAAGGAACACTCATCTTCCAAACGGTAAAGTACTTGAACAAACAAGCAAAGTGATCTCTATTGCCAATGAATCAACATGAGACAATCAAGCATCACCATTGAGCTTAGTAAGTTAGCGAAGTGGTAAAGTTAGCTAGCCATGGTCTTTCTCATCCAAAGTTTTCTTCCAAGATTTCTTCAATAGCCTTCTTTCTTAGCAATACAATTTTCTTAAGTTCTTTTGATTCTTTTTCCATCATGCACAAATCACCCGATTCTTTCATTTCTTTTTTCATATTTTATTCATTCTTTTAAAGCAAAGAAGAATCTTCGTTTTCTTTCTTCACTACGAACCGTAACGCTTCCATCGCAAGCTCTCCCTGAGAATCGACTCGGTATAGCCCATGCTATAACGAAGATAGGAAAGGGTACATTAATCATATAAATACATTTGTGGAGTGATCAAAGCACTCGAGGTTGATTCTAAACCTTATCTCTTTTCATTGAATATATTTTGTGTGCAAATTATACTCCACAAGACAACACCTTTCCCGTCTAAACACTTGGCTATCTGTCGGTTCAGAAAAAACATGGACATAACCGATTGAGAAGCCACCAAGCTCGAAATTTTGTCATTCAGAGGTGACAAACTGGACATGATGACAAAGAAATAGTCCCTACTGGACTGAAAGATGAGACTTGGCTATCTGTCGGTTCAGAGGTAACATGGACATAACCGATTGAGAAGCCACCAAGCTCGAAATTTTGTCATTCAAAGGTGATGAACTGGACATGATGACAAATAAATAGTCCCTATTGGACTGAAAGGTGAGACTTGGCTATCTGTCGGTTCAGAGGTAACATGGACATAACTGATTGAGAAGCCACCAAGCTCGAAATTTTGTCATTCAGAGGTGACGAACTGGACATGATGACAAATAAATAGTCCCTACTGGACTGAAAGATGAGACTTGGCTATCTGTCAGTTCAGAGGTAATATGGACATAACTGATTGAGAAGCCACTAAGCTCGAAATTTTGTCATTCAGAGGTGACGAACTAGACATGATGACAAAAAAATAGTCCCTACTGGACTGAAAGATGAGACTTGATTATTAACTCCATGGGGATTTTGATATCTCCTTCGGATGTTATTTGGAAGAAATTGTCAGCGGTATATTGTTAACGTGACAACTAGAAAAATCTACTGAGGACTGATAGATTTTGCGGGGAATCTATCAGAAACTCGCTGGGGAGTTAGAAACAAGTCCCGTAGAAGATCATATGTCAGAGAACTTCGTGGGGATTTGTAAAGCAACTTGCCAGAGGTGTGAAGTTAACTTGACAAGGATTCATTTACTGTAAGATGTGTTTGACCATAATAGTAAATTGAGTGGACCTGTCATTCTATTGAAGAGAATGACAAGCGAAGTTTATTCACCAGAAAAGTTGACCAAATTCGCAGGGATGTTGGTTTTATCCGTTAGGGAGTAGATTAGGAAGTTTAATGTTAACATGATAGGTTAGACTCGTCATTTCGCAAGGAATTTGAATACATTTTTATGTGGCCTTACCATTCCATGGACGGGAAATGGTAAGTGATTTTGGTGATGGAATTAAATGGGAATAGGTCCTTTAGGATTTTTAGCAAATCCTCAGCTATCAACGAATTTGATATGCCTTACCAACTATCGTTTGAGTCGGGCTAGCCATGCTATTCCCCTCAGCATGATGAGTTGTCAAGGACTTATGTTGGACTTAAAGGCCAACATTTTCCTCTATCTTTAACCACGGAATCAAATGGGAACAGGTCCCTTAAGATTTTTAGCAAATCCTCAGTTGTCAACGGATTTGATATGCCTTTACCAACTACCGTTTGAGTCGGGCTAGCCATGCTATTCCCCTCAGCATGATAAGTTGTCGAGGACTTATGTTGGACTTAAAGGCCAACATTTTCCTCTATCCTTAACCACTAGGGACGTTGGATTATTTTGTTACTGTATTCATAACCTTAGCTTTTCTTTGAGACAACCAGTATTCGATCAGCTCGACACTGGTTTATAGTTGTATGATCTCGTTTAGAGAAAGAGAGGAGCGCTCCTTTCGTATATCTTAGATCTGAAGGTCTTGATCAGAGGTGTAATGTTAACTTGATTATGAGAAGGACCCTTATCAAGGATAATACTTCTTTAAGAACTTGTCGTTGATTGGCATCATGAGTAAGTCACCATCGGAAGTCATAAGGCGATATGTCCCGTTTGAATAGACTGTTTCTATCACAAATGGTCCTTCCCATTTGGGCTGAAATTTGCCTTTGGTTTTGTGCGTCATGATCATCGGTCGTCTGATGGCTAAAACAAAATCTCCTTTCTGGAAGACTCTTTGCTTAACCTTCTTATTGAAGGCTTTTGAGATCCGGGCTTGATACAACTCAATGTGTTGCTGAGCTTGTAACCGCTTCTCATCTAGGGCTTCAAGCTCTTGGAGTCGCAACCGATCGTTGTCCTCCGTTGTCATCTTAGTCATCAAAGCGACTCGAAATGACAGCATCTGGATTTCTAACGGTATGACTGCTTCGCACCCGTATACCAAGAAAAAAGGTGTATTACCTGTTGGGGTCCGAACCGTGGTTCGGTAGGCCCAAAGACATTCACTAAGCTTCTCATTCTAGTCTCACTTATTTGATGAAACGAATTTTTTGAGTAGCTTAATGGTTATCTTGTTGAATGCTTCCGCCAAGCCATTAGCGGCAGGGTTATAAGCAGTTGATTCCACATTCTGAATCCGGTACTTATCACAGAACCGATAGAATACCTGGCTCGCAAATTGGGGACCGTTATCATGGATGATCCGCCTAGGGACACCAAATCGATGGATGACATGGTGTTTGATGAAATTAACCATGTTAGAAGTTTTAACTTCCAGTAGTGGTATAGTTTCTGCCCACTTTGAAAAGTAACCGGTTATTGCTAAGATAAACCGATGACCTTTTATTGAAGAGGGGCTGATTGGCCCTACAACATCGATTCCCCGCGCTTCAAATGGCCACGAGGCAACAGTTGGATGGAGCACTTCTGGAGGCTGATGTATGAAGTCCGCATGAATTTGGCAGGCATTACACCTTCGTGCATATTGGATAGCATCGGCTATCATGATTGGCCAATAATACCCAAGTCTGTGCAATCGGTCCTTGAGTTTTGGACCTGGCTGATGAGCTCCGCATATGCCGTCGTGTGCTTCTTTGAGCACTTCCTGTGCCTCTAAATTAGAAAGGCAACGCAGGAGGATACCGTCATATGAACGACGGTACAGTGTCTTCAGTGTTGGGTCATAGTAAAAACGGAGAGATCTTCGTCTGATAAATGCCGCTTCTTTAAGGTCGTCTGGCAGCAAACCATGCAAAGCATAATCGATGAGGGAAAATCGCCAATCTCTCGATTCAAGGTCTGTCGAGATGTTATAGGCCTCTTTAGTTCTCAACATATGTTTAGAGCAAACAAGGTGTCGAGTTGCCACTGTAAGGTGATACTTGGTGTCGTCTGGTAAGGCCAGTGTTGTTGCTAATGCAGCCAGAGCATCGGCCCTAGTGTTCTGGGATCGAGACACGTGACTGATGTAAAAGTCATCAAATAAATTAGCCATTTCGATGACTGTGTGATAATAAGGTACCAAATCTTCGTGACGGACCTCATATTCACCTTTAACCTGATTGATAATCAGTCTCGAATCGCCATAAGCTTCAAGGTAGCGTACCCCCATTTCGTGAGCAAGATGAAGACCAATGAGTAGAGCATTGTATTATGCCACATTGTTGGAGCATGATTCCGTCAGAGAAAATGCCTTAGGAAGGACATGGTTTTGCGGTGAGATAAACACAACCCCACACCGGCAATGATCTTACCTTTAGGGCCTATTCGTGATACTCCATCAAAGAACATCTACCAAACTTCATCCTCTGAAGTTATATTAGATTCAAAGACTTCATCCGTAATGTCTTCATAAAGTTTTGAGCTTTCCGGAACCAGATGAGCAGCCAAGAACTCTGCAAGTGCCTGGCCTTTAACTACCTTCTGAGGGACAAAAATCATGTCGTACTGAGACAAAAGGAGGGCCCATTTAGCTAATCTAGAATTCAGTGATCCTGGTTTTGTCATGAGGAGATGCAAAGGATTCACCCTGGAAATGACATGTATGGTTTGGCTGACCAAATAATGTCGTATTTTCTGCATAGCAAAGACAAGAGCTAAGCATTCATTCTCAATAGGATTATAGAGAGATTCCGCCCCTATCAGAGTTCTGCTCAGATAGTAAATAGCCTGTTCATGACCATTATCATCTTTTTGAGTAAGCATAGCACCGAGAGAATGGTCCATAACTTTTACATAAAGCAGGAAAGGTTTTCCTGATGTGGGAGCCACCAAGACCGGCAGTTTTGTTAGATATCTTTTGATATCTTCGTAAGCTTTTTGACAGGCTTGATCCCATACAAAGGAGACACCTTTTTCATGAGTCGAGTGAATGGTTGACAGCGGCCTGAGAGATTTGCAATGAATCTTTTGATATAGGCCAGTCTACCTTACAGGCCTCTAAGTTATTTGAGATTCTTAGGTGGATGCATGTTCTGAATGGCTTTGACTTTGTCTGGGTCAAGATGAATTCCCTTTGATGTAACAATGAATCCAAGGAACTTGCCACTCGAAACCCCCAAGAAGGATTTTGTCAGATTCATCTTTAGTCGATGAGCCCGCATTATGTCGAATATCGTTCTCAAGTCACGAAGATGGTCATTCTTATCGTGGCTTTTGACAGCAATGTCGTCGATATAACATTCTACCGTCTTTCGGAGATGATCACGGAAAATCATACACATTGCCCGCTGATAGGTCGCTCCCGCGTTCTTTAACCCGAAGGGCATCACGGTATAACAGTATACCCCCAATGGTGTCCGGAATGAAGTGTCCTTCTCGTCCCCTGGATACATCTTAATTTGATTATATCCTGAGAAGCCGTCCATGAAAGACATTCTTTCGAATCCGTAGGTATTGTCAATCATGACATCGGTGATGGGCAATGGGAATTCGTCTTTAGGACAGGCTGTATTAAGATCGCGGTAGTCAATACAGATCCGAAATTTTCCATTCTTCTTGAGAACGGGGACGATGTTAGCAACCCAGCCTGGATGCTGTTCCTCCCGTATGAAGCCGCATGCTATGAGTTTATGGATTTCGGCTTCAATAGCTTCCATAATTTTTGGACAAAATCGGTGTTGTTGTTGCTTGACTGGCTTAGCGTGAGACTTGATGTTCAGACGATGCTGGCTACTTGTGGATCAAGTCCGGGCATGTCTTCGTAGTTCCACGCAAAGACATCTATATAGTCCCTTAGAAGTACCATCAATTCTTCTCTTTCTGTGAGTGATAAGCTCTCACTTATAAAGATGAGTTTAGGGTGATCTTGACTACCCAAGTTAACCTGGATCGCCTTGTCTTCAGTAGGTGGTTCGCGTTATTCGAATCGCTTTTCTCACTAGAGATCTAATTGCTGAGCTCATGGCTCCTCATCAGTAACTTCCGCTGGCTCCAATTGGCTGCTTGAAGTCATATTAACAGTGAGTTCTTTGAACAACATTCCTACACTGACATCAGAATCCCATTCGGAGGAAGAGGCAGAGCGTGATGGGATTGGTTTGTCATCTTTGGACTGAACCGTTGCTGGCAGTGTAGGTGTAACGTATCCCAACCCTCTGCATGTGTTATCATAGTAATTTGTCGGTTTCCCTCTTGGCACAGAGTTACACAGAAAAGTATGTCTTCCTGTTGACACTTAAAAAGACAAGATTCTTACTGGCCTGAACAATGTCTAAACTTGTTGACATTTACAAAAGACAAGTGACAGACAAGCTGACGACCAGTCTTCACCCATCTTCGAGGGACAAGGAAGCAACTTGGACTCCACTGATCCATCAAGCAGACAGTGAACCCAGATTGCCTCTAAACAGACCTCAGCAGGTCTAAGATGCTAGCACTTAGGATCACATGAGCCCAAAGGGATAGCCTCGCCTGAGAGGCTAAGATCATCCAACTTCGCCTTGAAGCCATTCAAAGCTCCGCCAGGAAGCTAACTTATAGCTTCGCCTGAACTGCTGGAGCGCAACTCCGCAGAGAGAGTTAGCTTCGCCTGAAGCCATATGCAACTGCGCAGAAAGGGTATGCGATAGCTTCGCCACAGACGATATCTAGCTCCGCTGAAGAGCTGTATTCTGACTTCGCCACATGCGCCCTCCAGCTCCGCTGTGAGTTCAAAGCGGGCAGCACCGCTGCTGGTCTGACATGGTCAACCTTTGACCAATCAAATCTCCAGATGAGATCAGATCTAATCAGGATCAAGATTAAATCCAATCAAGATCAAATCTGATATCTAATTTGGCAGTTGATTGCCACGATCTCTTAACTCTCCTAAAACGAGTAAGAGGATCAGGAGAGATCTTCCAACCAGATGAAAAGAATCAAAACAGATCAAAAGGATCAACCGACCTGCCATTTCTAGCTTCGCAGAAGCTGATCCTAGCCTCGCAGCAAGGCTACTTTCCAGATTTAAACAGATTCGATTCAATCTGTTTTCATATTTTCAAGGGACGATTGCTCTCCTTATAAATAGCCCACCAGGGGCACAAGAAGAGAGGACGGACCGACTGCGAGGCGCGCACACGAAGACTCCACAAGCAGAGACTTCTTCACAACGCACCGTGCGTTCTTGAATTCAGAGACTTTATAGAGAATTCAGAGACTTTATAGAGAATTGCTTCTCTATTCATGGTACTGATACCCTAATACCTTCTTCTCAAGGAATCTCCGGAGCCAGGCGAGAAGGAATTCCTAATTGAAGGCAGTTCTGAGAAGTAGCAAGAGGGTTCTACCAACCCTCTATTCTCTGATTCCCCGAGCCAGGCGAGAAGGTAATCTCATCGCTCGCATCGTCAAAGGGACAAAGTGGTCGCGCGCTGACCAGACTCCTATCGGCACATTTCCCCAGAATCTCTGAGGAGATCTACTTGTAATCTTTTAGAATACTTGTAATTTAGCTCCTCAAAACTTTTTATTATAAGTTTTTCCCTTTGCAAATCAATGGAAAACAAGATGGCGACTCCGCTGGGGATTGATTTCTCCACTGCCGAGAATCAAGTGTCGCAATGCGACGAACATGAAAAACACCTAGAGGGGGGGTGAATAGGTGTGAATGCTAATCTTAAAAATTTTAACTCTCTAAATGCGGAACCTAAAACAAGTGAGGCTCAACTTAGTACAATTCAACAAGTGTAGCCGAATTCCTCTTGCGAGGTTCTGGACTAAACTCCTCTTGATTCCCCTTGATATGGGTTGAGGCGCTATGTGAAGCTCTTGTTGGATGAGTACGGGATTGGCACACACAAGTATGAAATGGATGATATGAAGAATGATGCAAACACAATGATATATGGCAAGAATTACAAGTAAGCAAATAGTAGCACAAGAGAATTAAACAATATCACAAGTATGCAATAGAAAGCAATAAGGAGCTATTGAAAAGTAAAGCAAGAATTAGACGCAAAGGCAATCGCAAACAAAGTGATTTGTTTCGAGGTTCGAGCCACCGCTCTACTCCCCGCCTTCACCTCCGTGAAGGGTTTCCACTATCCACCGAGGACGCCTTTACAATTTGGTCTACCGAAGACCGAGCACCGAGCTCCACCGAGTACAAAGGACCTCTATCGAAGAGGTTGCTCCACAAGGAAAGGAATACAAGAACAAAGTGATCACAACAAGATCACTACACTATTTCTCAAACTTTTTTACAAACACTCTCACTTCTATTACAACTTCACTATAGAATGAATATAAGATTTTTGGCTCTATGAAGTGTGGTGAGAAAAACTTCAGTTGTAGAGTGATATTAGCAATCAAACACAACTGAAAAACTAGCTCAAAAAGAATTGAAATGAAAGCTTTAAACTCTTTTCTTTTCTCTTTTGAAAACAATACAAACTTGAGGATTTTTCTAAGTGATATGCAAGAGAGACTTCTCCTCTATTTATAGGGTTAAAAATAGGTTAAAAACAATTTCTTTTGGTCTTATTTTCTCTGAAAAAGACCTGAAAAACACTGAAAAAGTCTGCCAAGAAATCAGATAAAAAACAGATTTTAGAATTGCACAAAAGAGGAAAGAGCCGTTGGGTTTTTGCAGGCCTGGCGGTCGACCGGTCCGGTCGACCGCCAGCCCAGCTGCAAAGAGCCGTTGGCTCCCTGTCGACCGGTCCGGTCGACCGTCCCAAAAGAGGAAACACAGTTTCCTTCTTCCGGTCGACCGGTCCGGTCGACCGAAAAAAACCTGTGAGCAATTTGCTCTCCATCGGTTGACCGGTCCGGTCGACCGACAGACATGCACAAACAGTGCATGTCCAGACACATCGCCGGTCGACCGGGCCGGTCGGCCGGAGTTGCCTGAAACAGAAAAACTGGGCTGTTTTTTTTTTTTTTTGAGTTAGAAAATTTTGAGAAATATTTAAAAATACATATAGCTAAGTATTATGCAGAAAATAGTTTATACACATGTTTTTTAAACAAGATTTTCAAGATATAAAGCTTTTGGTACATGCATATATAAACTAAGGCATAAAACTTAGAAATAACCATTTTCAAAACATAGGAAATATATGAAACAAGTGTGTGTGCAAATCCTAGAGCCAAATTTCATATACTCAAACTTTAACATTCTATTTCTTACAATATTTCTAAGGACTTCAAGATCTTCAATAGGCTTCTTCATATGATCTTCAACACTTGTTCCTTGAGCCCAATTGGAGTTGACTTGAGTCCAAATTCTTGTATTTGTGAGAGAAGACTTCTAGAATGAATAGAAATCTGAAACATACTTAAACAACAAATGTTATTAGTACAAATAACTAATATGTTTTGTAATCATCAAAATACACTAATCATGGGTGATTGTAACCTTGGGCCAACAATCTCCCCCTTTTTGATGATGACAAAACATATAGGTTATTTAAATAAACATGGAAGAAGAGTTTGGAAAACTCCCCCTCAAATAATGCTATGTATTAAAAAATTGGACTATTGAAAGCACAATACATAAGGCATTCAATGTACAAAAGTTTTGTTAAAAAAAACTTAAATAAACAAACTTAACAAACTCAAACAAATTCAAAATATCAAACTCTCAAACTATTCAAACTATCAAACTTATTCTCCCCCTTTTTGTCATACATCAAAAAGGGTTAAAATACAATTGAAAAATTTTATTTTTAAGAATCCATAATGCAAACATTCAACTCACCACAAATAAATGAAAATCTAGCATAATCTAGAGGTTTAGTAAAAATATCGGCAAGTTGAAAGTCGGTAGAAACATAATCAATATCAATATCACCTTTCTCATAATGATCTCTAAGAAAGTGATACCTAATGTCAATGTGTTTGGTTTTACTATGTTGATATGCATTCTTTGTCATGTGAATAGTACTAGTATTATCACAAAATATTTTAACATGATCAAAGTGTAAATCATAGTCAAGGAGAGTGTTTCATCCAAAGAACTTGTGCACAACAAGCTCCGGCTGCAACATACTCTGCCTCGGCGGTTGATAGGGCTACCGAATTTTGCTTTTTGGAAGACCAAGATACAAGACAATTACCTAAGAATTGACATGTTCCACTTGTGCTCTTCCTATCTACCCTACAACCCGCATAGTCGGCATCCAAAAAACTCTTCATTTCAAATAATCCGGTTTTAGGATACCACAAACCCATTTCAATAGTGCCCTTAAGGTATCTAATTATGCGTTTAACCGCAATTATGTGAGATTCTTTAGGACAAGATTGAAAACGTGCACAAAGACAAACGGAAAACATAATATCCGGCCTACTAGCCGTCAAATAAAGCAAACTACCAATCATGCTTCTATAAAGTTTAATGTCTACACTTTTACCTTGTTCATCCTTGTCAAGCTTTGTAGTTGTTACCATGGGAGTTTTGCTTACTTTCGATCCTTCAAGCCCAAACCTTTTGATTAGTTCCTTTGTGTACTTGGCTTGATTGATGAAGATCTCATCCTTCCTTTACTTGATTTGGAGTCCAAGGAAATAGTTGAGTTCCCCCATCATAGACATTTCAAATTCATCCTTCATGCATGACTCAAAAGCTTTGCAAGGAGATTCATTAGTAGAACCAAAAATAATATCATCCACATAAATTTGCACAATAAGAATATCTTTTTCTACATGTTTTGTAAACAAGGTTGTATCAATTTTACCTTTCTTAAAACCATTTGAAGTTAAAAATGAAGAAAGTCTTTCATACCAAGCCCTAGGGGCTTGTTTTAAACCATAAAGAGCTTTATCTAATTTAAAAACAAAATCCGGATGTGTAGGATCAACAAACCCGGGGGGTTGTTCAACATACACCTCCTCTTCAATAAATCCATTTAGAAAAGCACTTTTAACATCCATTTGAAATAATTTGAAATCTTTATATGAGGCAAATGCTAGTGTCATCCGTATGGCTTCAAGCCGTGCTACGGGTGCAAAGGTTTCTTCAAAATCGATCCCTTCGATTTGAGTGTAACCTTGGGCAACTAACCTAGCCTTGTTTCTAACTACATGACCCGATTCATCCAACTTATTCTTAAAGATCCACTTAGTACCAATTGTTGGTCTATCGTGGGGCCTAGGAACAAGGTGCCAAACTTGGTTGCGCTCAAATTGATTGAGCTCCTCTTGCATGGCTAGCAACCAATATGAATCGGCCTCGGCTTCGAGGACATTTTTGGGTTCAATATGAGAAATGAATGCATAGTTACCACAATAGTCATGAAGTCTAGAGCGAGTGGTTACCCCTTTTGATACTTCACCTATGACGAGGTCCTTGGGATGATGTGGATTGTATCTCCAATCCTTTGGTAGTGGTTGAGTAGGTTCCACCTCATGTGTTTGATTTTCATTTCCTTGTGCCTCTTACACTTTAGCTTTGCTTCCTTCATCATCTTTTGGTTTGTCTCCCATAGTAGAAGCATCCTCCAAGGTCACTTTCTCCAAACCTTCATCCAATGCATCTATTTCTACAACATTCTTAACAAACTTGTTAGATTCCTCAAACTTAACATGAATAGACTCTTCAATAGTCAATGATGATCTAATGAAAACTCTATAAGCCTTACTAGTATTTGAGTAACCTACAAAAATAGCCTCATAAGATTTAGGATCAAATTTTCCTAAATTATCTTTTGTATTTAAAACAAAGCATTTGCAACCAAAAACTTTAAAATAGGAAACATTTGGTTTTCTAGAAAAGTACATTTCAAAAGAAGTTTTAGTAGTATTTTTACATAAGAAAATACGATTTGATATGTAGCATGATGTATTAACGGCCTCGGCCCACAAATAATGTGGTAGACCGTATTCACTAAGCATTGTCCTAGCCATCTCTTGTAATGTTCTATTTTTCCGTTCAACTACTCCATTTTGTTGTGGAGTTCTAGGACAAGATAGTTCATGCTTTATTCCATGTTCATCACAAAAAGTGGTAAAGGGTTGGTTAATGAATTCACCTCCTCTATCACTTCTTATTCTCAAAATCGAAACATCTTTTTCTTTTTCAACTCTTTTCTTAAAAGTTTGAAAATACGAAAATGCTTGGCTTTTATGTTCAAGAAAGAAAACCCAAGTAAACCTTGAAAAATCATCAACCAAAACATAAGCAAATCTATTCCCACTTAGACTTTTGGTTTGTGTAGGGCCAAAAAGATCCATATGGATTAACTCCAAAGGACGTGATGTCATGATATCCTTAATTGACTTGAAAGAAGACAGTTTGTTTCCCAAATTGACATGCGTCACAAACTCGGTCCTTTTCAAAATTCAAGCAAGGAATACCTTTCACCATTTCCTTTGTGTTTAACCTAGAAATGTGATCAAAAGAAATATGCCCTAATCTCCTATGCCACAACCAAGAGTCATCATCGAGGGCTTTCAAACAAGTAATATTACAAGACATATTTAACATATCAATCATATAAACATTACTTTCACGAAAACCGAAAAATACACAAACATTAGAAGTTCTATCAATTACTTTACAAGCAACATTATCAAAAACAATATCAAAACCTTTATCACAAAGTTGACTAACACTCAAGAGATTATGCTTGAGGCCATCAACTAAAACTACATTTTCAATTAAAGGAGAGGTGCCAAGTTTTACATTACCAATACCGATGATTTTACCCTTGGCGTCATCTCCGAAGGTGACGGTGCCACCTTCATGATATCTTGATAGGGTAGCAAAGTTGTTGATGTCCCAAGTCATGTGCCTTGAGCAACCGCTATCAAGATGCCACAATCCTCTACGTCGTTGGGCTTTGGAAAGTACCTACATCATTTAACATAATTGTTGATTTTGGTACCCAAACTTTCTTGGGTCCTTTAAAGTAGTGCCTCGAACCCAAACATTATGACGTGAAATGTTTAATCTATCATAGCAAAAATTGGCTAAGTGCCCTTTTCGTCCACAATGTGAACATGAGAACACTCTACCATACATGAATGCATGATGTGTATGTGTAGTGTGAGCATGTTTTGGGGTTTTGCCATGTTGTTTAGGTTGTGTAGTATGAACATGAACATGAGCATGAGCATTTTTCTTTAGGGCTTGTTTCTTAGGAAACATAGCCTCAATTTTCTTCTTATTAAACTCACAATCTTTCAAAACAACACTTAATGAGTCTAATCTATCCTTAAGCATAGAAACTTCATTAGAATCAATTAGTGGGGCCTTACCTTTGCAAGAAATCTTATATTTTTCAAAATCATTTTTGGTAGTGGCCAAAGTGGAAACCAAATCATCTTTTTCCTTTGTAAGAGTAAAAACTTGAAGACTTAAAGATTCATTATCCTTTTTCATTTTAAGATACTTTTTCTTTAAGAAATCATAGTTTTGTGACAACTCAACAAAAGCCTCTTCTAACACATCCATAGAAAGTTCATTATCATGAGAAGGGGAAGAGGTTACCTTACTTGTGCCTTCATTAGCCATGAAGCACATGTTGGCGGTGTCTATTTCTTCCTCGGATTCGGTCTCTGAATCCCAAGTTGCCTTCATAGCCTTCTTCTTGTAGGGCTTCTTTGATGTGGAGGGCTTAGCTTTGTCCGGACACTCCGCAACAATGTGTCCGGGCTTTTGGCAATTGAAACAAGTGATCCTTCTTTCTTCTTTGCCTCCTTGCCATCTCCTTCTACCTTGGTACTTCGCCTTGTTGTACATCCTCCGGACATTCTTAACAAGGAGTGAGAGCTCCTCATCATCTTCTTCTTCATCGTCTTCATCGGAGTGTGTAGCTTGACTCTTGAAGGCGATAGTCTTCTTTTTGGAAGGAGCCATATCCTCCCTTACTTTCCTTTCCATCTCATGGGTTTTGAGGTTCCCAATGAGACCTATAAGCTCCATCTCTTCATTGTCGTTGAGTTCCTTCAAGGTTGTTGCTTTAACTTCCCATGAAGGAGGAAGTGCACGGATGATCTTCCTTACTCTTTGATCATTGTTGATATCTTCACCTAAAGAAGAGAGTCCATTAGTAATCTTGGTAAATCTTGTAACCATATCATCTATGGTTTCATTTTCTTGCATGCTAAATGTTTCATATTGGACCGAAGAAGGTCAATCTTAGCCTTCTTTACTTGTGAGGTCCCCTCATGTGTGACTATCAAATGTGACCAAATCTCATATGCGGATTTGCAATGAATAACCCTAGAAATGTCATCATCATTAAGGGCTTGTAGAAGTGCATAGTGAGCTTTAGCATTGGCATCGAATTCCTTAGTCTCTATTTCGGACCAAGTGGATTCGTCACCGGGGGGTACACTAAAGGACTTAGTCACGGCTTTTGCAACTCGGCTACCTAGAGATTGCAAAAACACAGTCATCTTAACTTTCCATATGGGAAAGTTAAGTCCATCAAACTTAGAAGGGGTCTTAATTCCATCGGCCATTTTTACTATATGAATATGAAATGATTAGCAAATTAGGATCTTCTCTAAGGTTGTTAAACCAAATCTTAGAGTCCAAGCTCTGATACCAATTGAAAAACACCTAGAGGGGGGGTGAATAGGTGTGAATGCTAATCTTAAAAATTTTAACTCTCTAAATGCGGAACCTAAAACAAGTGAGGCTCAACTTAGTACAATTCAACAAGTGTAGCCGAATTCCTCTTGCGAGGCTCTGGACTAAACTCCTCTTGATTCCCCTTGATATGGGTTGAGGCGCTATGTGAAGCTCTTGTTGGATGAGTACGGGATTGGCACACACAAGTATGAAATGGATGATATGAAGAATGATGCAAACACAATGATATATGGCAAGAATTACAAGCAAGCAAATAGTAGCACAAGAGAATTAAACAATATCACAAGTATGCAATAGAAAGCAATAAGGAGCTATTGAAAAGTAAAGCAAGAATTAGACGCAAAGGCAATCACAAACAAAGTGATTTGTTTCGAGGTTCGAGCCACCGCTCTACTCCCCGCCTTCACCTCCGTGAAGGGTTTCCACTATCCACCGAGGACGCCTTTACAATTTGGTCTACCGAAGACCGAGCACCGAGCTCCACCGAGTACAAAGGACCTCTACCGAAGAGGTTGCTCCACAAGGAAAGGAATACAAGAACAAAGTGATCACAACAAGATCACTACACTATTTCTCAAACTTTTTTACAAACACTCTCACTTCTATTACAACTTCACTATAGAATGAATATAGGATTTTTGGCTCTATGAAGTGTGGTGAGAAAAACTTCAGTTGTAGAGTGATATTAGCAATCAAACACAACTGAAAAACTAGCTCAAAAAGAATTGAAATGAAAGCTTTAAACTCTTTTCTTTTCTCTTTTGAAAACAATACAAACTTGAGGATTTTTCTAAGTAATATGCAAGAGAGACTTCTCCTCTATTTATAGGGTTAAAAATAGGTTAAAAACAA
Organism: Agave tequilana; assembly: GCA_038442645.1. Taxonomy (NCBI): domain Eukaryota; kingdom Viridiplantae; phylum Streptophyta; class Magnoliopsida; order Asparagales; family Asparagaceae; genus Agave; species Agave tequilana. The sequence continues at coordinate 101,633 of JAVJIF010030918.1, forward strand.
TTTCTTTTGATCTTATTTTCTCTGAAAAAGACCTGAAAAACACTGAAAAAGTCTGCCAAGAAATCAGATAAAAAAACAGATTTCAGAATTGCACAAAAGAGGAAAGAGCCGTTGGGTTTTTGCAGGCCTGGCGGTCGACCGGTCCGGTCGACCGCCAGCCCAGCTGCAAAGAGCCGTTGGCTCCCGGTCGACCGGTCCGGTCGACTGTCCCAAAAGAGGAAACACAGTTTCCTTCTTCCGGTCGACCGGTCCGGTCGACCGAAAAAACCTGTGAGCAATTTGCTCTCCATCGGTCGACCGGTCCGGTCGACCGACAGACATGCACAAACAGTGCATGTCCAGACACATCGCCGGTCGACCGGGCCGGTCGGCCGGAGTTGCCTGAAACAGAAAAACTGGGCTGTTTTTTTTTTTTTTTGAGTTAGAAAATTTTAAGAAATATTTAAAAATACATATAGCTAAGTATTATGCAGAAAATAGTTTATACACATGTTTTTTAAACAAGATTTTCAAGATATAAAGCTTTTGGTACATGTATATATAAACTAAGGCATAAAACTTAGAAATAACCATTTTCAAAACATAGGAAATATATGAAACAAGTGTGTGTGCAAATCCTAGAGCCAAATTTCATATACTCAAACTTTAACATTCTATTTCTTATAATATTTCTAAGGACTTCAAGATCTTCAATAGGCTTCTTCATATGATCTTCAACACTTGTTCCTTGAGCCCAATTGGAGTTGACTTGAGTCCAAATTCTTGTATTTGTGAGAGAAGACTTCTAGAATGAATAGAAATCTGAAACACACTTAAACAACAAATGTTATTAGTACAAATAACTAATATGTTTTGTAATCATCAAAATACACTAATCATGGGTGATTGTAACCTTGGGCCAACAGAACAGACCTTCGGGTCTAACTTTGAATTCAGAAAAGCCGGTGCAGCCAGAGCCTCTCTAGCTAAATCTTTAAGGAAAGTCTCTGCGGAGACAGAAAAGGTTCTCTGCGAATCTACTGCGGTTCTCTGGCACAACAAGGAAGCACGCCCGCACTCCAAGTCCTTCACTTTCGAGAACCTGGTCGTTCAATTCGACCAGGAAGATTTGAAGAAGTCCTCTCTGGGGGTGGTCTAATGCTTCGAGCACGGAAGCATAGAAAGGTCTCCATGACCAAGGTTTTGAAGCAGAATCTAGAAGCAGAATTCTGCCAATACCCTTCAGCCTCGCGTGTGGCTAATCAGGTTCCTTGCGAACCTAAGTATCCTCTGCCAAAGCAGATGTGGAGGCCTAAACAGAAGTCTCTGGCCGAAGCCTCAGGCGTAGCTACGCCAAAACCGCGCCTCTCTCGCGAAGAGAAAGGCAAGATGCCTGTCTGCTCCAATAATGCTGCTAATCGCGAAGTTACGACGACAATCATACCGTCGCCCAATTCAAGAGCAGCATCGCCTTGCGGCAGCCTTGTTCTCATGAGCGAACCTACTGTACCACAGCGTACGCGCAGGGTTCATGACCGCGAAGCTAGAGCCAAAGTACTATCTGAGGCTAATTGCCTTCGTAACAGCATAGCGGGTAAAGCACCACAGCGTACTCCGCTCTCCGGTTTGTCAAGCGCTAAGCTCGCGCCTGGTGGCGAAGCTAGAACCGAAGCACTATTCAGTGCTAATCCCTTCTGCAGGGATAAAAGGAGAAGGACATCGTCCTATGGGCGATCCAAAAGAGTCTCTGTGCTGGATTGTTTAGGCCCAAGTGGGTCTGATCTGCAGGAATTGTTGACAAATAAACAAACCTCTTCCTCCTATTGTCAACAAGTGGGATGTAAGTTGGTGACAGTCCACTCGGTCCATTGCCGGCTGGCACCAATCTTCGCCACTTCTCCAGGACGACGATCAGTTTTTGACCAGCTGTCGGTACAAGCCCCGATGAAGCATCGCAAAAGGAGCGTCTCACGAGATCCACCCTCTGCATCCGTCAACATGACCGGAAGAGGACGAGAGTTACGCAGGGGAAGACAAACATCTGACGACACCCCTTATAGCTCCCCAGATCCAGATTACAGCCCAGGCTTAGTCGAAGTCATGGTGCATGAAGAAGGTGTTTTCCGAAACACCAGATCTAGGGTTGCGATACCCTACAGTTATGAACAGCCATCTTCTTCAACTATGGTCCTAGCCTCGCCGGAGCCCAGGAGATTACTCCAACCATCGGATGAAGAAGATGAAGACAGTGGGTACGCCTCCTCGGCCACAGTCAGCTCAGTGCGAACAGACGAAGCATCAGTCAACATGGCTGATAATGTTAATGACGACCTCCGTGGCGTTTGGAAGCTCAGGAGCAAACTTTCAAGACCCAGCAAGAAGCTCTGGACAACATTCAACAGATGCTTGCTCAACTCCTCAGCAATCGGAATGACAATGATGCCGGGAGCAATCACGACGAGGCGGAACATTTTAGCAATGATCAGCCAAAGACGGAGAAATCCAAGGAGGGTTTTTCTTTAGACGCCGAAGTCCTTAAGAGCCTCCAAACTCAAATTGCATCCCTAGCTCAGAGGGATGAATTAAAGAAAGTAGGGGCGGTCCGTCCTTACCCACTGGAGTGGGATTCAGTGTCATACCCACCGAAGTTCAAACTACCAACGTTACATACGTATGACGGTAAAAGTTCACCAAATCAGCACATCTACTATTTCTGGTCTCAGACTGGTAATGTTATAGGCAACGATGTCATCATTGCTAGACTGTTCATTGGCACCTTAAAGGGGGTGCATTTGACTGGTTCCGAAGTCTCCCTCCGGCTCTGTCAATTCCTGGATCGACCTGGAAACCCGATTCCTCTCTCGTTTCTATGAGGACGATACCTAGGTAACCATGGACAAGCTCCTCTCCACCGTGCAGAAGAAGGGCGAATCTGTCCGTGACTACATTGAGCAGTTCAGAAATCTGTCTTTGATGTGCCCAGCAGGGATGCCCTTACATATGCTCTTACAGACGTGTAGGCACAACTTCTTGGACCAGGTAGAAGTTCGCATGGGGGCTGTCAAAGCCCATACCTGGAAAAATTGGTCGAACAAGCTGAGATAGCCGAAAAGTCGGTTAAAAAGTTCGAACCATCTACCCCTAAAGGCAAATGGGATATGAGCAATAAAGGACGTAGCGACATACCGCAGTCTTCTCAAGCCAAAGGAAAAGAGACTATGTCTGTAGAATTATCCGGGGACGTGTAGTCGAAGGCCAAGAAAAGCGGCTTCAACAATCAGGAGTCTAAGTTCCCTCCCAAACAGTACTCCTTCAGAGACGATCAGGTGGTCACAATATTTCATTTGCTCCACAAAGGGAATAAAATGAAGCTACCAGATGCTCGGCGTCCCAATAAGATAGGACGCACAAACGATCCCAAATACTGCCTCTACCACAGGATGATTCACCATCCTACCGACAAGTGCTATGTCCTCAAGGACAGAATTCAAGCCTTGGTCGACGCCGGAGTCCTGACGCTAAAGTCAGAGCAGAAGAAAGTCACTGCTAACATGGTGACCCTCGAGCTCGACAAAACCCCAAAGTTCACAGTTCCTGACGGGACCTATCCAGTCCCTATGCCACGGTTGGAAATCAGGCATCCCGTGACGAAAACCCAAAATAATAAGGGTCTTGTTCCCTTAACATTGGAGACAGGGGAAGTCATGTGGATACACCCGGACCTCGTACAAGACGTACAGTGGAATTCAAAGAAGCCCAAATCAAAGGATAAATCTTGCAATGTTATCTCTGTCCTGTCAGACGATGACAACCTTACGTCAGCTTCCCTCAGTGATTCAGAAGGACAAAAGCATGCTTGCACAACGCAGGCCGACGTGCCCTAGCCAACAGGCACTCGATCTGGAAAATCATACTTAAGGCAGTATGAGAAGTCTACTGACGAGATACAACAACAAACGATATCAGTACAAATACCAGCACTCACTCCAGTTCCAACCAAGAGAAAGGAGAAGCCTAAGGAAGTTCGGTTCGACCATATCCTGAAGAAGCCTTCAGGCCCAGGGCTTGACACGCCCTTTCGTTTTGACATATTGGCCCATTTGGCTAATATCCCAGCTCGTATTATAATACACGAGCTCCTTCGTCTCTCAAAAGAGACAAGAGAAGCACTCAGAGATGCCCTGGCTAATTCAGAATCGTTCCTGACATATATGCCAGAGACCCCTAAAGATGACGCTAAGTCTTCTTGCCTGGAATGTCATCACATACAGTCAAAGGTGCCCGCTATTACCTTCAAAGCGGAAGACATGCTTCTCAAAGATAACAAGCACGATCGACCTCTGTACTACACCAGATATATCAGTTCAACATGCATCGAAAGGGTACAAGTCGACCCGGGATCCGCACTCAGCATCATTCCCAAAAGGCTACTTTATTTCCTTGGAATACCGCTGTATAGGTTGTCCGCAACCACCACCACAATATACGGTTTCAATGCCGGGAGTAGTCATCCACTTGGAAAGGTTCGACTCCGTTGCCGGATCGGGAGCCTAAAGTCGAAAGTGACGTGCTATGTCATTGACGCTGACACGTCGTATAACCTACTGCTAGGACGACCATGGATCCACGCCAACTGGATCGTTCCCTCTACTCTACACCAGTGCTTCAAATATGTTGAAGATGACGTGACAGTACGAACTGTCTTTGCTGAAAAGCAACCATTCAAAGGGGTGAAAAATTACTTCACTGACGCTCTCCTGTATCAAGAGACCGGTGAAGCATCTAAAGAACCATTGCCAGACGATGATGAAAGCGGCAATGAGGCAGATTCAGAATCCGAAGCAGGCATGCCAGCCATTTTGATTGGTGAACCAATTATAGCATGCCTTAATAATCCCCAATGTAATACTCCTTCTGAAAATGAAGGTGAATGGGTAATTAATGACAATATTTCTTTCGATTATCCTGCGAGTGTTGGGTTATTTGAATCCATTACGGACAGCTCTCTAAACATGCCTTTACATAAACCAAGTGCATCCAGTACACCCATGAAAGCTATAGAAGGGGCCACGCTAGTGATCCCTCCACCCAAAGAAGGTCAGTTACCGATAATTTTCGGTAGAACCCAACCACGGGGACCCACAGCTACAGATTCAAGTTCAGAATCAGACACTCCATAATTCTTTCATTACGCGCGGCCAGCGCGCCATATTATGAAGAAAATGGGATACGACCTAAACCATAGAGAAGGCCTGAATTTTGGAAAAGGAAGGCGCAGTTTGATGCGTAACTTTGTGCCAAAAGGGAAGCCTACAAATTACTATGATAATACACGCAGAGGGTTGGGATATGTTACACCCACATCGTCAGCAACGGTTCAATTCAAAGACGATGAACCAATTCCATCACATTCAGCCTCATCCTCCGAGTGGGACTCAGACGTCAGTGTGGGAATGATGTTCGAAAACCTCACCGTTAATATGACTTCGAGCAGTCAATTGGAGCCTGCAGAAGCTACTGATGAGGAACCATGGGCCCAGCAATTAGACCTCCAATAGGAAAAGCGATTCGAATTGCGCGAATCACCTACTGAAGACAAGGTGATGCAGGTCAACTTGGGTAGTCAAGACCACCCTAAGCCCATCTTTATAAGTGAAAGCTTATCACTTATAGAAAAGGAAGAATTGATAATACTCATAAAGGAGTATATAGACGTCTTCGCATGGAGCTACGAAGACATGCCTGGACTCGACCGACAAGTCGCCATGCACCGTCTGAATATCAAGCCGACGTCAGGCCAGTCAAGCAGCAACAACGTAAGTTTCGCCTGAACATTATGGAAGCTATTGAAGCCGAAGTCCATAAACTCATTGCATGTGGCTTCATTCAGGAGGAACAACATCCAGATTGGGTTGCTAATATCGTCCCCGTCCTTAAAAAGAACGGGAAGATACGGATCTGTATCGACTATCGTGATCTCAATACGGCTTGTCCTAAAGACGAATTCCCACTGCCCATCACCGATGTCATGATCACAACACATGTGGATTCGAAAGAATGCCTTTCATGGACGGCTTTTCAGGATACAATGAGATTAAAATGTACCCCGACGACGAAAAGCATACTTCGTTCCGAACACCCTTAGGGGTATACTGCTACACCGTGATGCTCTTCGGACTGAAGAACGCCAGAGCAACCTATCAACGGGCAATGAGTACAATCTTCCGCGATCATCTCCGAAAAACGGTAGAGTGCTATGTTGACGATATTGCTGTCAAAAGCCGCAACAAGGATGACCATCTTCATGACTTGAAAACGATGTTCGACATAATGCGGGCTCATCAGCTGAAAATGAATCCGACAAAATCCTTCTTGGGAGTGTCAAGTGGCAAGTTCCTTGGGTTTATTGTTACATCAAAAGGGATTCATCTTGACCCAGACAAAGTCAAAGCCATTCAGAGCATGCATCCACCGAGGAATCTCAAAGAGCTTAGAGGCTTACAAGGTAGACTGGCTTATATCAGAAGATTCATTGCAAATCTCTCAGGCCGCTGTCAGCCATTCACCCGACTCATAAAAAAGGGTGCTTCCTTCGTATGGGATCAAGCTTGTCAGGAAGCTTATGAAGACATCAAGAGGTATCTCACAAAACCTCCAGTCTTAGTGGCCCCCACATCAGGGAAACCATTCTTGCTTTATGTGAAAGCTATGGACCATTCTCTTGGTGCCCTCCTCGCTCAAAAAAACGACAATGATCACGAGCAAGCCATTTATTATCTGAGCAGGACTCTCATAGGAGCAGAATCTCGCTACAATCCTATCGAGAAAGAATGTTTAGCTCTTGTCTTCGCCGTTCAAAAGATACGACATTATTTGGTCGGCCAAACCATACATGTCATCTCCAGAGTGAATCCTTTGAGTCTTCTCATGACGAAACCAAGATCATTGAACTCAAGATTAGCTAAATGGGCGCTTCTTTTGTCTCAATACGACATGATCTTTACCCCTCAGAAGGCGGTTAAAGGCCAGGCCCTTGCAGAGTTCTTGGCTGCTCATCCAGTTCCGGAACACTCAAAACTTTATGAAGATATTTCAGATGAAGTCTTCGAGTTTAATACAACCTCAGAGGAGGAAGTGTGGCAGATGTTCTTCGATGGAGCATCACGAATAGGCCCTAAAGGCAAGATCATTGCCGGAGTGGGGTTGTGTTTATCTCCCCCACAAAGTCATGTCCTTCCCAGAGCATTTTCTCTGGCAGAATCATGCTCCAACAATGTAGCGGAATATAATGCTCTACTCATTGGTCTTCAGCTCGCCCATGGAATGGGGTACGCTACCTCGAAACTTATGGCGATTCAAAACTGATCATCAATCAGGTTAAAGGCGAATATGAAGTTCGCCATGAGGACTTGGTGCCTTATTATCACACGGCCATCGAATTGGCTAATCTATATGAAGGCTTCTACATCGGGCACGTGTCTCGATCTCAGAATACCAGGGCGGACGCTCTTGCTGCATTAGCAACGACACTAGCCCTCCCAGCCGACACCGAGTATCACCTCACAGTGGCAACTCGACATCTTGTATGCTCTAAGCATATGTTAAGAACCCGAGAAGTCAATAATGTCTCCACAGATATTGAGCCGAGAGATTGGCGATTTCCTCTTATCGACTATGATTTACATGGTCTGCTACTAGACGATCCTAAAGAAGCGGCATCTATCAGACGAAGGTCTCTCCGTTTCTACTACGATCTAACTTTGAAGACACTTTACCGTCATTCATATAACGGCATCCTCCTCCGTTGCCTTTCTAATTCAGAGGCACAGGAAGTGCTTAAAGAAGCACACGACGGCATTTGCGGAGCTCATCAGCCAGGTCCAAAGCTCAAAGACAGGTTGCATAGGCTTGGATATTATTGGCCAATTATGATAGCCGATGCCATCCAATACGCACGAAGGTGTAAAGCATGCCAGATTCATGCGGACTTCATACACCAGCCTTCGGAGTTGCTCCACCCGACTGTTGCTTCATGGCCATTTGAAGTACGGGGAATTGACGTCGTAGGGCCAATCAGCCCCTCTTCGACAAGAGGTCACCGGTTTATCTTAGCAATAACCGATTACTTTTCAAAGTGGGCAGAAGCCATACCACTGGTTGAAGTCAAAACCTCTAACGTGGTTAATTTCATCAAACACCATGTCATCCATCGATTTGGTGTCCCTAGGCGGATCATCCATGATAATGGTCCCCAATTCATAAGCCAGGTATTCTATCGATTCTGTGATAAATACCGAATTCAGAATGTGGCTTCAACTGCCTATAATCCCGCCGCTAATGGCTTGGCGGAAGCATTCAACAAGACGATCATCAAGTTACTCAAAAAGTTCGTCTCCTCGAATAAGCGAGATTGGGACGAAAAGCTTGGTGAATGTCTCTGGGCCTACCGAATCACTGTTCGGACACCGACAGGCAATACGCCTTTCCCTGGTGTACGGGTGTGAAGCAGCCATCCCGTTGGAAATCCAGATGCCGTCGTTGCGAGTCGCTCTAATGACTAAGATCACAGCAGAGGATAATGATCGGTTGCGTCTTCAAGAGCTCGAAGCCCTAGATGAGAAGCGACTACAAGCTCAGCAACATATCGAGCTGTATCAAGCTCGAATCTCAAAAGCCTTCAATAAGAAGGTCAAATAAAGAGTCTTCCAAAAAGGAGATTTGGTTTTAGCCGTCAGACGACTGATGATTATGAAGCACAAGACCAAAGGCAAATTTCAGCATAAATGGGAAGGACCATTTGTAATAGAAACAGTCTATTCAAATGGAGCATACCGTCTTATGACTTCAGACGGCGACTTACTCATGATGCTGATCAATGGCAAGTTCGTAAAGAAGTACTATCCTTGATTAAAGACCCTTCTTATGATCAAGTTAACACCATACCTCTGATCAAGACCTTCATATCCAAGGTACATGCAAAGAGAGCCTTTCTCTTCCTCCAAGCGAGATCATGCAACCATAAACCAGTAGGAACCTGGCCATACACTGGTTATCTTAAAGGAGAATCAAGGTTACACATACATTAACCAGGTGATCCAACATCCTTAACGATTAGGGACAGAGGAAAATGTTGGCCTTTAAGCCCAATATAAGTCCTCGACAACTCATCATGCTAAGGGGAATAGCATGGCTAGCCTAACTCAAACGGTAGTTGGTAAAGGCATATCAAACCCGTTGACAGCTAAGGATTTGCTAAAAATCCTAAGGGACCTGTTCCCAGTTGATTCCCTCTCTAAAATCACTTACCAATTCTCATCCATAGAATGGTAAGACTACATATACATTTCGCTGTTACGTTAACATTAAACCTATAACAGTGATTCCCTTGTTTCTCCTCGTGAAAACGAGCTCTCCAAAATCACTTACCAATTCTCATTCATAGAATGGTAATACCACATATACATTTCGCTGTTACGTTAACATTAAACCTATGACAGTGATTATCTCGTTTCTCCTCGTGAAAACGAGCTCTCCAAAATCACTTACCAATTCTCATCCATAGAATGGTAAGAGCTTATATACATTTCGCTGTTACGTTAACATTAAACCTATGACAGTGATTCCCTCGTTTCTCCCCGTGAAAACGAGACCTTTTCCCAAACTCCATTATAACCTTGAGCTTGGTGGTTTCTCAACCAGTTATGTCATTGCGACCTCTAAACTGGCAGATAAGCAAGTCTCAACCTTGAGCCTATTGACATTTACAAAAGACAGGTCTCGATACTTGTTAACATTTACAAAAGATAAGTATCACCAACCTTGAGCTTGGTGGCGTCTCAATCGGTCATGTCATTGCGACCTCTGAACCAGCAGACAGCCAAGTCTCAATTTCGAGCTTGTTGACATTTACAAAAGACAAGTCTCAACCTTGAGCCTGTTGACATTTACAAAAGACAGGTCTCGATACTTGTTGACATTTACAAAAGACAAGTATCACCAACCTTGAGCTTGGTGGTTTCTCAACCAGTTATGTCATTGCGACCTCTAAACTGGCAGATAGCCAAGTCTCAATTTTGAGCTGTTAAGGCCCATCACTCTAGTTTTGATGATGATTAACTCATGTAGTTATGTTTACTAATGATCTTGTGTTTAATTAGTGATCAATTCTTTATCAAGATCTTAGTAGGTGTGGAGCTTCAACAAAGGATTTGAAGTCATATTTTGAAGCTAGCACCAGTTGATTCACGAGCCTATGCATCAAGACCACATCATGTGTCGAGCTTGATGGATCGTGTTTGGACCAAGTCAAGATGATGAGAAGACTTCAAGGGAAGACTTCAAGATCAAGACTTGTGTCTAGGTATAAGATTTTGTTTTTAGAATAAAATGTAAAGGATAGAATAGTTGGTGGATTGCTCAAGTATATATCACACACACACTCTTGATTTAAATGTCTTTTCATAAAAGAATTTTCAGTTTAGAAAAGACTTTCATTTTGGAAAAATATCATTTTGGTTTTTGGTGTTTTCTATATACATGTCCTTAACCAAAAAAAACCAAGTTTAAAGCTTAATGTCAAAAACATAGATATTTCATCTTGATTGTGTAGTGAATCATATCCATACACACTATGCCTTAAAATGAATTACAATATCTTATTTTTGTATTTGGAGATGTTTTGGAAAAACAAGTTTGGAAAAATACAGTTTTTTTCAATTGAGCCAATATTTCCAAGTTACAAAAATAGTTCAAAACATTTGTAACATACCTTGATTTTGTGCAAGCATGTTTGATTATCAAAGTATATCATTGAAACTATTTTTGTAGATTTTCTGTGTATTTATGGGATTTTATTTGAGCCAAAAAGACCATGTTTTAAATCCCAGATTTCTGTTTCAGGCTTCAGCCAAGTCGACTAGTCGACCAAATAAGTCGACTAGGGCTGAAGTCGGTCGACTGGCTCGGTCGACCGACGTGCATGGACGTGCACGCTTGACCTGGCAGATGGCCGGTCGACCGACCCAGTCGACCGGAACTGAGAGCGGTGCTCTCTGTTCTTTTGGGTCGACCGGGCGGTCGACCGGAGGCTCCAACGGTCGGATTTTTGACCGTTGGCGGTCGACCGGCCGGTCGACCGGCAGGCCTGACAGACCCCAACGGCTAGTTTTTGGTATCCTATAAATTTGGGGGTTTGGTCATTGTTTTGCAACAAGATTTTTGGAGAGCTTTGGGCCAGTTTTTCTTATTCTTTTAAAACAGTTTTCTCCACATATTTGAGAGCAAATATTTCCTATCTAAAGGGAAGATTTTATCAAGAGTGTTTAAAGTGATTCTTTGAGTTTTCCTCCACCTTTCTCATCCTAGTTTTTTCTCACACTACACTTGAGCTATCCATTGTCTATTCATCTTATAGGAGTGTTGTAGTGAGATAGTTTTTAGGTGATCAAAGTATTGTGATCACCAAAGACTTGTTCTTGTACTTTGAGGAGGCGGATGTGTGTGTCCGCGGTATTTTGAGTTCGGGTGCGAACTCCTTGTTTGAGGTGCGGCCTCGGCGAGCCGGTGGGCTTGCGTGTGTACGGGACTAGGGAGTCCGAGGGATTGTAGGTGTTGCGGCACCAAGGAGTGATCCATTGGGATCTTGCATAGTGGAAATCCTTCGTGTGTCGAAGGCGGGGATGTAGAGCAAGTGTGCTCGAACCTCGAAACAAATCCCTTGTGTTTGCGATTGCTCACTCTCTCTCTATCTCCTTTATATCTTGCATATTCTCATTGTCTATCTTTATATGCTTGATATATCCATTTGTGCTCATATTGTTATATACTTGCGTGGGATTGTTTGCTAACACTTGTATTCAATCAAGAGAGCCAACGCGGCACCTCAACCCATTCAAGGGGAATCTAGAGGAGTTTGTCCAGAGCCCTTCACGGGGGATTCAGCAACACTCTTTGTAACACTTGCCTTAATTAAGCATCCTTTTTTCTTCTAAATATTCATATCTTAAAGGGTAATGGGAAATGGTATGCATGCTTGATACCCTAGTTATTTCATGTTTATTAAATGGGTATGTATAAAAATGTATACATAAGTATTTATACATCCATGTATATAGGTATAAGAATACCCCCACATGTGGTCAACTTACCACCATCTCCCACCATACTTGTACCTCATGGAGAGGGGGGGACATGGAGCTTGACATAGGGCATGGTGTAGGGTAGAGTGATGGGTTCTATAGGGGACACTTGGCACATTTTTGTGGGAGTTAGAGACTATAAATAGGGGGGGTGAAGAGGATTAAACCATTTTGGATCAAACTCTCTCTCTCTTCACAAACTCTCTCCCTCTCTTCCCTTTCCTGCAGCAGCAACAGCAGCAGCAAAGGAGCAGCAGCAGCAGCAGCAAAGCAGCAGCAGCAGCAACAAAGGGCAGCAGCAATATCAGCAGCCAACAGCCCTATTTTCCCCCATCTCCCTTTCTTAAAAACACCCTTTTTCCATCTCAAATTCCCACTTACTTCTCTTCAGTCCACATACTAGAAAAGGTTCCGTATTCCTCCAAGGAACCGTTAGAACGAGTCAAGGGGAGTGTCATTGGTCGAACGACTCCGTTGTAGCGGGATATCAAACTTGAAGAAGAGCATACCACTTCAAAGGAGTGAGTAGAACATATGAATCTTTGTGTTATGATAAATAGACATAAAAGTAAAGATTTCGAAACTTGCTTATTCTTGTTACTTTATGTATCCTAGCATATTGATAGTATATAATGTATGTGATTGTTGTGTGTTTGGAGGAAGGGACCGGGTTGAACCGGAGGTGCGAGTAGGGGAGATAATGCGGTAGCGCATTGGAGGAAGGGACCGGGTTGAACCGGTGGTGGTAGAAGGGGCAAAAATTTATTGCATGGATTGATGCGTAGGAGGAAGGGACCGGGTTGAACCGGAGGAGGCCGAAGGGGGAGCCCAATGTAAGGTCAATAAAGTATATTGGTGCGACTAAATAGAAATTCTATGTTGAGATTGTATATATATATAAACCCTTAACCTTGAATCTGGAATAACTTCGTATACAGACAAATATTACATAGGTTAGTCGACTAAGTCCCTGGGATAAGTCGACTACAGGTGTGATACATAGGCAGATAAACTGCTGGAAAGCCTGGTTAGTCGACTACAGACAGACTGTAGTCGACTAACTTCAGATACAGAGAGCAAACAGAGAGTTGGCAACCTGTTTTGGACATAATTAGTCGACTACAGTCGACTTATAAGTCGACTAATAAACGGTGTAGTCGACTACACCAGAGAGGGTAGTCGACTATAGGTGACATACAAAGAGTAACACAACTTTTGACCCACAACTAGTCGACTATAGGGGACCTTCAAGTCGACTAGGACTTGGGTAGTCGACTATACCAGGAAGGGTAGTCGACTACATAGGATCCTGTCAGCCAACAGAGAAGTAGATCCTTTTGGGTTGCCTTCAGTCGACTATAGCTATAACTATAGTCGACTGGCGGGTATTATTAGTCGACTATATTAGGATATAAGTCGACTAATAGACCTTATCACTGTGTTTCAAGTGGGTTCTCGGCTAATAAGAAATTTTATATAAATAGTATTATGACACTTGTCAACCGGATAATTTAGCCATGTAGACCTACTTGATAGGCATATTTAAATATTGTTTTACTCACTGAGCCGTCAATCTCACTCTATTCTAATTCTACCTTCAGGTTAGGACAAGGGCAAAGGACCCGCTTAAGGGCAAATGTGCGGGACAAGCACCACCGGAGCCATTGCACTAAAAGTTACTTTTGATATGTATATGATTTTGTATAAACATGCGTACTTTTAGTTGGATGTTGTCTTTGACTTGTAAATCTTAAAGGACCTGTTGTTAGACTCTAACTTGGTAATATACATATACTTTGATATGATAATTGTAGACTGTATTCCTTACGGATTATCAAACTATATGTGTTGGCGTGATAAGTCATGATTAGATCATACATGTTATTGGAATTTCTGAGGTATAGTGTAGAGTTTTCTGATGATTATAATGGAAGTATTATACCTTGATGGGTCCCACGCTTGGATTGTACGAGATAATTGTGGTTAAATGGAAAATTTTAACTGGGACCATTACAGTTGGTATCAGAGCAAAGGTTTATAAGTGGAAGGAGTAAGAGATGATGAAGTTGTTAGGTTTATATATGCAGACATGTGATCATAGTTAAGTAGTTGGTCTTATGTGACAAGGAATTGCATTAAATTATCTATTGAATCTAAGTTATCCTAAAGACATGAGACTTATGAGTAGACTAAGGATAAGTATAGTTACAAGTATGTCTATATATGCTGCTTCTTGATGATAGCCGTATGTTGAGACTATTTCATGGGTTTGAGATTGATACGACCTTTTTGTTTACATGTAGATGGGGGACTCCGATGTATATTGGCCAGTCTCTAGCTCCGATAGCTCGAGTGAGAGCTGGGTGGCGGATTCCATGGATTGGGGTACGAGTCAGACGAAACTGATCCAGCGGAAACGATTGTACCCCTAAACTGCGTAGATTATGAGGAGGTTGAGTCTCAGGCATCTAATGAGCCTGAACCAACCAATGTTGACACAGAGAGCTTTGTGGGAGATTCACTTGAGATAGCAGTGACGGAGCACTCTAGCACAATAAAAGAAGAAACCCGAAGAGGATTTACATATGGAGGCGTCTTTTGGAACAAAACGTGGGAAGATGATATGGACCTTTATGATGATCTAGACGACTGGTGCTGCGCCGGGGACGAATCACTGGAAGAAGACCCCGAGGAAGATATGGATGATAGCGATGATAGCAGCAGCACTAGTGGAGATTCAAGTGGGGATACCCTACCCTATGAAGGGTGAACCTTTGAGCCGACACCTTTTGATGTATATATATGTATAGGCCTAGTATGTTAGGTGATGGATATCCTTAGGGTTGTTGTATGTACCCTGGCATATATCAAATGAATGCACATGGGTTAGTCTGGATATCCAAGAAGGTAGGCATGTCAGTATAACACCTTTTGTATCCATGATGGATGTACCTATATATATATATAACAAGTTGCTTGTTTGCAAAAGTGATGTTATTAACATGATTACATGAGACTAAAGTTTTATCCCAATTCATTTCTAATTGTGTAGTATGTTGATTAGACGCCCTTATTTTTATAGGAAGAACGCATGGATCTGAACCAACTACCACCTGATGAGTCCCTGTCGCTCGATACGACACACTACAGTGAGATGGGGAGCGCACACCCCGTGAACAATGATGGAGACTCTGAAGTTCAAGTAAGAGGGAATGAGGGAACTCCAGGGGTGATGCCGGAGTGGCTCGCACAATTAATGACCAGAGCGAGTAATAATAACTCCCATCGAGCACTGGAGCAGTTTCAGAAAATGAAACCGCCCGTATTTGAAGGGGAGGTGGACCCCTTGCAAGCCGAAGCATGGCTTCTCCAAATAGAGAAGATCCTAGACGTTATGAACTGCACTGATGAACAAAGGGTATCCTTCTCTTCTTTTATGTTCCAAAAGGAAGCGGAACATTGGTGGAGGGCAGTGAAGCATAGTATGAAGAATGCAAGGGAATCAATCACTTGGGAATTTTTGGTGAACAAATTCACTGAGAAATACATCCCGGAGACGGCCAGAGATAAGATGGCGACAGAATTCTTGGAACTGCGTCAAGGTTCTATGAATGTGTCCCAGTATGATCAGAAATTCACTCAGCTATCCAGGTATGCTGATGCCTTGGTAAGGAGTGAAGCAGAAAGGACGAAGAGGTTCGTAAAGGGCCTAAGATCAGAGATTCGTGGCCGACTGATTCCGTTACAACTGAGGAATTACCTCCAGGCAGTAGAAAGAGCTTTAGAGGTAGAAATGGACATGCAGGAAGGCCAGGAAGACTGGGTGGAAGAAATTCCCAACTCTAAGCGCCCCCGATATCAAGGACCCCCAGTGATGATGGCATCAGGATCCACCAGTGGTAAGGGGTCTGGGTTTAATACCACTTTTCATAGGGGAGGAGGGGCCAGAGGCGGGAGAACATGGTTGAGAAACAGAGACACTCCCTCGAAGACACAAGCTACCTCTGCATCCCATCCCAGAATCTCGGAGGCTCCCTGGTGTCAGAGGTGCAGAGTAAACCATTTTGGAAACTGCCTCCTAGATAGATCTTGTTTTAATTGTGGAGGGGTGGGACATTGATAGGTAGTAAAAAGTGCATATTTATTACTACATTTACTATCATATTTCCAAATTTATTATTATAATTATGCACTATTACTAATGTTTTATTATTTATTGTGTGCAGGCCTTGGGTAATTAAAAAATAAAGAAATAAAGCCTTAAAAGAAGCCCAGAAGCCCTAAAGAAGCCCATGTCCAAGCCCAATGCAAAGTTGCCATTAACAAATATCAAAGTTGCAAGCCCATGTGCAAAATTTGCAATTACTAAAAGAAAAGGAAAGGGATGGACTTCTACTCAATCCTAGTTGCTTGCAAGACAATATAAAAGGAGAAGAGTTTAAAGATAAATTCGGATTCAGACTGTACACATTTTAGTATTCAGATCATAACTTTTGTTACAGATATGCAAATCCGATGATTCAAGATGCTCCAGAAAGAAGACTGGAAGACCTACAACTATTATGTTGATCAAACTTTCCAATTCAATCCGCAGATAAGACATATTCGGTGATCAACATGATAACAAGTTGCAGGACAGAGTTGTACTGGGACTCTACTTCTTCCAGCTCCTATAAATACCCCTGCAGAGCAACAGATCTCAACACACAGAAAATAGAGAGCAAATTCTAGGGTTCTTAGGCTGACTTGTAGTTTAGTTTAGGTTTTTCTTTTTGTACTTTTTGTAACTGAGAGAGGATGCTTTCATGGAGGAAGGAGTTCGTACTTGTACTGAGGTGACAGCGGTGTAAGTTTTACTTTTCCTCCATTGTTAATTGAATCGACTCGAGGTTCGTTTTTGTTCTTTTTATTTTATTCTTGTTTTATTATGTCTCTATTTTTGTTTAATCTCTGTTCTTCTATTTTTATTTTATGTCATTGTTTCTTTCTCTGATGACTTGCAAACCGTGAGATCTGATTGCTTCGAGACTGCCTAGACGAAGAAGTGCCCTTGATGGCCTATGGAGATGAACAAGCTTTCTTTAGTTTGTCTTTTCTTTTCATAGTGTAGATAGCGAAGGTGGACGATCTTATACGCCATACTTGAACGCCTTCCAAGACAAGGTAAGTCGTTGCAACGGAGCAAAGGTAAGCAGGTTGAAGAGGTATGTATGTGTTGTAGTTTTCTTACTAATTTTAGTTTAGATCCACATCTTCCACATCTTTTCAAATCCTTTTCTTCCCACTTCATTGTAAATACCACACTTCATTGTAAATACCATCATAACTAATAAAATAAATAAAAAAAGAGATAACTTACTTAAACGCTTCTATCGCTAGTCCCTCCCTGAGGATCACGACCCGCATAGCCACTGCTACCGCGGATTCGAATTGAGAACCTTGCACAACTTGTTCTAAATCTAATATTCTTTATTTTGTTGCACAGGTAAATCTCAATCAACAAATTGGCGCCGTTGCCGGGGAGGGACGGTAAGTTTTTCTCTAATAATTAAAAAAAATTATTAAGTAATTCTTTTATTCTTTTCTGTTTGCAGGTTTGGAGAACAGGGAAACTGACAGCAGAAGTGGACATATAGCAACTCTCTGCCTCTGCACTCGAAGGCAGAGCAGCAGAGCCTGCTACTTTGCCGCGCAAACGCGGCAATAGCCGCGGATCCGCGACAGTAGCAGAGGACTACTGACTGAAATTTTTGCAGGTTGCTGCAAATTGCAAATATTGTCTACTTCTCTGTTAAACATTGTTCTGTGATAACTCTGCTTACTGCTAATTAATTCAACAGTAAACTATTTGTTGTTTAATAATAAAAATTGATTAGACGTTTGCATATTAGGCACGTGTCTTTTCAATTACTTTATTTTACTGTTGAAGAGTGCTGGAATAAGGTACGTACGCATTGCATGTAGAGTAGGACTCATCTCTTGGTTGATTTTCTGCTTTGAGTGAATCTTATCTACTTATCTTGTACACTTGCACTAATTCATCTTAAGGGCATAACCCATTAACAAGATAAGGTGGGGATTTCATCACCCTTCCTTAGCCCAAAAATCATATCCCAAGCACTCACTAACCCAACCCTAACTTAAAAATTAGTAGACGTTGGCCCTAGGGACATCTCGGACTCACTTAGGAGATTATCCTAAGGGGGAACAGTGCTGGAAGTTGACTCCTGTCAAATCAGTGTCTAGGAAGGGATTGAGGGCCGAAAGCCCGAAGATTGGTGGTTATTTAATTAAGGAACGTCTTTGACGGAAAATCTCCCACCACTCTTGCCCTGACCTGGCTGATTAACTTGTGGTCAAAGTCTGCACCCTACCTCCCGTGGACAGTCTAGCATGTTAGGAGTCGTCTAGGTCATAGGTCTACCCTAACTAGGTTAGAATTTTTTCTTTTTCTTTTTTGTTTGTGTATTTGTTTGTTTTCTTTTTCTTTTGTTTGTGTGTGATATGGCATATAATAATAATTTTTCCAATTTTAATCCATATTACACACCTAACTCTTTTTCGGATATTACCAACCCGGCATATCATAACTTTGACCAACCTAGTGTGCCGGAATGGTCTTATCCGAATGACTATAACCCATGCCCCCCATCTTATGACCATAATTTTCATACTTTCAACTCTTCACAGAGTTCATGGGGTTTCGATTCCCCCGAGTCCAATTTTCAACCGACTTGTCCTCCGTCTCCACCTTGTCCACAATACTCCCAAGATTCATACTCAGATCCACCCATTCAGAATAGAAAACCATCTATCCGGGAAATGATGAGTATGAATGAGTCCAAGCAACAACCACCATCAATCTTAGACATGATGATGCGTGAGTCCACTGACTCACAACTTCATCACGATTACACTTCCTTTTTCCAAGTCCAATCACAAAAGAGGCTTGAAGCCATGACTCAGGCTAGATTAGCTCGTGAGCATAATATAGATATGATGGTTCAATCTTTGTGTTCTCACCGTCCGGCCAATTCTAATATCACTGACCACTCTCTTAGAGACGACGAACCTAGTTGCTTTGGACAACAAGATTCTAATTCAGTGCCGTCATGTGAACTTGCCGAAACTTCAAATTTTGATAACTTGGCAAGTTTTTCCTTTCCTGAAATAGATCTTGAGCATGAATATGATCATGAACCCCAACTTGGTGATTCAATTTTATTTCCTGATTCAATAATGACTCCAGTGTCTCCACCTGATTTCACTTTTCCCGAGTCAACATTGGATCCTGTTCAAATTCATCATGAAATTGAATCACCCATTTTTAATGATCATATTGAACTTGACCAATTGTGCAATTTTGAAAGTCCTATGGATAAATTGGCAAGTTCTGATTTTTATATCATTGAACCCAATGAGATATGTGACCTAGATTCTCAAATCTATGATCAAGTTCAAATTCCTGAATCATTATTGACTCCTGTTTTGTTACCCGACTTAGGTAATATCTTAGAGTCAGTTTTGATTCTCACACCTATCATTCTAGAACTTGAATCACCAACATTGAGTCACATTCCTTTGTGGGAGGATTATTGTGGACTTGAGCTTCAACTTATTGATTTGGACCTACTTCCTGAACCTAGCCCGACTCCTGAACCCTTACTTGATTTGAGTTTCTTTCCTGAGTCGGTATTCGTTCCCGTACCTTTGATGTCCAAGTCAATCATTCCATCTTTTCATACTCCATTCTGGGACAAGGAGGTTGACACAATTGACTCTGAAACTAATTATGAAATTTGGAAATTTGATGGGGTGGAAATTTTTAAAAATGATTATACATACATTTTAGTGGGTTATATACGGGAAATTTCTGGTGGGTTCCACCAAATCTTATGTTATCTTGATTGGGTAGCAACGCTTGGCCCAATTAGACCACCACCGGAACCACCACCTTAAGGTAACTTCCGCCTTCCCTTGTTCTTTTTCATGCATATATGCATTCATTCATACATTGAGGACAATGCATGAGATAAGTGTGGGGGTGGGCTTTACTAACATACTAACATAGGTAGAAACTAACAAAAATTTGCTAACTAAAAAGAAAAAAATTTTAAAAAGGACAATATTTTGACTTATCTTTTGAAAGAAATCTAAGTTAATCTTAAGAATTAGGAAAATCATGATTAGGATTTCTAAAAACTTGGTCAAATAAATAAATTGTTGAATTTTTAAGTATAGGAGGAGAAATTGAATAAGTAGTTAGTCTTAATTTTTACCTTAATTAAATGTGCATACCTAATGCATATTTAGGATTCTAAGACGAAGACCTTTGTGCCTCATTAAAAAAAAAGAAAAAAGGAAAATCATTAATTAAGCTGGATACATGTGCCTCAAGAAGCATAAGTATTCATGCCTAAAGGTGAATAAATAAAATAAAGTCCTTAGTTTTGGGGCCTAGTTCACTCGAATTTGAGTCCGCGGGGTGTTTTCTCACCTGGTGCCCTAAAGTCAACCGGTTTGGGAGTCATCGACTTTAAGTTCGTTACATGGGTGGATTAGAAAGCCTAAGAAAATTAAGAAAAAATTACTTATATATGTACTAACACATCTAATAGTCAATTAGTTAGGTATGAGGGCCTCAAGAAGCCTTAATGCTTACACGAAAGAAAATTAGATGAGTTATACATATAAAAAAAAAGAAAAAAAAATATAAAAGAGGCATGAGAGTCCAAGTTAAGGAATTTCTAGTATAAATTCACAATGATGCATATGACTTTTGGTAACGAAAAAGACTATACACAAAATTCAATTTTGATCCTTACTTAAAAAATGAAAACAATTTACTTTATAAAGACTTAGTCTAAGAATGAATAAAAATGATAATCCTAAAACTTATAGACTACTTAGTCTTTGCAAAAGTATTTCAAATATTTTCTTTTTATGGATTTTGTGGGTGTAATCCGCTGAAAACCCTCACGAGACAACACTCGTCCTCTAGGGTAACTTAGGGGTTTAACGGCTTGTTGCACGTGCTAAGTGCAATCGTGATTCCTACGAAAGTGAGTTAGGATAGATTAATTTTTCTTTTCTTTTCCTCTTTCTTTTTGATTTTTACTTGAGGACGAGCAAAAAGATAAGTGTGGGGGTGTGATAGGTAGTAAAAAGTGCATATTTATTACTACATTTACTATCATATTTCTATATTTATTATTATAATTATGCACTATTACTAATGTTTTATTATTTATTGTGTGCAGGCCTTGGGTAATTAAAAAATAAAGAAATAAAGCCTTAAAAGAAGCCCAGAAGCCCTAAAGAAGCCATGTCCAAGCCCAATGCAAAGTTGCAATTAACAAATATCAAAGTTGCAAGCCCATGTGTAAATTTGCAATTACTAAAAGAAAAGGAAAGGGATGGACTTCTACTCAATCCTAGTTGCTTGCAAGACAATCCTAAAGATAAAAGGAGAAGAGTTTAAAGATAAATTCGGATTCAGACTGTACACATTTTAGTATTCAGATCATAACTTTTGCTACAGATATGCAAATCCGATGATTCAAGATGCTCCAGAAAGAAGACTGGAAGACCTACAACTCTTATGTTGATAAAACTTTCCAATTCAATCCGCAGATAAGACATATTCGGTGATCAACATGATAACAAGTTGTAGGACAGAGTTGTACTGGGACTCTACTTCTTCCAGCTCCTATAAATACCCCTGCAGAGCAACAGATCTCAACACACAGAAAATAGAGAGCAAATTCTAGGGTTTCTTAGGCTGACTTGTAGTTTAGTTTAAGTTTTTTTTTGTACTTTTTGTAACTGAGAGGAGAGGATGCTTTCATGGAGGAAGGAGTTCGTACTTGTACTGAGGTGACAGCGGTGTAAGTTTTACTTTTCCTCCATTGTTAATTGAATCGACTCGAGGTTCGTTTTTGTTCTTTTTATTTTATTCTTGTTTTATTGTGTCTCTATTTTTGTTTAATCTCTGTTCTTCTATTTTTATTTTATGTCATTGTTTCTTTCTCTGATGACTTGCAAACCGTGAGATCTGATTGCTTCGAGACTGCCTAGACGAAGAAGTGCCCTTGATGGCCTATGGAGATGAACAAGCTTTCTTTAGTTTGTCTTTTCTTTTCATAGTGTAGATAGCGAAGGTGGACGATCTTATACGCCATACTTGAACGCCTTCCAAGACAAGGTAAGTCGTTGCAACGGAGCAAAGGTAAGCAGGTTGAAGAGGTATGTATGTGTTGTAGTTTTCTTACTAATTTTAGTTTAGATCCACATCTTCCACATCTTTTCAAATCCTTTTCTTCCCACTTCATTGTAAATACCACACTTCATTGTAAATACCATCATAACTAATAAATAAATAAAAAAAGAGATAACTTACTTAAACGCTTCTATCGCTAGTCCCTCCCTGAGGATCACGACCCGCATAGCCACTGCTACCGCGGATTCGAATTGAGAACCTTGCACAACTTGTTCTAAATCTAATATTCTTTATTTTGTTGCACAGGTAAATCTCAATCAGACATCTAAGGAAAAACTGTCCGACAAGGCGCGGAAGCCAAGGGCCGAGTAGAGGAAGTGGGAGGCCAACCATGAGGATGAATCCTCCCAGAGGACAAGCCAGTAACTTCATGCCGCCCAGTAATGCCCCACGTCCTGCTGTAACTCAGTCATCGGTTCAGCAACCACGGGTGCAAGGCAGAACCTTCGCATTAACCCACCGGGAAGCAATGCCTCAAATGCAGTGGTGGAAGGTATGATCTCCGTATCAGGACATATTGCCCATGCATTGTTTGACCCTGGAGCTACTCATTCATTCGTATCTAGTGCTTTTACTTATAAACTAAATCAAGTATCAAAACCCCTAGGATTTCAGTTGGTTGTGTCCACACCTATAGGGGAAAATTTGATAGCTAGCACTAGATATGCGAATTGTGAAGTGATAATTGGAGAAATGAAGACATCTATTGATTTGATTAAGCTAGTCGAAATGGAGTTCGATGCCATATTAGGAATGGACTGGTTGTAGTGCTCATGTGGATTGTAATAAGAAGAGAATTATCTTTAAAATGGAAGGGACTCCGGAGTTTATTTTTGAAGGAGAAAAAGTTAGTTATGATATACCTCACATATCAGCCATCAAAGCCACCAAGTTAATGAAGCAAGGGTGCCAAGGATTTCTGGCTTCAGTGTTGGATACCACCAAGACTGATATAAAAATTGAGACTATCCCAGTTGTGAATGAGTTCCCTGATGTGTTCCCGGAAGACTTACCAGGCCTGCCCCCAGATCGGGAAGTAGAATTTACAATAGATATAATACCCGGTACTGCCCCAATTTCTAAGGCGCCATATCGTATGGCCCCTGCAGAAATGAAAGAACTTAAAACTCAATTGCAAGACTTATTAGACAAAGGTTTCATTCGGCCAAGTGTATCTCCCTGGGAACACCAGTACTATTTGTAAAAAAGAAGGATGGGAGTATGAGACTATGTGTTGACTACCGGGAATTGAATAAGGCAACTATCAAGAATAGGTACCCTCTTCCTCGAATCGATGACTTATTTGATCAATTACAAGGGTCTTGTGTATTTTCTAAGATAGACCTTAGATCGGGGTATCATCAGTTGAAGGTCAAACCTGAAGATGTGTCCAAGTCGGCTTTCCGGACAAGATATGGACACTTTGAATTTCTAGTCATGCCTTTTGGACTCACTAATGCCCCGGCAGCATTTATGGACTTAATGAATCGGATGTTTCAACCATATCTAGACCAATTTATAGTGGTATTCATTGATGATATTCTGGTCTATTCAAAGAATACAGAAGATCACGAGAAACATCTTAAAATTGTCCTTCAAATCTTGAGAGAGAAGCAACTCTATACAAAATTAAAGAAATGTGAATTTTGGCTAGAGCAAGTAGGGTTTCTTGGCCATATTATATCTAAGGAATATCAGTAGACCCGGTAAAAATCGAAGCAATCCGAGACTGGCCTAGACCCACTAATGTTACTGAAGTTCGAAGTTTCTTGGGATTAGCTGGGTACTACAGAAGATTTGTAGAAGGATTTTCTCTAATTGTGGCACCAATGACCCAATTAACTAGAAAGAATAAGAAGTTTGCATGGGGAGAAGAACAAGATAGGAGCTTCCTGGAGGTTAAAGCCAAGTTGACATATGCTCCTGTCTTAATTGTACCTTCGGGGACTGAAGGATTTGTCATTTTTAGTGATGCATCAAAACTGGTATTGGGATGTGTGTTAATGCAACATGGAAAAGTTATTGCCTATGCATCCCGACAATTGAAGAACCATGAAAGAAATTACCCCACTCATGACTTAGAATTAGCCGCTGTGATCTTTGCTTTAAAGATCTGGCGACATTACTTGTATGGAGTGTCTTGTGAAGTTTTTACTGATCATAAGAGTTTAAAATACATCTTCACACAAAAAGAACTGAACATGAGGCAGAGGAGGTGGTTAGAACTAATGAAGGACTATGATATTACTATCCAATACCACCCTGGGAAGGCCAATGTGGTGGCTGATGCTTTGAGCCGGAAATCAGGAGGGACCCTGGCCGCCTTGATGACTCGTCAAGCAAGAATATTAAGGGATCTAGAAGAAATGCAAATAGAAATGCGAGTCATTGATCCTTCTAATTCTGAGTATCTACTGAATCAAGTAAGTATTCAATTTAATCTATACGACAAGATCAAAGAGGCCCAACAAGGAGATGCTCAAATAAAGAAGATTATGAAGAAAGTACAAGAAGGAGAACTCAAAAAGTTTCAAATAGAAGGAGATGTACTGCGATTCAGACACAGATTATGTGTGCCAGATGTGACAGAGATCAAAGAAGAAATAATGAAAGAGGCTCATAGTACACCTTATACCGCTCATCCAGGGAGCACAAAAATGTATCAAGATCTGCGTTATAACTTCTGGTGGGATGGAATGAAAGTAGATATTTCTAATTTTGTCCACAGATGTTTAATCTGTCAACAAGTAAAGGCAGAACATAAGAAGCCCCCAGGTTTGTTGGTGCCTTTATCTATTCCTGAATGGAAGTGGAGTCAAATTGCTATGGATTTCGTCACTGGACTTCCTCGGACATCCCAAGGACTGGATACAGTCTGGGTAGTAGTGGACAGACTTACTAAATCTGCCCACTTTCTGCCTATCCGGATCAATTATTCAATGGAAAGACTGGCTCAGATATATGTCCGAGAGATAATTAAATTACATGGAGTACCTGAATCCATTGTATCAGATCGGGACCCAAGATTTCAATCCAAATTTTGGAAGAGCTTGTCCAAAGCTATGGGCACTAAATTGCAACTCAATACAGCAGCCCACCCCCAAACGGATGGACAGTCAGAAAGGACCATTCAAATATTGGAAGATATGTTGAGAACTTGTGTACTAGATTTTGGGGGAAGTTGGGACAACTATTTACCCTTAGTGGAGTTTGCTTATAATAATAGTTATCAGTCCACTATTGGTATGCCTCCATTTGAAGCATTGTATGGGAGGAGGTGTAGATCACCAATCTGTTGGGAGGAAGTTGGGGATAGAAGACTGTTCGGCCCTGATGTAATTCAAGAGGCTACTGAGAAGATCAAGCTAATCAAGGAAAGGATGAAAGCAGCCCAGAACAGAAAGAAAGCTTACGCAGACAATCGTCGCAGACCACTGGAGTTTGAGGTAGGGGATAGTGTTTTTCTGAAGGTATCTCCAATAAAGGGAGTGAGACGCACCGGCGGTAAGAACAAATTAGCCCCTAGATATGTGGGTCCGTTTGAAATACTGGATAAAATTGGACCGGTTGCTTATCGTTTGGCCCTACCCCCTGCTTTGGAAAAGATGCACAATGTATTTCATGTCTCTCAACTGAGGAAGTATGTGCCCGATCCTGATCACGTAATTTCCTATGAACCCCTGCAAATACTAGAAGACATGTCTTACGCGGAAGAACCAGTGCAAATTCTTGATCGCAAGGAGAAGCAATTGAGAAGCAAAAATATTTCCTTGGTCAAGATCTTATGGAGAAATCAAAACATAGAAGAAGCCACTTGGGAACTGGAACAGGAGATAAGAAAGGCCTATCCGCATTTGTTCCAAGGTACGTTAAGTTTCGAGGACGAAACTTCCATAAGGAGGGTAGAATGTAACACTTGCCTTAATTAAGCATCCTTTTTTTTTTTTCTAAATATTCATATCTTAAAGGGTAATGGGAAATGGTATGCATGCTTGATACCCTAGTTATTTCATGTTTATTAAATGGGTATGTATAAAAATGTATACATAAGTATTTATACATCCATGTATATAGGTATAAGAATACCCCCACATGTGGTCAACTTACGACCATCTCCCACCATACTTGTACCTCATGGAGAGGGGGGGGAGACATGGAGCTTGACATAGGGCATGGTGTAGGGTAGAGTGATGGGTTCTATAGGGGACACTTGGCACATTTTGTGGGGAGTTAGAGACTATAAATAGGGGGGTGAAGAGGATTAAACCATTTTGGATCAAACTCTCTCTCTCTTCACAAACTCTCTCCCTCTCTTCCCTTTCCTGCAGCAGCAACAACAGCAGCAAAGGAGCAGCAGCAGCAGCAACAAAGGGACAGCAGCAGCAGCAACAAAGGGCAGCAGCAATATCAGCAGCCAACAGCCCTATTTTCCCCCATCTCCCTTTCTTAAAAACACCCTTTTTCCATCTCAAATTCCCACTTACTTCTCTTCAGTCCACATACTAGAAAAGGTTCCGTATTCCTCCAAGGAACCGTTAGAACGAGTCAAGGGGAGTGTCATTGGTCGAACGACTCCGTTGTAGCGGGATATCAAACTTGAAGAAGAGCATACCACTTCAAAGGAGTGAGTAGAACATATGAATCTTTGTGTTATGATAAATAGACATAAAAGTAAAGATTTCGAAACTTGCTTATTCTTGTTACTTTATGTATCCTAGCATATTGATAGTATATAATGCATGTGATTGTTGTGTGTTTGGAGGAAGGGACCGGGTTGAACCGGAGGTGCGAGTAGGGGAGATAATGCGGTAGCGCATTGGAGGAAGGGACCGGGTTGAACCGGTGGTGGTAGAAGGGGGAAAAATTTATTGCATGGATTGGTGCGTAGGAGGAAGGGACCGGGTTGAACCGGAGGAGGCCGAAGGGGGAGCCCAATGTAAGGTCAATAAAGTATATTGGTGCGACTAAATAGAAATTCTATGTTGAGATTGTATATATATAAACTCTTAACCTTGAATCTGGAATAACTTCGTATACAGACAAATATTACATAGGTTAGTCGACTAAGTCCCTGGGATAAGTCGACTACAGGTGTGATACATAGGCAGATAAACTGCTGGAAAGCCTGGTTAGTCGACTACAGACAGACTGTAGTCGACTAACTTCAGATACAGAGAGCAAACAGAGAGTTGGCAACCTGTTTTGGACATAATTAGTCGACTACAGTCGACTTATAAGTCGACTAATAAACGGTGTAGTCGACTACACCAGAGAGGGTAGTCGACTATAGGTGACATACAGAGAGTAACACAACTTTTGACCCACAACTAGTCGACTATAGGGGACCTTCAAGTCGACTAGGACTTGGGTAGTCGACTATACCAGGAAGGGTAGTCGACTACATAGGATCCTGTCAGCCAACAGAGAAGTAGATCCTTTTGGGTTGCCTTCAGTCGACTATAGCTATAACTATAGTCGACTGGCGGGTATTATTAGTCGACTATATTAGGATATAAGTCGACTAATAGACCTTATCACTGTGTTTCAAGTGGGTTCTCGGCTAATAAGAAATTTTATATAAATAGTATTATGACACTTGTCAACCGGATAATTTAGCCATGTAGACCTACTTGATAGGCATATTTAAATATTGTTTTACTCACTGAGCCGTCAAGCTCACTCTATTCTAATTCTACCTTCAGGTTAGGACAAGGGCAAAGGACCCGCTTAAGGGCAAATGTGCGGGACAAGCACCACCGGAGCCATTGCACTAAAAGTTACTTTTGATATGTATATGATTTTGTATAAACATGCGTACTTTTAGTTGGATGTTGTCTTTGACTTGTAAATCTTAAAGGACCTGTTGTTAGACTCTAACTTGGTAATATACATATACTTTGATATGATAATTGTAGACTGCATTCCTTACGGATTATCAAACTATATGTGTTGGCGTGATAAGTCATGATTAGATCATACATGTTATTGGAATTTCTGAGGTATAGTGTAGAGTTTTCTGATGATTATAATGGAAGTATTATACCTTGATGGGTCCCACGCTTGGATTGTACGAGATAATTGTGGTTAAATGGAAAATTTTAACTGGGACCGTTACACTCTTGTGTTATACGCGGTGTTTAGTGTAAGAGTTTTAGTTTGGTCATAATAGTTTTAACGGGGAAAAGTAGGCCACACCAAAACTTGTTCTTGTACTTTGAGGAGGCGGACGTGTGTGTCCGCGGTATTTCTAGTTCGGGTGCGAACTCCTTGTTTGAGGTGCGGCCTCGGCGAGCTGGTGGGCTTACGTGTGTACGGGACTAGGGAGTCCGAGGGATTGTAGGTGTTGCGGCACCAAGGAGTGATCCATTGGGTTCTCGCATAGTGGAAATCCTTCGTGTGTCGAAGGCGGGGATGTAGAGCAAGTGTGCTCGAACCTCAAAACAAATCCCTTGTGTTTGCGATTGCTCACTCTCTCTCTATCTCCTTTATATCTTGCATACTCTCATTGTCTATCTTTATATGCTTGATATATCCATTTGTGCTCATATTGTTATATACTTGCGTGGGATTGTTTGCTAACACTTGTATTCAACCAAAAGAGCCAACGCGACACCTCAACCCATTCAAGGGGAATCTAGAGGAGTTTGTCCAGAGCCCTTCACGGGGAATTCGGCAACACTCTTGTGTTGTACGTGGTGTTTAGTGTAAGAGTTTTAGTTTGGTCATAATAGTTTTAATTCCGCATTATTTGGCATTAAGTGACCATTAGATTAGCCATCACCTATTCACCCCCCTCTAGGTGATTTACATGAGCCTGTTGACATTTACAAAAGACAGGTCTCGATACTTGTTGACATTTACAAAAGATAAGTATCACCAACCTTGAGCTTGGTGGCGTCTCAATCGGTTATGTCATTGCGACCTCTGAACCAGCAGACAGCCAAGTCTCAATTTCGATCTTGTTAACATTTACAAAAGACAAGTCTCAACCTTGAGCCTGTTGACATTTACAAAAGACAGGTCTCGATACTTGTTGACATTTACAAGACAAGAATCACCAACCTTGAGCTTGGTGGTTTCTCAACCAGTTATGTCATTGCGACCTTTGAACTGGCAGATAGCCAAGTCTCAATTTTGAGCCTGTTGACATTTACAAAAGACAGGTCTCGATACTTGTTGACATTTACAAAAGATAAGTATCACCAACCTTGAGCTTGGTGGCATCTCAATCGGTTATGTTATTGCGACCTCTAAACCAGCAGACAGCCAAGTCTCAATTTCGAGCTTGTTGACATTTACAAAAGACAAGTACCACCAACCTTAAGCTTGGTGGTTTCTCAACCAGTTATGTCATTGCGACCTCTGAACTGGCAGATAGACAAGTCTCAACCTTAGCCTGTTGATATTTACAAAAGACAGGTTTCACCCATACTTGTTGACATTTATAAAAGACAAGTATTACTCTTTTAGCCCCATAAGAGCTAATTTTGAGCTTGGTGGCTTCTCAACCGGTACGTCAGTATGACCTCTGAACCGGCGATAGCCAAGTCTCATTATTCAATCCAGCAAGGATTATTTTCTTAAATGGCCGCAATACAACTTGGAAGCAACAACTCACCAGATAAAGCAAGTTGGAGATTCGACAGGGGAGTAAAAAAAATTATTTTTATTGATTCCAAAAAGAAGGGATATATGGAGGCACATATATTACAAGCTATGGCGTACGTCATAGATCTGATCCGTTCTTCAAGGAAGGCCAGCCTTGTCTTCTTATATTAGCAGCCCTGACAAGCGCCTGTGACCTCAGCTCAGCCTCGTTAAAATTCACCGTCTGGGCCAAACGAGCCTCGACCTCGGCCAAGGTTGCCCTTTGAGCTAACCCCTGCCGCGAGAACTCCTCACTCTGAGCCTTGAGCTGCTCAAGCCGCGCAGTTTCTTCGAGACGCACTGGTTCAGCCTTGGATAAGAGAAGATTTCCCTTCCTGATCATCTTCTTGGCCTTTTCAAATTTGTCTTCAGCGTTAAGAAGAGCACTGTTAGAAGCATCTATGGCGTCCCCAAGCTCTACTTGCCTTGTTTTCAAAGCTTTCAAGTCAGAAGAAATGGCCTTAGCAGCTTCCTGAGCGGCAAGATGGGCTTCATGCATTTGAGCGACAAGGTGCGCAAGCTGCTCGTCAACCGAAGACTCTAGGTCTGAACGGCTGAGACGGCGCCATTCCTCTACGTCCTTCTCAAATTGGTCTACCAGAAGCTCTAATGCAGCGGCCTGGTTATCCCCTCCAAAGTCCCGGATATTCTCAATACTGCGGGAGAGGACCACCTTTAATGTAGAAAATGACATAGTCGAACCTTTCAAGACCAGATCGATGGATCGCTTCAGGCCCTTATAAAAGTTGTCGACTATCTCAGCTACAAATTCGTTTTCAGCCTTGGCCACTCCTGGCAGACGGGCAGCCTCAGAAGATTCTACCAGCCTTATTGGCATCACCGTGGAAGGAACAGCGGGAATACTGGCTGCAGCAGCGTGATAGGGCATCGGTGACCTTGGCGGAGTCCTCATTGAAACCAGTACACTAGCCACAACTGAGGTAGGACTAGTGACCATCTCCTGGATGATAGGCTCAACCACCAGCGTTGGGAAAGTAGGACTTGTAATCACTCTCAGCTCCGCTCTGGCAAAACTGATGGCACCTCACTCGTTGATACAGTTGGGAGTGAAGTTGCCTCCATGACTACCGTCCCTTCAACCTCTGTTCCTCTGGCTGGTTCAGGCTGATAAGGGGGCATGTCACCATACAGAGCATCCAACACAGCAACATCCGCCGCGGTCGAAGTGCTCATGTCACCCCTGGACCCCTCAGGAAAATCGGTCGGCTCTCTTAAAGTTGACGCACCCAGAGGCGAACACCTGCAACAAGACTGTGTTTAAGCAGGACACAACAGATAGTAAAATTCAAAAGGTCGAAACAATACCAAAAGATGATGTCACCTCAAACGTCTTGGCGACCACATCAGTCTCTACGGGCTCCATTGGAAAATCCTTGGCGGAGTCGATACGAATGGCCGGCCCGCTTTCGCTTGCCGAATCCTCCGTAGTCCACCTGAAGGAACTAGAAGCCTCAGGACTTCCTTGGGAAGTCCCGGCGCCCGAAGGACCAACGTCAGCTGCATTGCCTCCGGATTCTTCTGAGACGGCAAAATAGCCAGCCTCATCACCCTCTTTATAGATGAACAGGGGATCATAATGTTCCCCATGTTCTTCGACGGCCGCAGATCTTGGCTTGTCACCTCCTCAGTTCCTGCATCGCAAAACAAATGATGAGCTGTCTAAAACACATATAAGGTATATTACAAGGACGAAGCTGACTTTACCCAAGTCTGGAGCAATTTCGTCAGTCGTCGATCCAGCAACTGAAGGTTCAGCTACTAATGGGGCAAGAGGAGGAAGCGTCACAGATGGTTCGCCCTCTACAATGAGCGTGGGAGCTTGGCGACAGGGCTTCTTCACCAACTGCTTCCTACGAGACCCACCTGTCTGTTTGCGCTTGAGAGGAACGTCGGGATCCTCCTCCTCTACTTCTTCTACATATCTTGAGGGAGCTGTCCCCATCACGCCAGAACCGGCTGCAGAAGTCCCGGCACCTGTCTCCGCTTCGAAGCGAGAACTTTCAACATCCGAGGCTTCGCTGTCATCCACAGCAACGAATTCCTCTATGCCCGGGACACGAACCCTCTTACCTTCCCTTTTCTCAGAGACCTTCCGCTTCGGCCGCTGAGAAATTAACTTCACACCAGAATTGTTAACATTGAATCCGAGGGGTGTGGAGTTGGAAGTTGCATACCACTGGCAAAAGCCCAGGGTCGTCAGAAGGTTAGGAGCTCTCAACGGCATCCGTAGCCGCGCCTCAGTACAGCCGGCAATGAAGAAGGACCAGGCACGGGCTCCGTCAATAAGGCTCCCCATGAAAGCCAGATTGAGATTTGGGTTGCCCACATATAGTTGGTCATACCCAAACTGTCGAGCAAACTGACTTGGAACATAAGGCTCCAAGTAGCAGGTATCACCGCTTCTGTATAATAAATGAGAGGGCCGGATTGACCAGCCAATCAAAAATTTCCCGGCTCAGGGATGACTGCCCTTCCCCCACATCTTTGAACTCCTCCTCATTACCTGCATCCCAAATACGGGGAAGCAGCGGAAGAGACTGTAGACGTCATAGCGACGCACCAATTTACGGGTCTCAGCCACGCAAGTCTTCTGCCATGAGCATCCTTTGAATCGGCAGAGAAGCGCCATTCGAACACCTTGTGGGGGGCCCTCTCCAGCTTCAATCAAAGAGAGACAGTGCAGGGCGAACCACGCCATTAAATAAGTGTACGGCAGACCTATCCTGAGATTAGGTCCATCGCGGGGCAAAATGGTCCCCTTTCCATGCTTCGTCGCTGGCGGCCTACAGAAACCTTCCATTAATGCGCGAAGGCCTCTCTGGATACAGCACACCATGGCCGGAAGAAGTCCCAGAGGACGACCGTGGACCAAACGAACAGCGAGCACAGGACATTCGGATGAATGATGTCACCCGAAGAACACGGCACCACGCATCTCTTCAACCAAACTGTCAAGAAACCAGCCAGCAGTGCCTTCTGAGACATCGGCCGACGAGCCTGGTGATGGAAACTTCGAAAAACATCGCCTTTTTCATAGGGACTGTCGTCTTCTTCCATAACTAGATCCCTTTGGGAATGCTTTTGCTTCCGGCTAAAGATGTCTTCGTCAGCAACTCCACAGTGAGCCGCTTCAGGAGCCTTCTCCATATTTGGAACAAATAATCTCTCCAGCTCTTCAAGCTGCAAGAAGTTTCCTTACTGCCTCCGTGCATGCTGAAGCAAATGTACAAATGGCACATTAATTCCCGATAGGTCTCGAACAAGGCGGGCTCCTGCTTCTCCAGAAGTGCCAATTCCGCCTCGCATGGGAAGTATTCTTCATATGGGATAGATCCCAAAGGCAGAGCAGAGACTTCCCACATCTCATGCAGAGCCATACCCAGTTCGCCAACAGGGGTGAAGAAAGTCCCTGAAGCCGGGCAGTACAATTCAAAGATGGCATAGAAGCACGTAACGTTCATCTCAATACCGTAGCAGGTCGCCCTGACGGCCTCATGAAGATTCAGCCTCTCCAGATCCTCCTCGAAATGAGCGAGGACATTTGTAGTTAAATCCCTCCACTATGCCTTAGGAGGGTGAATCCAGCCTGGAGTCCTGAAGTCAGTGGCTGGGTAGTTCCCATTGACTTTGCAGAACTGGTTGTCAAAGGTCAGCGCTACCGCAGGATTTTCTCCCACAGGGATCTTTCACGAGACATTCCCAGGATGTAGACCCATTATGTAACAAGGAGGCCCCGCTCTTGCATAACCAGGAGAGTGAAGCATCAATTTTCCCACGTGAACGGAGTCGGTACTCTGACTCACTTGCCACGGCATCTTCCAAGCCTGCGTCACGCATTGGAAAGAAGACAAAGAAAAATGCCGCTTGTTAGACGGAAGATAAAACTTCTCACCATCTAATTGGAAAATCCATTGCCCCTCCCTGGCCAGCAGCTGGCGATCAGGGTCTGGCGCGGCATCCCCGAACATGAAGTCGGGCTTTCTATAGGTTCGACGGTCAAAGTCTTCAAGGGGAGCCGTAGTCAAAATGCTCCTCGTGGTGTGTTGATCAAAGCGTATCTCGAACGAGAGAGCTCCGCTCACTAAACAGAGAAGCCTGCCCTTGGAATTGCAGGCTGATATTGCCATCCATTCCTTTGGTCATCCCAAATAGATTGTTCAAAGGACCAGGAGTGTAGTGCACTGCAGAAACAAAGAAGAATTATGATTAGTTCATCAGCCAAGCAAAGACAAAAACGCAATTTCCGCTAAGGCATAGCCTCGCTCTCTAAGCGAAGCTAGCATGACGATAGCTTCGCCCCGAAGCTTAGCCTTGTAGTTGTAGTTAATTCCGCACTTCACGACAAAAGCCGGATACAAGAAAATATCCAAGTGTTAGCTTCGCTTTAGAAGCATAAACAGAATGCGCCACAGCCCTGAGGACTAACTTCGTCAGAAGGATATTATGGTCCAAAAATCATTCTAAGGGCATTAAGGTCCTTTTCAGTCATGTTTGAAAGGACAGCTTCGCATCCTGTTATTCAACAGGATGCAAACAGCCTAAGGGATAGCTTCGCCTGGAAGCTTAAAGAAGAACTCTTCAGTTCTTGGGTTCCCGTTCAACAAAGCAAGGAAAATTCAGGGAACTGAATTTCCTAAGAATAATATATCATAATTGATCATTATTGGGTTCATCCAGAGATAGCCAGACATCGGCTTTCAAAGAGACGGCAGTCTCTAATCGAAAGGGAAAGTTCCCTACCGGCGATTGGTCGTTCGATGACCGGAGGAGGAGAAGGACCCTCCGCTGCAGAAGTTGCCGCTGCTTTTCCCGCTCGTCTCTTGGGAGCCATTGGAGAACTATGGAAGTTCTTGAACTCTTGAATGAAGAGGAAAGAAGAAGAGATGAGTTAAGTGCTCTCTGAAATTTTTATAGAGAGTGATCCGTCCTCTCTCAGCCCGATCGGGCCTTTATAGGCCAATGAGTGCCTGAAGCGACGCCTCGTAAAGAGCACAGGCCGCCGTTTCGAATTAATTTGAAACGGCGCCTAAAGCGCCTTCCCAAGAAGCGCTGAATGAGCCCCGCTAATTCGCCACAAGTCAAATGCGGACTTCGCACAAAAGGGATTGCCTTAGCTTCGCTGAAGGCATAAGCCGAACTTCGCAGATATGCTAGCTTCGCTGGAAGCTGTTCCTGTTTCAGATGGAATCCTATCTTTTAACCTCGCATGAAGTTTAGCTCCGCTAACCGAATTCAAGATGAAGGCAAAGCAAAAATCAAATGAGCAGAAAATGAACTTTCATTGATTTAAAAGGAAAGGTACATTGATACTACATTAAGGTTGTGTTTCATACAACAGAATCATTTGCTCAACAGGCATACAAGTGGTCTTATCTACTTCCAAGCGAAACCAACTGGACACGAAAGGCCTTCCTCTTGCACAAGGCCATAATCCTTCACATAATGGCAGATGGTGCCACCAGGACAGATGGTGGCACCAGGACAAGGCCGTAATCCTTCGCATAATGATAGATTTTGCCATCAAGAAGCTGGATCTTCCTTAAATTGACAAAGGAAGTTGGATCTTCCTTGATGAAATTGGCAATGGAGGATCCGCAACCTTACAGGTGACGTCCGCTTTCCCGAAGTGGATCATCTTGGATAAGCGACTACCAACCTCGCCTCGAAGTGGATCATCTCGGATAAGCGACTGCCAACCTCTTCTGAGACACACATCAGCTGCCCCAGTTTGTTCCTCCTACTTAAGAGTAAAATCTCAACTGGAAAGTAAGAGGAAATTTCCTGATTTCTTTCATCAAGTCACAAGATTGGCGGATATAGCTCACTGCAATGTAAACTAGAACAAATTAGCAGTTAAACATAGGAGAAGCTACAAAAGCACTAATTCAAATTCTCTGATGCGAAGCAATCTGATTTAGTCAAGCATTGATTTCAGTTAAAGCAGAGGATAGCCTCGCTTGCACAGTGATGATGGGCTAGCTCAGTAAATACCAAGTCCTACCCTCGCCTATATGGCTAAGCCAGACTGATCCTGAGGGACGCAGTCTTAGCCCCACCTATATGGCAAGACTGGCTCAACTTTGAAGAGACTAAGTCCCAAGTTTTGCCTGTGTGGCGAACCTAACAAGCATGCAATTATCTTTCTTTAGTCAAGTGATAGCTTCGCTGGGAAGCTGGGCTGAAACCCTTCTCTGCAGATCAGTCAATTTGCTTGGATTATTTGCTAACACTAGTTTTCAACAAGAGAGCCAACGCGGCACCTCAACCCATATCTAGGGGAATCTTGAGGAGTTAGTCCAGAGCCCTTCACGGGGAATTCGGCTACATTCTTGTGTTAAACTTGGTGTTTAGTTTAAATAGTTTGTTTAGGTCATAATAGTTTTTTAATTCCGCATTTAGTGACCATTAGATTAGCCATCACTATTCACCCCCCTCTAGGTGATTTACACATACTATTCCCTAGTTTCAGTTGTCATCTGGAGTATTTTGATTCCTTTCCATTTTAACTTCATCCTTTTGGTTTCAAACTCTATTTTTGATTCACGACACTAGTCACCCAGTCCCAAGTTCGAGTATAGATATTAGAGTGGCGCAGCGAAAGTGTGGTAGACCCTTAACCTACATGTCTCAAGATCAGTAAACTATATGTCTCCCACCTGAATTGAATTTTCGAGGACGTAATTTTTTGCAAGTTAGTAAAAGTGTAACCCCAGGCCCTAGATGAACGTGTCATAGTATCAGTACTCGATACTACATACTTGATTTACTGATGGCAGACTGAACCAATTTTGATCTAGATGTTATTTTCTACTATTTTAGATTTTTCAAATTTTTTAGAAATTTTCTGGATTATTTTAGAAAATCTCTGTATTTGGTGTCGATGGATACTGATAATCGACTCTGTAATTTTTAATTACTAATGAAATTGAATTTCAAGAATATACTTCATACTATTCTTCAAAACCATATTTTCTGCTTTAGCATATTTTTGGAGATTTTTCTGATTTAGTCAAAAATCTGGTCAATCTGGGTGTCGACCGGTATCATCAATCAGTTTTAGGATTTTTATTTGCAAACCAAATTGAATTTATTGAATCCGATTTCACATTGTTCCTTCGAGTGATATTTGCTATTTTATAGAATTTTTGGAAACCATTCGGAAATAGTCAAATTTTCGCTTAAAATATTAATTAAATAATATTAATTCCTTCTTCACTTCTCCTCTAATTTTCCCTTTTCTTCCCCCATAATCTATCCACCTCCTCTACTGCCTCGACCCACCAACCTTCCCTCTCTTCCTTGAAATCTCTTTCACGCTCTGTTTCTCTCTGTCCTTCTCTTTATCTTACCTATCTCCCTCTCTAGCTCTCTCTCCGTCTCACTCTCCCTCTCTCTCGAGGACACTCTTTCTCCCCTTCACAACTCTTCCTCTCTCTGTCCACCACTGACCGATGGCGAGGACTGCCACCGGCCATCGTCCAGCTACCAGCTCAGCCTCTATGCGGCCTATCTCTCTTCCCTCAAGCTTTCACTCTCTCGCCCCCTCCCTTTTCTTTTTCTTTCTCTCTTTGTTCTTCCGATTCTTCTTCTCCTTTCTTTCCTCCTCCTCTGGTCGGCTCCCATCCCACCATCGCTTCTCCCTTTCCAGGCCAGACCACAACCACTACTCTTCTCCTCTTATTCTTCTTCTCTCCTTCTCTCTCTTCTCCTCTTTCTCATTATTCTTCCTTCCCCTCTCTTTTTCTCACTCTCTCTTCCTCACATCCACCTCTCTTACTCTCTCCCTGCCACTGGCTGGCCAGCTAGAACGCCATAGCCGGATCGCCACCATCGATCGACCGCGCGGCCCCAGGCTAGGAGCTACTCACCGCTCCCTATCCATCCTCTCTCTCTCTCCTATGTCTCCCTCTCTCTCTTATTCTCTCTCTTATAATAAATCCCCAATAACCTATTAACTCCAAACCCATTAAATCCAACCCAATACCCATACTCACTTAAGTCTATTGCGTCGGGTTATTAGATCTAAACCCGACCCCTAGCAACCCAAACCCGCTTCAAAAGATAATAAAGGTAATTTTACATAAAAACCCTAGTAAACACAATTTATTACATTTTAAACATTATTAGTTACATTTTTAACCTATTGTTAATGATTTTAGTGTTTGAGCGATATCTGTAGCATCCAGAGTCCGATCTGGACGATTCTCCAACCGTTACGATCGTAAAAAGATGACCTATATCCTTATAATACTTATGTGAGTGTTTTTCTTTTATAAATGAATTTCATCATGTTAAATCTAATAATTATTGATTTATTCAATAAACCGTGTTGTTCAATAGATCCTGTAAATAATACCGTTCAATAAATCATGCAAAGAGTAAATCCCTGTAACAACGAAATGTTCGTGCTTAATAAGATTTTATTTTGATTCTTGATGTAAGATAAAATGTAAATGATTTATAAATAATGAGTTATAATTTGACATCGGATAACAATACGTTCAGATTAATAAATACATTAATAATTATTAAAATGGTTGTGAAGAGTTTGAAAATAGAAACTTGCATATAATTCATTTGTGATATCGATCATAGTAATAATAATGAAATCATTATAACAAATACTGATGTATGTGTGTGTATGTTCCTGTTACATATATCACGCTAACACTGTTTTTGTTACCTGAATCACAAGAATAAGCATTGATACGCTGGACATTGTATTTCATATAGAAACTTGTTACACTGGACACTGTTATTTCATGTACTTGTATTATCATTACACGGATATATTGTTACAATAGATATTATTAGTATATTCTTATATCACTATTACATGGATTCACCTGTATACATGCATTGATTATTCTTGTATTCCTGCTGCATGGATCACTTTTCTTATTATATGGATTATAGTTACTTGGATATTCTTATATAACCGTTACATACATAACTTCTAAATACAGTACATGATCATTCCTGTATCATTGTATTGATATGAAACTCTTGTTACCTAAACATACTGTCAATTGATATTCGATATGTGGAACTAAGTGTCATGTGAAAACTATCATGGGGCTACCTCTAGAATCCCACATCTCTTATTTTTTATTATCCTGTTCAGTGATACAAAGATTGCCCATGTCATGTTATCTTGTTACGTTCTAAATACACTATTATTGTTCCTGATTCATTGTGTCATTCATTTATGATGAATATAACATGGAGTTGGAAGAAACTGAATGGTTTACTAGGTTTTGTCTGGTGGATATCTTGGATCCATATTTGTCCCACTGCAGGGGATGGTAGTGCTAGCTACCAATTATATACAGCTTATTGAGCTTCTTGTTTCTTACCCTAACAGGCAGCCATGGGATAAGCAGTCAGGGATCTTTTTAAGGCCGTGATCGCGGGTATGTGCGAGTTACACCCACCTGATTAGAACTTCTTGACAATTGAGTTTTCAATTAACATAATATAATAGTATAAACAATAGGAACATCAGGAATATTTGGTATTTGGTCACTCTCTCGTTCGGATAATGATACCCGTATGTCATATTCGGATAGGTTCGGCTGGAGTACGGGCTCCGGTATGAACTGTCAGTGGTATAAGACACTGTAAAAGATTGATTAAAATAGCAAGTGATATTGATTGTTATTATTGTATAATAATATGTTGCTTTTCAACTGCTTGATATCCTGCCTATGGATATTGTATTGATCTTCCTGATTTTCTTATTGACTAGCACATCAAAATGCATGTTCATTTCATGTATTCTCTATAGACACACTGTTCCTATATAATCATAAACACTATAGCGTAACCACTTATATTTATTTAATATGTAGATGTTTATATTTATCATCACTATCCTATCATGTTACTAGCACTATTAGTGTAAGTAGTAAATATAAAATAATTAACACTTGATGCGTGTTAATGATACAAATTGATTCATTAAGTATAATTAAAAGTTCTATATATTATTGTGTATTACATATTAAAACCTGTTAATTGTTATAAAATAATATAAAACTAATCAATATGTATATTTAACTCTTCCTGATTAACTTCATTATTACTTTAATGACATATTGTATATTATTGTAGAGGTAATATCATTATAACACGCTTGATAATAATAATGTTATAGTGCTAATATAATAATTGTATTATATATATACTAATTGTTAGTATAACTATAATGTATCACTGTCATTTAATCTTGTAATATATGTTATCATGATTATAATATTATTATACTAACTATTACTTCTTTCTTCATTTTATCACTCACTAAGTCGCTTTATGACGATCCTGGGTTACATGCTTAGGTTGGAGATCTGAAATATTGTAGTACCTGATATTTCATGGAATACAAATAGGAGACTCGTCACCTATATTATTCATAAGTATCTTTATTATTCTATCTTTATTTTCTTATTTATTCCTGTTTTAATATCTGTTATGATCACTGACCCTTTTGCAGGTATTCTTATACTTATTTAATATTGAAATTATTAAGTATAATGCATTTATTTTTTTGTATTGGGGCTTAGTGCGTATATGTAGGGTATTTTTCTTGCGTATATGCGTCGGCGACTCTCGTCGCATCTCTGTTGTGGTATATTTTGGAAGCGAGACGTGACACAAGCTAACTCAAGGAGGGAATTCAAGCTAGGACGATCAACGCGTGGATTTTTGGAGAAACCCACTTGAAAGATACTTAAAGACTTGAAGAACATATGTAAGAAATTAGAATATTTAAGTGTAGGGTGTTAAATTGATGCTCAAGAATACATTTACATACAAGATTTTAATGACTAGTTTTTTGTTTTTGGTGTTTAAACATGTTTTACAAAATGTTTATTAATACATTTTTGTATTTTCTCAAATTTTTATAACCAGTTATATACTTATATCTCTTAGTCTATATGTTGCCCAAACTAATTTTATACATATATAATTTATTTAAAAATGAGTTCTATTTCAAAAACAGCCTTTATAATGGTTTTTAGGGTAGGTCAGTGGACCGATTGGTCGACTGTTCTATGTGCAAAGAGATTGTACAACGCTTGGTCGACCGAGCGATCAACTGTTTGTGCATAGGCTATTTGTGCACGTTTGTCGGTCGACCAACTGGTCGACCACCAAACCTTGCTGCTCTCTTTTTGGTTTCGGTCGATCAGGCGGTCGACCTACCGCGCGATCGACCGACAAGCAATGGCTTATTTTTGAACTAGTCTGTTGGTCAACCGATCGATCAAATGACAGCCTATCTCTGCAACAGTAACGACTAGTTTTTAAATCCTACTGATTTTTAAAATTTCTCCAATAGGTTTTTTTATAGTTTTTGAGTCTAATCACCTATTTAATATTCTGGTTTACTCTTCTAATGACTTTTACCTATTGTCTATATATATGATTCATTTGTAGAGGATTATTAACAAGTTTATTGACGAAAAATCAAGTTTTATTTAAAGAGAAAAGTTTGATAAATTTTATAGTTTTAAAGTTTCAAGAGCTCTCAATTCTAAATCAAATTTTACAAGTTTTAAGCTCTCAAATTTATTCTTTTAAACTGAATTTTCTCTCACATAAACTTTTTAAGCTTCATTTGTTCATTTTATACTTTAGAAAGTTGTAAAGAGAGATTTTGTGATCTTTGTGATCACCAAGAGATTATAAACTTTATTGGCCTTGTGCTATCTCTTTTGTAGAGGATTGAAAATTAGAGTTGTGTACTCCAGATCTGTTGGCCCAGAGGCCTTCCACTCTAGTTTTGATGATTAACTCATGTAGTTATAGTTTACTAATAATCTTGTGATATTTAGTTTCAGATATTTAAACAAGATATTAGTAGGTGATTAGCTTCAACAAAAGTGTTTTGGAGCTTTCATATGGTATATGTTTCATTTTCAATATTAGTATCAAAAATATTAAATAGATATTATTCTCTATTTGGTATCTCTATAGCAAAATGAATTTAGTGTTTAACCAAAAAGGTTGGTTTATGTTTTTCATTTGATATCAAAAGTGTAAAATATTTTCAATTGGTACTAATTTTTACAATTAGTATCAAGATTACCTTTATGATTAGTTTATTTTCAATTGGTATCATCATTTGGTATCATGATGTTTCTATGTATACCTTTGCACTAAATTGATATTTTTTTTTAATTGGTATCATAATGTTTTGATTTGTTTGCACCCCTTTGTTAATTTTTGTTTCGAACAAAAATGGGGAGAACATTGTTTTATTGTTTACTTTAACCTCTTTGTTGATGATTGACAAAAAGGGGGAGAAGTATTTTAGTATATATGCATGTTTATTTAAGTTTTTATATTAAAACATTTGTTTTATGTTTTGTTGATATTGGTATCAAGAGCATGGATATTAATATCAAGAACATATTTTGTTGTTTTGTTTTATTAGTATCAAGAGCTTTTATTGAAATTTTTATTAGTATCAAGAGCTATTATTTAAGAACATGTTTATTTTAAGTTTATATTTTCAATTGGTATTTAAGAACATGTTTATTTTAAAATTTGGTATCAAAAGCATGTTTACTTTTATAGCATTCATTGCATATCTTATTGTTTATTGCTATGCATGAGTTAAGAGGGAGCTTCTTTGAAGCTTAACTTTAATCCATACATATATAACTCCATGAGTTTTGTCATCATCAAAAAGGGGGAGATTGTTAGCCCAGAGGCTTTCCACTCTAGTTTTGATGATGATTAACTCATGTACTTATAGTTTACTAATAATCTTGTGATATTTAGTTTCAGATATTTAACCAAGATATTAGTAGGTGATTAGCTTCAACAAAGGTGTTTTAGAGCTTTCACATGGTGATTCAAGAGCTCGAGCGTCAAAGTTCACATCTAGCACTCGGTTGGAGTCAAGCTCGGGGAATCGCGTTTGGATCGAGTCAACTTGGAGACGGCGTTCTACAAGAAGGCTTCGGTTTGTTTAGTTAAGATTTTGTTTAGATCCATTGTAAAGATTAGATAGTGTGATATGCTCAAATTCACAACACACACACTTGTTTTAAGTTTCATGTTTATTGGTTTTGATTTTCGATTTAACCGATCTTGGTTTTCATGAATAAATAGAATCAAAACAAGTTTACATGGTTTAATGTATATTAGATTTGATCTATATACATCTATGCTTCACATACTTAGAAAAATTTATTTTGATACACTATTCATGTGTTCGTAGTTTCGTATTTAGACAAAACTTATTTTTGGATTTAATGTCAAAAAAATAGATATAATACCTTTCATGTATATTGGATTCTATCCACATACTATAAGCTTCAAAGTTATTTAAATATCATGTTTTTGTATTTACATGTTTTTTGAAAAAATCAGATTTCCATTTCAAAAAATTCTGTTTTTGGAAATACAGATTTGGTTTAAGGCAAATTTTTCAAGTCAAAAAAATGGTTCAAAATGTTTGTAACATGATTTGATTTTTACTCAAACATGTTTGTATTTCAAAGATATAACATGAACTGATTTTTGTGAAATTTATGTGTTTTTATGGGATTTTATAAAAGATAAAAACCTAAGATTCTTAGTCCCAAAATCTGTCAGGCTGGCTGACTGTCGGTCGACCGTAGCAATGAGCGGTCGACCGGGCCGGTCGACCGACGTGCACAGAACGTGCACGCAGCCTTGCTGGGGAGGCCGTCGACCGGGTCGGTCGACCGCCAGAGAGCTCTGCTCTCTGGAAAAGTCTCCGGTCGACCGGGCGGTCGACCGGACAGAGAGCTCTGCTCTCTGTATCCAGGTCGACCGGGCGGTGACCAGCCAGAGAGTCGTTGCTCTCTGGTTCTGGGCACGGTCGACCGGGCGGTCGACCGCTGGGCTCAACGGTCAAATTTTTGACCGTTGGTCGGTCGACAAACTGACCCTTTTTCAGCTGCCAACGGGCAGATTTCCAAATGGGCTATATATACCCCATATAAAGTTGGTTTTCAAAAAGATTTTTAAAAGAGCAAAATTTTCATCTTCTCAAGTGTTTTAATACAAGTTTTCAAAAGAGTTTTTAA
Organism: Agave tequilana; assembly: GCA_038442645.1. Lineage (NCBI taxonomy): Eukaryota > Viridiplantae > Streptophyta > Magnoliopsida > Asparagales > Asparagaceae > Agave > Agave tequilana. The sequence continues at coordinate 145,762 of JAVJIF010030918.1, forward strand.
GCCTAAAGATTTGATGTTTATATTGTTTTAAAGGGTTGAAAATTTCAAAGAAAAAGAAAGTCTTTGGGATTGTTTTGATCTTCATTTTATATCCATTCTAGAAGTTTTCCCAAGAGTTTTTTTTTTGAGTTTTTGATTTCCAAACTCTTTATTTCTCACACTTGAGCTTATCATTCTATTCTATCTATAGGATCTTTGTATTAGTGAGAAAAGAACTTGTTTGTGGTCTTTGTGATCACCAAGTTGTAAACCTTCCATTGATTGTGATATCCCTCTAGTGAGAGGTGATTGAGTTGTTATCCCTCAAGTGTGAGGTGATAGTGGAAGTGGTATTTGGCTCTCTCTAGTGAGAGGTGGAGATTGTGTTAGAATCCCTCAAGTGTGAGGTGATTCTTGTTTGGCTAAGTGCCTATCCCTCTAAGTGTAGAGGTGATTTGTTTTGTGCCTTGCCTCTAATGACAGGTTGTATTGGTTGAGAGAGGAGTTGTGTACTCCCAATTGTATTTGCCCCAAATCCTCAGTGGAGGTTCCCTGTGTGGGAAGTCCTGTGTGGACGAGTTAGTGAAAATCCTTCTGTGTGAAGGCGGGGACGTAGAGCTGTGTGCTCGAACCTCGAAACATATCTCGGTGTTTCTGTTTGATCCACTTTCTCTAACTCTCTCTTACATTGTGCATTAATTCATATTGTCATATCATACACATGCTTGTGTTGTTTGTGTGTGCTCATACTTGTGTTTAACCAAGAGAGATTCATATAGCACCTCAACTCTTATCTAGAGGAATCAAGAGGAGTTAGTCCAGAGCCCTTCACTGGGAATTCGGCTACACTCTTTGGTTACACTAAGTGTGTTGCAATTAGTTTTGTAATTCCGCATTATTTGTCATAGATTAGCTAGTCACCTATTCACCTCCTCTAGGTGATTTCAAAATCTTGTGTAGGCCATTTTAGTTCCTTTGTGTGATCCTTGGTCGATAGTGAAAATCCTTCACGCGGTGAATGCGGGGATGTAGAGCAAGTTGCTCGAACCTCAAAATAAATTTCTTGTGTTTAGATTGTCATTTCTCTCACTCTACTCTTTTTTTGTGTTTACACTTGTGTTATTACTTTTAATGCACTTCATTCTACTTATTATATATTGCTTGTATCATTCAAACTTGTCGTTTTTCTCATTCAAGTAAGAAGGCAATGTTTAAAGAAGAAGTTCTAAAGGCCTTAATTGAGAATCCGGGACTTCCTGTTTTTGAGTTGATTGTTTCATTATTCATTTTAATTGTTGCATTTTCGCATTTAATTAGCATATCATCTATTCACCTCCCCTCTAGATAAACTTTCAATAAGCATGTTGCAAATTTTTAAACATCAACTCTTCGTTTGCCATCTACACACAAGTTCGTGAAATCCATAGAAGATAGTTTTTCGATGCCCGCTTCTAGAAATATTGGCAAACATCTACAAAATTATATTGTTCAACCATATCATGTCGAACAGAGCATTCATCCTGTGAGAAAAAACTTAACACAAATTGAGTGACTTGAAAAAATAAATCAAATTAGCTTTAGAACATCAACTAAAAATAGTATTAAACAAACATATGAAACAAATATTAACAAAACAAATATTAAAGAAAAAATTCATATTTAATACAACATGCCCGATCATGACTGTTATTAATATTTAGTACAAATATCTAATCATGTCTCCTTCTATGCCTACCTCTATATCTCTCCCTCAGAGTAGGATCACAGCTTGCTTCTTTCATGTTGTATACCGTATGATATAGACCCTCTAACGTGTGTGGTCCAGTGGGCCCCAATGAAATGATAGGTTCGGCTATTCGCAAGGCATGAGAGAAGTGCCACAATGAAAAAAATACAATAGGTTAAAAAATAAAAATGTACACAAGATAAAACATAACTTGACATATGTTACCTGTGTAAGCACATTGGCATTGACGTCCGTACAACATACATGACAGTAGCGACCGCTGGCTTACGCTCTGGATTTTGAATGATGGGATGGAATACATGTTGATACCACTTTATATATCTGACTACAACATCCCATGGGTGCATCACCGGCTTGCTCCTTTCATGTTGCACCAGTACATGGCTCCACCACCTATATTAGAAACTATAACTTCATGAGTAGGACACATGGTACTGCCCAACGGAGGCCCCTCTTCTAACCTTTTCAGGAGCAAGTGGTGGAGGCGGGATAATCTGAACCCTATCTAGTTGAGCACCCTTTTTGGATGATAGGATTCAACGATATCTATGCACTTAAGGTAGCCGGTGAAAAAACAAATATCATGTAATGGACGCCGATCTATGGAATCCTTAAATGGATCCTACACCACCTATAAATGAAAACAACAATCGTTTTTATGATTATGATTGAAATAGGTGCACAATTATGTATTTCAATCACTTATATCATTCGCTTGCAAGCAATCAAGTCTTTCTGGTATTGCGTATAGGTTCTCCAATGAGGTTTTCTCAATCCATGGGATACTCATATGCACGAACGTGGAAGATCATCGACATATGACATGTTATGAGGGGATCGCAAGTTAGAAAAGTGCTCATACATCCATGCTTGTTTATCAAATCACACTTATTAGCATTATATTCATATAAAATGGTTCAATTTGTAACTAATAGTTTAATCATACCTCCAAAAGTGGCAAGAATCCAGCAATCTGTTTAACTAATGTTCTCGATGCCTATATAGGCATGGTGAAGATTTTCTACCGTGAGTGATCGGACGATCGATCCTCACCATAAGCGAAGGGAGAGTTGAGTGGGGATTTAGGGCACGAAGGAAAATAAAACACAACACAAAAGAGATACATGATTTTTTACATGAAAACCCAAATCAAGAAAAAACTATGAGGAGGAGAAGAATCCACTATATTATGTAGATTACAGGGATACAAGGATTGAATGCCAGAGTCCAAGTGCTGGTCTTTTTCTTCTAAAGGAAAAAAAGAAGTGTCCAAAAAAGGTCCCCCTCTTATTGCAGGAGCAGGTCTATTTGACTCGATCTAATCTATATGTATGAGGGTTGATGGTATGGGCGTGATCCCTATAACCGCATGATCTGCATGTGTAAATTGTTGTAATGATCGTGATTGTTGGCGCTTCATTGTTAGGATTGCATGAGAGAATCCCGTCTCATTCCATAACTGCGCAGGTTCGAGGGCATTTCACGTTATGAATGTGGAGGGAGATTACGCTACATAACTAAAGGTGAAGATCAGAGATAATATGTTGTTGAAGTGTAACTGAAGGTGAAGATCAAAGATAATCTATCGTCGAGATTATCTTGTGAGAAGCTGAAATCTCCGAAAAGGGGTGCACTCCAGGGCGGCTAGGAGCATCGAAGCTACCTGGGTGGAAGTGTCCTTGGGCTGAGGAACAACTTCTAGAATGGCTCCTATGTGATGGATGCTTTTGGTTGCTTGGACAAGTGGCATTTATTTGCCGAAAGACCCATCGCTCTAGTTTTGATGATAATTAACTCAAGTAGTTATAGTACTAATAATTTGTGATGTTTAAGTCTACAGGTTTAATCAAGATCTTAATTTGGTGTCTAACTTCATCAATAAACTTAAAGTTAAGGTTTGAAGTTAACAAGTGTTGATTCAAGAGCTCAAACACAAAAAAATACATCTTGTACTCAAGGAGTCTAGCTCAAAAGAAACAGGTTTTGACTATGTCCAGGAGAAAAAGATCAAGAAAGAAGACTTGAAGTTTGTAAAAGAGTTTGTAAGTATTTAGAAGTTTTATAAACTTTAGAATAGATTTAATTGCTCAAATTTCTACACACATATAAAAAATTTTAATATTGATTTGATGGTTTTTCATTGAGTATGAATTTGTGTTTTTGATTTTTTTTAAGAAGCTGAGTTTAAAATTATCGATTTGAAAAAGATTCTACTTTATGTTTTAAACTCAAACCATATATTTATATGATTTATATCTCAAAAAAATAAGTTTTATATTTGTAGTATGTTTTGTATTTTTATCCGTACATATTAGAGCTCTATTTGATCGAAGAAACTTATTTTGATTAGTTTAAGTTTTGATTTTATAAAAAATATATTTTATGGATAAAAAATCTTAAAAACAAGTTTTTATTGTTTGATATATGTATTGAATTTGTCCATAATATTTGTGCTTCAATAGAGTTTGAGAAACATTTTTTTTGTATTTTAACAAGTTTTGTTTTAACTTGTTCAAGCTTAAAGTTTAGTTTTTGAAAAAATAGTTTTTAATATAGTTTATATTTCAAAATTATATTTGATATCTCAAAAAAGCAGCTCACATATTTGTAATATGTGTTAATTATTGATCATACATATTTGTACTCTAAATTATTTACATGAACTTATTTTTGTAGATTTTATAGAATTTATTTTAATTTTAAAAAAAGGATTTTGCAGAGAAAAATTAAATTTCGACCGAACGATCGACCGAATGTGTCACAAGCAAGTTGGCTTGTGCACACGGGTGGTTGACCGATGAATTGAGAGCAAACTTGCTCTCTCTGGTCAGTCAACCGTGATCGACCGATTAACAGAGAGCAACTCTGCTCTCGGTCGGTCGACCGGGCAGTCGACCAACTTTTGTGAGAACCAGTTTGTTCTCACATCGGTCGACCGGGCGGTTGATCGACTGGCCCCAATGGCTAAAATTATAGTTGTTGGGTGATCGATTGGGTAGTCGATCAACTTCTATGAGAACAAGTTTGTTCTCACGTCGGTCAACCGGGTGATCGATCGACTTGCCCCAACGGCTAAAATTATAGTCGTTTTCTGGCCCACTTTTGTCCCAAAGACTAGTTTTTGTTGCGTGCCTATAAATTAGTTTTTTGGTTGGGTTTTTAAGCCAGTTTTCAGAAGCTTCTCAAGAGACTATCTACCAATTTTGTGAACAAGTTTTAGACCTTAAATTCCACATCTTGAAGAGTGTTTTTTCTTAGTTGTTAAAAAAAATTTCTTGGGTTTTCAACATCCAATCACCTTAATTTTCTCACACACTTGAGCAAGTCATTTGTACATAATACTACAGGATCCTTGTTTTTGAGAGAGTTTGTTTATGATCAAGGGTCTTAATCACAAGTTCTTTTTATTGTATTTGAGCGTGGTTAAAGGTTGCGGCCTCAAATGAACTTGCGAGTTTGTGTTTGTAATTCTTGCGAGAACAAGTGAAGAACTTGCGAGTCCGAGAGATCTTGAGGTAACTCGTAGGTATTGCGAAACCGAGTGATCTTGTAGGATTGAGCTCGTGAAAATTCTTCATTGCGGTGAAGGCGGAGACGTAGAGCAAGTTGCTCGAACGTCAAAACAAATCTCTCGTGCTCGCAATTGCTCAACTTTTTCTCTCTAACTCAACTCTCTATTTATATCTTGCATACTTATTAATTGTGCTAAATCTTATATGCTTGATATTATCTCACTCTTATTTATTTGTGCTTTATTGCCATATCTACTTCATATTGTTTAATTACTTTTGTTTAGTTTAGAATTGTTAGTTAAGTTTTTTAATTTTCGCATTTGATTAGCACATAACCTATTCACTGAAATCACCTAGGGGGCGTGAATAGGTGATGGCTATTAATAATGTGAAAATTAAAAATAATTATAAACTAATAAAATTATCCAACTCAATAATCAAGAATGAAGCTGTATACCTGATGATGGGCTCTAAACTTCTCTTCATGATTCCTCTTAAAATAAGAGTTGAGGTGCGTAATTACTTTCATGATGTATTGTGAGTACAAAACAAATAATCTTACAACAATGAAAGATAAACAAACATAATTATGAAAGAATAATAAATCGTAGAGTTGGAGAGATCAAATGAGATAGCCAATCGCAAACACAAGGAGTTGTTATCGAGATTCGAGCCACTTGCTCTATGTCGCCGCCTTCAACGCAATAAAGGATTCCACTATAATCAACCTGGATTACAATCACAATACGATCTTGCAAGATCCAGAGCCGCAACTCCACCAACTACCCTCTTTTCAAGAGGAATTTATAAAGAATAAAGATTACAATGGTGATTCACACAAGATCACAAACTCTCTTTTATACTTTGCTATAGCTTAGAGCAGGAATTGATGGCTCCAGAAAAGTGTAAGAGAGTGGTAAAGTGAGAATGAAAAGCTCAAAAAAAAACTTTAAACACTCTTTTGAAACTTTGATATTTTCTTGTAACTTTTTTCTTTTCTTATATTTTTTTGTACTCAAGCACTCTCATATATAGGAGGAGGATAGAGACGAAAACTCAGTAAGTCCAGTATTGAAAATTATTTTAAAAATATGAAAAACCCAATACAAATGAATCTGGACAGGTTTACAAAAGATTATAGCCGTTGGGAGACAAATCAGGCAAGTTGACTGCCTCACTATCGACAACAGGCACATGCTGTCGACAAGCATGTCTCAACGGTCACATTTTTCAAAATAAACATAAGTATTGTCGACAGCTGAGGTAGCATATCGACAGCTGAGGTAGCATGTCGACAAATTGAGATGCACTCAGTCTCTATTGAGTCCCATTTCGATAGCTGAACACGATTGTTGACAGTTGAGATAGACTCAGCATGTGCACCATCTATCAACAGTCGACAGGCCTTGATCTCTGTCGACTATCCTGGTACTTGGACAAAAATAACATTTTATTTTAAAAAAGTACTTTGTAAAATCATAAAACATAATATATTAAATATATTTTATATTAAATATATTTAGGGAAAAACATATATATTTAGAAATCTAAACATATTTTAAACTATATAACATAAATAATATTAAAACTTGATTTTTCAAAATAAACAACACAAAAATTATAAACTAAAAAATCATGAAACTGATTTTGAAAACTTTTGTGCGTATATGCTCTCTTGAGCATCAATTCACTAAACTAAACTTTAACAAAACTATATTTCTTATATAATATCCAAGATGTGACTCTATATACCATATATTTAATTTGGCTTCTCAAATTAGTCTTCTTGAGCTCAAATTCAATTCTTGAGTCAATCTTGATATAATCTTGTTAAATTGATTTTAATTGCGTCAATATCTCTTGTTGAAGCTAAACAGTTCATTCTTAAAATCATGCTGCATTAGGACTAACAAATTTCATGAGTTTTAGCGTTCTCAAAATAAAAAGTGATTGAATCTTTGGGCCAACAATTTACCTTGTTTTGATGATGACAAAACTCATGAGTTATAAGGAGTAGCTTATAAGAAATCTCCCCCTGAAATTATGCATGAATCAGATGTAAGAATATGAAGCACAATTCATGATAAAGCACAACTCATGATAAAATACAAACAAATAATATATCAATCCAATTAGCACAACACATGATATATTCATCAAATTTTCACAACTCACAAATATCATGAAAAAAAGATAATATAGTGAACCAAACAACTGGATAAGAATAAACAAGTGCAATATTCAAACCAAATTTAACAACTACAATATTCCAAACTAAAGTTATTACATACCAAAAGTTCTCAAACTAAAATATTAAACATTGTTCATAACAAAAACAACTAAAACATTATTCATAACTCAAAAATATTGTTCATAACTCAAATATTCTCCCCCTTTTGTCATACGCAAAAAGGAGAGAAACCAAAAGGAAAAAAAATTCTCATTTGATTCTCCTGTAAACAAAGTGATATTCATCATCTTCACTATCATCATCTTCTTCATCTTCATCTTAAGTATCTTTTTCTTCATTGTCTTCGTCACCATCATGACCACCATGTCCAGTAGACTGGGAACAAGAACTATGCTCAGGAGCAACTGGCTGAGGAGGAGCACCCCATGCAGCAAAAAGAGGTCCAATGGATGGAATAGGATGCTTGAACTCAGTGTATTGTGGAATATTATATTCAAAATGTTGTTGAATACGAGAAAAGTGCATCTCATTAAGCCTTTGGGCAACAACAAAACATAGTATGTTTATTGAAATATTGAATGACCAGGAGCCATGAAATCCAGTTTCTCTAAAAGAAGAGAATAAGAATCAGAAACCGATTGAGTTGGATGAGGCGGCATACGAGTGGATTGCTCAGCTTGAGTGGAAGATTGAGCACTAGAACGCTTGGAGAAATGACTCATCTTCCTATGAAGAAAAGCTGCACCAAGGGGTTCTGGTGAAGATTGGAATAATTCTCCTTGAATATCAATATGCTAATGATTAAAGAGTCGAGTAAGCACCATGCCAAAAGGTAGACTACTATATGCGATGTTATCCGAAGTCATGGTATTGAAAATTAGAAGAGGATTGACAGGTTAGACTGTGAGAATACAATACATAAGGCTGGTGATGCATCCTTTAGCTTTACCAAACTCATCGATTTTAGGCACGATGTTATGCATGATAATCTTAGTTAGAATCTGACGTAGAGGAATGAAGTGAACAATATTCTGATTGATTGTTGTCACTATGAATTAGAGCAGAGATAGAATTAATGGATTGACCTTGAGGGTAGGGAAAGTTTTCAAATGTGGTTTTGGTAAAGTCAAGTCCTCCATAGGGTAGATCAAGTGCGTGGGCAAGTTCTTCGCAGGATACGAACATTCTTGCCATAAATTCTGCTTTTGAGCATAACTCCATTGACAGAAAAGTTAGCATAGAAGATTCTAATTAAATTAGAATAATATATCTCATCAATTTCAAGAAATTTAGTCCATCCCATATTATCAAAGAGATTTCGTAAATTGTATTCCTCAAAATCATAAATACAGATACTCCTACCAGTAATAATAGACTTGTTAGAGTAAGTTTCATTAAATAATTATTTATTTTTTCTCAAAGATGAAGGGATCGTAAGGTTGGGATCTCTTGGAAGAAGAAGATCCTCCAATTTGAGTCCTAGATCGTTTGCTAGACATGATAAAATGAAGAAAAAAATGAAATGAAGAGCAAAGATATGATTTTTACCCAAAATGAAGAAGCCCTAGGATTTTGGTGAGAAAAATCCAATAAATCCAAGAAGTAGAAGCAGCTCTAACTGAGAAATCTTCAGAGAAATCCTTTAGAAGAGAGGGATTTGAGTGGAGGAGGGAATTTGGAAGAGAAGAAATTAGAGATTGAGGTGGAAGGAGAAGAGTCGGCTAGAGAGAAGAGAGAGGATGCCGAAAGAAGTGGGAAGAGGAAAAAAAATTACAATTTAGAAGCATCGAACCCATGCCTGCTGTCATCTGCCTGTCGACAGCCCCGAGTGACTGTGGACAGCTCCAACTGAGATCAACTCTCTGTTGATCTCAGTTTGTCGATAATCAACCTTGGCTATCGACAGCTGAGCCTGAGATCACATAATCAACTTTCTGTCGATCAAAGTTTGTCGACAACACCCACATGGCTGTCAACAGCAAACTAAATTTTGCTAAAATAAATTATATATAATAGAAAATTATTCTAATAAATAATTAAACATATAAGTAACTATATATAAGTAAAAACTAAGTATTTTTTAACAGAAAAATTATAAAATATATTTTGTAAAATTCATTTAGAATTCTTTTGACAAAATAAAATTTGATTAGTAAACGGGAAAATAAAAAATTCATTTTTACAAATTTAAAAATCAATCATTAAGATTTGTGAAAAATAAACTAAATCAATCAATTTATCATATCCAAGCAATATCAATTTTAGGGCACACACATGTATATATGTTCTAAACAATAAATGATTATAAACATATCAAAGCATGTTTAAATTTAAAATGTAGAATAGAAATAGTTACTGATACTGATAAATTCATTTTTGTTTCTTCAAAACGAAAAGTGATCTTACCACTTCAACTCCTCGACAGTGATGCATAAACTAGATTTGTATTTTTAGCTTGATAACGCATCCACCATTAAGACACCAGTTCTCTCACGTCTTAAGAGAGGACATACCTGCATCAAGTGAAATGAGTATGCTTTTTGTACCCATATCTTTTTTGAACCTTGAGGGTTAGTACTTTTTCGAACCCAAATATTTTTATTTGTAATATTAAACTTATCAAAATAGAATATATCCAAATGGCCTTTTCGACCACAATGAGTACAAGTGTACACCTTGGCATACATAAATGCATGATGAGTATTGTGATGTGCGTTGTGAATATGACGAGAGTGTGATATATGTTTCCTACGAGCTTGTTTTTTTGAAAACATTGACTCCAACTTAGCTTTATCAACATCATATATTTAAAGAATTGCTCAAAAACATCAATTTTTACTCTTAATATTAGAAAACTCACTTTTATCAATAATAAGAAATTTAACCTTGCATGCAATCTTATAATCAACAAAATATTTTTGTATACTCTTGACCGAAACAGATAAATCAACTTTTTCTTTAGAAATCTCATTTATCTTGTTAATTAAAACATTCCCTTTTTAATTTCTTATTTTTGAATTTTAAATAAATCATATATATCTTGAAGTTCTTCGGAGAAATTTGCAAGTTCATCCATGGTTAAAACACTATCATCTAAAAAAGTTTCAAGAGTTATCTTAGTGGGGTCATCCCCATGAGTCAGGAAGCAAATGTAGGCGACATCTATATCATCTCCGGAATCACTTTCGGAGTCGTAATCCCTGAGGCCAGCATAGCTTCCTTCTTTGGTATTCTTCTTGAAGTGATTGCCTTCAGATTGGGACAATCGACAATCAAGTGTCCTGGCTTTTTACAGTTATAGCAAGAACCAACTTTTTCTTTCTTTCTTTCACTCTTTCCTTACCATTTGGATCTTCTATGATTGCTCATCTTTCCTTACTTGTAAAACATCTTAAAATCACCTAGAGGGGAAGAATAAGTGATATACTAATCAAATATGAAAAATGCAACAATTAAAAAATACAACAATACTGTCAACTCAAAAAATAAGAAGTGAAGTCGAATTTCCAATGGAGGGCTCTAGAACTTCTCCTCACAATTCTTCTTGAATAAGAGTTGAGGTACACAAATTGCAAACCGATAAGCAAAGAACAATAATATAGCAATGAATGTAAAGCAAGCACAAGATACTATATATGAATAATATAAACAAGTAGAGAATAAGCTAGAGTGAGTAGAGTAAGAGATGATAGCAATTGCAAACACAAAAGATTTGTTTCGAGGTTTGCGTAACTTGCTCTACGTCCCCATCTTCACCGTAATGAAGGATTTCCACTAGCTTCACTTAGAACTCAACAACTAGGTTCCTCCAAGAACCGGAGCCTCAACTCCAACCTCAATCCTCAACACAAGAGGAGAGCACAAAAAGGAAGAAGATGATAATCACTTGGTGACCACAAGATCACGAACTCTCTCTAAAACAACTTCCTATAGTATAGAGTAGAGATTTGAGGCTCAAGAAGTTTGTGAGAGAAATATCAGTAAAAAAAATTAAACTTTGAAAGCTTAAAACTTGCAGAAAATGATTGGAAATGAAAACTCATTGAAAACTTGAAACTTGAAATTTTTCTTGAATTTTTCAAATAAGTTTTCAAGGATTTTCTTGATTTTTCTTGGTTAAAACTCTCTACAAATTACCCCTATTTATAAGAAATAGGAAAATATCATTAGAGAGTTAGTCAGGGCTTTAAACAACTCATAAAACACTAATAAAGTGCAAAATACCCGTTGGAAATAAGACAAACGAGGTACAATTCAAAAATGCCCGTTTAAATTCAAAAAACCATTCTAGACTATCTGGCGATCGACTGGCCAAGGCTATTTCAAAATAGTCATTGGCTCTGGTCGACCGTCTTGTCGACTAGCCAAGGGTAACAGAGCTTAAAATTGAACTCAGTTCTGGCGGTCAACCGCATGGTCGACCGACCAGAACACCCCAAACAGAGCTAGTATGTCAGTCGACTGGCAATCGACCGGCCACTGAGCTCAGGGCTAGTGCATGCATGCGCATGCCCGATCGACCGGGCAGTCGGCCGTGCAGAACATAAGAATAGCTCTGCACTGAGGTCGGTCGACCGGCTAAGCCCTAAAAGCTCCTGATTTTATATTTTTCAAATTACTTTCTAAAACTTTGATAATTTTATAAAATCATATATAAATATAATATTTGGGTAGGATAAAACAATGAAACTTATTTAAGTATATATAGATAGAAATTGATTGAAGAAATTTTGTCTATTAAAAACTAATGCAAGAAAACTAGTTTTTGAAAAATCTGATTGTGTGTGTGAACATCTTGAGCTTCCAATTTAATACTTTAAATTTAAACATGCTAAATTCTTACAAGAGTTTAAACTAGGTTCAAGTCTTTTTCAAGTGGGCTTCTCCAAAATCCAAGTTTTGACCTTCCGAGCTCGAGTCCAATGCTTGAATCAACTTGAATACTTCAATATCTTCCTTTCGAGTAAGAGTGAAACAAAAACCCCAACTCTTGTAACATATAAACACAAAAACACTTGAACTTGATTAGTAGCTCATAACACATGAGCTTTGAAATCATCAAAACAAAATGGTGATTGTACCCTTGGGCCAACACTCTCCCCATTTTTTATGATGAAAAAGCTCATGAGTTATTTATATAAAAAATTGAGGAGCTTTGAAATACTCTCCCTGAAAACTATGCTCATATAAATCAAGTTCAACATGACTCATAATATATATCAATAACAAGCAAGTCACATACATATCAATAGTATCAATAATTTAGAACAATGTACATAAACGGCCATCCATCCATCCATTCCTCTATCCACCAACTATATATGCAATAGAGAATCAAAATTACTATAACTCAATATTGCATAACCAATAGAATGGATATAGATCTAAATAATTCAAAAACTTAAAAACATGCTTCTTCTCATTTTTTGTCATACATCAAAAAAGGAGATGAAGTGATTTTTAAACAAACACAAATACCAATTGAAAACTAATAGAAAGTAATACCAATCATGACATAAATTAAAATTGAAATTCTAAACATTTAAAATTGATATATTTGAAATACTAAATAGCAATTCTAGATACCGATTGAGAATAAAATCAAGTTTTCATCATGCAAATATTTGATTCACCACAAATGAAAGAAAATCTATTGTAATCAAGAGGTTTTGTAAAAATATCGGTCAACTGTAAATCGGTAGAAACATAATCGATCTCAACATCACCTTTCTCATAATGATCTCTAAGAAAGTGGTATCGAATTTCTATATGCTTGGTCATACTATGTTGATTTGCATTCTTGATCATATGAATAGTACTAGTATTATCACAATAAATTTTAATATGATCATAATGCAAATCATAATCAATGATAGTATGTTTCATCCAAAAGACTTGTGCACAACAAGCCCCATCAGCAACATACTTTGCCTTGACGGTTGAGAGGGCCACAAAATTTTGCTTCATGGAAGACAACAAAATAAGACAACTTTCTAGAAATTGATAAATTTCACTAGTGCTCTTTCTATCCACTCATAATCGGTGTAGTCGGCATTCGAATAACTCGTCATGTTAAATTGTGTGGTCTTCGGATACCACAAGCCAATACAAATAGTGCCCTTAAGATATTTGATAATATGTTTTACCGCAATCAAATGAGAGTCCTTAGGACACGATTAGAATATAGCACAAACACAAATACTAAACATAATATCTGGCCCACTTATCGTCAAATAAAGTAAACTACCAATAATGCTACAATATAATTTAATGTGAACACTTTTACTTTTTTCATCCTTATCAGGCTTGGTTATAGTAGTCATCGGAGTCTTGCTAACCTTAACATACTCTAGACTAAGCTTCTTGATTAACTCTTTAGTGTACTCAGCTTGTTTCACAAAGATTTCATCGCTCATTTGCTTGATTTGGAGTCCAAGAAAGTAGTTGAGCTCACCCATCATACTCATTTCAAACTCTTGTCTCAATACACAATTCAAACTCTTTGCAAAAATTTTAATTAGTAGACCAAAAAATAATATCATCAACATAAATTTGTATAATTAAAATATCACTATCAACATGCTAAATAAACAATGTAGTATCTACTTACTTTTAACAAAACCCTTGTTTACAAGGAAATTACTAAGCCTATAATATCAAGCCTTGGAGCTTGTTTCAAACCATATAAACCCTTTTCTAATCTAAACGCATAATTGGGATGTGTAGGATCAACAAACCCAAGGGTTTACAACATACACCTCCTCCTTAATAAAACCATTAAGAAACTCTTAACATCCATTTGAAACAACTTAAAATCTTTAAATGAGGTAAAAATAAGCGTTAAATGAATGGCTTCGAGCCGTGCCACATGCGCAAATGTCCCCTCAAAATTGATTTTCTCGATTTAATTGTAACCTTAGGTCACTAGCTAATTTCTAACTACATTACCAACTCATCCATCTTTCTTCTAAAGATCCATTTAGTATAAATGGGTGGTCTATCATAGGGCCTAAGAACAAGATGCCAAATTTGGTTGCGCTCAAACTAATTGAGCTTCTTTTGCATGGCAAGTAACCAATATGAATTGCCCTCGGTCTCGAGGATATTCTTAGGTTCAATGTGATAAATAAATGCATAATTAAATATCATGAAGTTTAGATTTAATAGTTACTCCTTTTGATACATCACCTAAGATGAGATCTTTGAGATGACTTATAGCTTATCTTCAATCCTCCGGAAGGGTTGAGTTGTTTGCACTTCTACTTGCACTTCTTGAACTTTATTATTTAGATCTCTTGACTTTTCTTCTTATTCTGGTGAGTCCATTGACATCTCCTCCATATCTTCACTTAAAGAATCAATTTCACAATCTACAACGTTCTTCAAAAGAGAGTTAGATTCCTCATACTTAACATACATAGATTCCTCAATGGTCAACGTTGACCTATTGAAGACTATAAGTTTTGCTAGTATTCGAATAACCTACAAAAATAGTTTCAAAAGCTTTTACAACAAATTTTCGTAAATTATCCTTGGTATTTAACTAAACATTTACATCCAAAAACTTTGAAATAAGAAACATTTGATTTTTCTAAAATGATAAATCTCAAATAAATTTTTTTGTGAATTTTTGCAAAAATTCACTCTATTTATTATGTAACATGATGTGTTTACAGCCTCCGCTCATAAGTCTGGCCACTAATCATAGTCTAGCCATCTCTTAGAGAGTTCTATTCTTCTTTTCGACGACTCCATTTTAGAGTTCTAGGACATGAAAGCTCATGTTTAATTTTATTTTCTTCACATTAAGTAATAAAAGAGTGGCTGACAGACTCGCCGCCTCTATCACTCAGACTCGCCGCCTCTATCACTTCTAATATGTAAAATCAAAAAATTCTTTTTTTTCAACTATATTTCTAAATACATTTTAATATGAGAAAGCTTCATCCTTATGTTCGAAGAAGAAAAATCTAAGTAAATCATGAAAAATCATCAATAAGAACGAAAACAAAATGATTTCAACTCAAACTCTTAGTTTTGGTCAGACCAAACAAATCCATGTGTATTAGTTCTAATGGACATGATGTCATGATATTCTTAATGGATTTGAAAGAGGACTTAATTTGTTTCTTAAGTTGACACGCATCACAAATGCGGTCATTTTTAAATCTTAATTTCGGAATACCCTTCAACGCTTCTTTAGAATCAATACGGGATAGGTGGTCAAAAGAAACATGAACCAACTGTCTATGCCATAACCAATAATCTTCATTAATTGCGGATAAACAATTAATATTGCAATCTAAATTCATCATATCGATGATATAAACATTATTTTCATGAAAACCGAAAAGCACACGAGAATTATTTTTCTTATCAACTACAATACAAGAAGAATCATCAAAGATAATCCTTAAGCCTTTGTCACACAATTGACTAATTCTCAATAGATTATGTTTGAGGTCATCTATGCAAACAACATTTTCTATTTAAGGAGATGTGACAATTTTGATTTTACCTATACCAATGATCTTACCCTTGAAACCGTCTCTGAATATGACGGTGCCACCTTCTCTAGACCTTGATAGGGTTGCAAAGTTATTGATATCTATGTCATATGCCGAGAGCAACCACTATCAAGGTACCACCGCTCTGTACGTCTTGGGAGCTTAGTGCGTACCTATATTATATAAAATGGGAGTTGATTTTGGTATCCAAAATTTTTGGGGTCCTATAATGCAAGTTTTATGAACCCAAATATGATTATTTGCAATGTTTTAACTTATCAAAACAAAATTTGGCCAAGTGATCTTATTGGCCATAATACATATACACACGCGCGCGCCCACACGCGCATACACAGCCCCCTTGACATACAATAAAGCATGGTGTGTGAGCATGATGAGCATGTTGTGTATGTGTGTGTATGAGCATGATGTGTGTGTGTGTGTGTGATGTGATGCTGGTTTTCCTTGAGTATGCCTCTTTAGAAATATGAATTCTAATCTATCTTTATCAAACCTATATTTCTTTAAAATATTGCTCAAAGTGTTAATTTTGTTTTTCATTAAAGAAATCTCATTTTCATCTATGCTAGGAAACTTTGCTTTGCAAGAAACTTTATAAGCATCAAAATCCTTCTTAGTATTTTCAAGAGAAAGCGATAAATTTTCTTTTTCTTTTGAAACTAATTTTAGTTGATTTTGTAAAAGCTCATTTTCCTTCTTTATTTTCAAAAATTCTTTTTAAGAATATAATAGTTACTTGAAAGTTTTCAAAAGTTTCTCCTAGTTCATCCATAAACAAATCGGAATCATCTAAAGTTTTCGAAAGTAGCTTTGATGTGTTGTCATTTGTCATGAAATATACATTCGCAGTGTTAGCGTCCTCCTTGGATTCACTTTCGGAATCCCATGTCGCCTTCAATGCCTTCTTCTTCTAAGACTTCTTTGAAGTAGATGCCTTGTTCTTCATTTTCGGGCAATCGACAATGAGATGGCCTGGTTTCTTACACTTGTAGCAAGGCCCTATATCATTTCCTCTTCTTTCCTCCCTTTCTTGCCATCTTCCTCTTTTATTGTTGAACCTTCCCTTGTGATACAACCTCCTCACGTTCTTCACGAAGGGGGGGGAGAGAGTTCTTCATCATCTTCTTATTCATCTTCTTTGTCATCGTTGGAGATGGTAGGAGTAGTCTTGAAAGCAATAGTTTTCTTCTTTTGTGAGGCTTTTTCTTCTCTTACTTTCCTCTCAATCTCTTACTCCATTTCCTTCTTTTCATTAAGTTCCTTCAAGGTAGTTGACTTGACTTCCCATGAAAGAGGAAGAGCTCGAAGGTCGAATGACCTTCCTTACTCTTTGGTCATTATCAATAGTGCCACCTAAAGAAGATAAACCATTTATAATTTTAGTAAATTGTGTAATCATATTATCAATGGATTTATTTTCATTCATACAAAAAATTTCATATTAAGAACACAAAAAATCTATTTTAGCCCTTTTTACTTAAGAGGTTCCCTCATGAGTAATAATAAAATGACTTCAAATATCATAAGCGGATCTATAATTAATGACTATAAATATCATCATCATTAAGTGCTTGTAACAATGTATAGTTGGCTTTGACATTAGCATCAAACTCCTTAACGGCAATATCAAACCAAGTGTTCTCATCACCTTCGGAAAAAAAAGGCTTGGTCACGATTGGCTACATGGCTACCTAAGGATTGCAAGAAAACAGTCATCTTAACCTTCCATATGGCAAAGTTAAGTCCATCAAATTTAAGTGGAGACTTAATGTTATCGGCCATGAATGCGGTGTTTGAAGATTAACAAACGAGGATCTCTCTAAGATGATTAAATCTTAAAAACTAAGAGTATCAAGCTCTGATACCAATGGAAATCACCTAGAAGTGGTGAATAGATGATAAGCTAATCAAATACGACAAATGAAACAATTAAAAATTACAACACGGTCAACTCAAAAATAAGAAGTGAAGCCGAATTTCTAATGAAGGCCTCTAGAACTTCTCCTCACAATTCGTCTTGAATAAGAGTTGATATGTACAATTGCCTTCTTACTTGAAAGAGTGAAACCGATAAAATAATAATAATAATAATAATAGAGAAATGAATGTAAAGTAAGCACAAGATACCAAGTATGAATAATATAAAGCAAGTAGAGAATAGGCTAGAGTGAGTAGAGTAAGAGATAATAGAAATCACAACACAGGGGGTTTGTTTCGAGGTTCGAGCAACTTGCTCAACATCCCCACCTTCGCCGCAATGAAGGATTTCTACTAGCTTCACTTAGAACTCAGCGACTGGGATCTCCAAAGACCAGGAACCTCCACTCCAACCTCAATCCTCAACCCAGAGGGGAGCACAAAAGAAGAAGAAGATTACAATCATTTGGTGACCACAAGATCACAAACTCTCTATCATTTGGTGACCACAAGATCACAAACTCTCTCTCAATAACAACTTCCTATAGTATAGAGTAGAGATTTGAGGCTCAAGAAGTTTGTGAGAGAAATATCAGTAAAAATATTGAACTTTGAAAGCTTAAAACTTACAGAAAATGATTGAAAATGAAAGCTCTTTGAAAACTTGAAAATTTTCTCGAATTTTTCAAACATTTTTTCAAGGATTTTTCTTGATTTTTCCTAGTTAAAAACTCTCTACAATTGATCCCTATTCATAAGAGATGGGATAATATCATTAAAGAGTTAATCAGGGCTTTAAACAGCTAATAAAACACTAATAAAGTGAAAAATACCCATTTGGAAATAAGACAAACGAGTTAGAATTCAAAAATGCCCGTTTAAATTCAAAAAACTGTTTCAGGGTTATCAGGCGGTCGACCGGCCGGTCAACTGCCCAAGGGGTAACAGAGCTCAAAACTGAGCTCAGTTCTGGCGATCGACTGCGTGGTCGACCGGCCAGAACAACCCCAAAACAGAGCCAGTGTGTCGGTCGACTGGCCACTGAGCTCAGGGCTAGTGCATGTCCGATCGACCAGGCGATTGATCATGCAGAACGTAAGAATAGCTCTGCACTGAGGTCAATCTAATAGGCAGTCGACCGCTCAAGCCCTAAAAGCTCCTGATTTTATATTTTTCAAAATACTTTCTGAAACTTTGATAATTTTATAAAATCATATGTAAATATGTAAATGTTTGAGTAGGATAAAACAATGAAACATATTTAAATATAGATAGAAATTTATTGAAGAAATTTTTATCAAAAACTAAAACAAGAAAATTAGTTTTTGAAAAATCTTATTGTGCGTGTGAATTTCTTGAGCTTCCAATCTAATGCTCTAAACTTAAACATACTAAACTTTTACAAGAGTTTGAACTAGCTTCAATTTTTTTTTCAAGTGGGCTTCTCCAAACTCTAAGTTTTGACCCTTTGAGCTCGAGTTCTATGCTTGAATCAACTTGAGTACTTCAATACCTAACTCTAGAAACTTGTAAACTCAAAAATACTTGAATTTGATTAGTACCTCATAACACTTGAGCTTTGGAATCATCAAAACAAAACGATGATCGTACCCTTGGGCCAACACATCCTTCCTATTTTTCTCACAATCATGGCAAATTCATCATCATCATAATCCATGCTCTCATCGTCTTCCGGAATAAATGGTGTTGCTTTGAAGGCAACATTTTTTTTCCTTTTGTGGCTCTCTTTCTTCTATTACTTTTTTTCCATCTCATGTTCTTTGAGATTTCCTATAATCTTAAAGAAATTTATTTCCTCCTTGTCGTTAAGCTCCTTCAATGTAATAGCCTTGACTTCACAAGATTTGATGAGAGCTTGGATTGCCTTCCTACTTTTGATCATTATCAATCTTATCACCTAAGAAGAAAGTCCGTTAGTAATTTTGTAAAACGAGTAAATATTTCATTAATAGATTCATTCTCAATCATATAGAAATTCTCATATTGAGAGCGAAGCAAATCAATCTAAGATATTTTTACTTGAGAAGTTCCTTCATGAGTAATAATCAGATCATTTCAAACTTCATAAGTAGATTTGCAGTTGATAACCCGTGACAGGTCATCATCATTGAGTGCAAGTGTAAGAGCATACTGGGTTTTAGCGTTAGCCTCAAATTCTTTGACGGTGGTTTCCGACCAACTGTCCTCGTCACTATGGAGTTCAACAAATTACTTGGTAAAGGCCTAATCCACTTTATTACCTAGGAACTTGAGAAACTATTTTCTGAATCACTGATCTGATGAATGAGTGCTCCCCACTGCACCTGATTCAGCTTTAGATAGAGGTTAATTACGGCAAATGCAGCATATTTCCAAATTCAATAGCATTCTGAGGTGGAAGAATTCTGAGGTGAGAACATAGTTTTTCACCAGAAGGAGATTGCCAGAAACCCAGTTGGAAATCCCCAATATATGCTTACAACTGTTAAAATAAACAAATAAAGAGTTACCCACGTACCCATTGAACAGCATCTTTTCTGTGCATGCACAATGAGCATCCTGCAATCCCCACTGGGCAAACACCATAATTCTGCACCTCAACTCCTTGCCTTGCTCACTGCACAGATAGACCCGGATCAAAGGTGAGAGATCAGTATTATAGTCTTGTAATGAAAATATGACTCATATGAACTGCCTCTTCTGAAGCTCATTTCAGTTCGGTAGATGCATGAGATATAACATATAATCTTTTGATTAGCATCAATACATATATGATGTTTTGGAGGCAAATTTTGTGAAAATTGTGTCATGCTGGGTGGTATCATTACCAAACTTGACTAATATGTTCCTGACTGAAAAGGAGATTGGCATAAATCAAAGAAGCAGCAATATTCATTTTCCACCCAAAAATAGCAGAATTTAGGTTAAAAGTTAAAACATCAAAATCTATCAAGTCTGAGGAAGCATACATTTAGCTTTCTCTCGTCGGGAAAGTCATAGGTAAATTTTTCGTCATGCATGAAATATGTTCTATAATCTTTTGATTAGCATCACTACGTATGATCTTTCAAAGGTCAATTCCATGAAAATTGTGCCATGCCGGGTAGTATTATTGCCAACCTCGACTAGGGATGTTCAAAGAAGAGATTGACATAAATCAAAAAGCAGCAATATTAATTTTGCACCCAAAGCAGATCTTGGGTTAAAAGTTAAAACATCAAATCCATCAAAAGACTGAGGACATATACATTTAGCTTTCTCTTATCGGGGAAGTCATACATAAAGTTTTAGTCATGCATGAAATATAATCTATATCTTTTGATTAGCATCGATACATATATGATCTATCAAAGGTCAATTCCATGAAAATTGTGCCACACTGGGTAGTATTGTTCCCAAACTTGATTAGGAATGTCTCTGACCGAAGAGATTGACATAAATCAAAGAAGCAGCAATACCCAAAAATAGCAGAACTTGGGTTAAAAGTTAAAACATCAAATCTATTAAAAAACTGAGGAAGCATTGTTTTGATTTTCTAGTTTACGAATTCATCAAATTTTTATAAAATGAAACAATCATATAACAATATTTTCCAATTCATTAAACTATTTCCTTTTATTTCTCTTATCTAAAGAATCGCCCACAAACTAATAAATCAGGAATGAGCCATGAAGAGAGCATATAAGAAGCACATGATGGCTAACATAGCAGAGGCTTACCTCAGTCATTTGAAGACGAAATTAGAAATTAACATCAGAGCTCATGAGTTCATTTTTGGTATTCAATCTCCTCATCAATTTGTGGGGCTCACTGTTTATTCAATTTCTTCACAAATTTCTGGTGATCCAAGTCCCCCGCACGCATTAAATCCTGCAACTTAACCACATATATATTCCTGTACATTGATCTTCACCTCCGATGAATTCATGAGTTAACCTTATGGCATTCATTCTCAACATGAGCAAGTTACTGATGTGTTAAAGCATGCGGCTTCACCTTGTACATATAGCAATTCGATGCCTGGATTTCATCCCCAATGATTTAATTACATCAAGCATGAATATAATGCTCACAACCAACTTCTTCACCAATAATCATTGCAAGAGCACTTTCCTTCTCGAAAATAATGGAATCGATTATTATCTCTAATCGTAATTTCTCGGCTATATATTCCAGAGACTAATTTCATGAATTCATGGCAATCCCCACAAATTCGCAAGTTCTTCACCACATGGATTGGAACCCCTCGAGATGTACTAATTAGCCCAAATGCTACTGCCATTTTTTCACTATGCCTACTCAAAAGAAACTTTTTTTCGTCTTCATCCACGTCCATCAGAACATTAGCCAAGTCAGGTACATGACCCGACATTGAAAGCCTTTCACTCATCTCATCAACCATCTTGGCTATGGTGGCCATTTTGGGATGTGACTCGTCACTAGAAGTGAACTCATGGATCTCTCCATCTATATCAATTAAGCTCGATCCAGGTAGTTTCCTAATCCCTTTGTCCTTTAAATCCAACCTCACTCTTGCAACATCTTCCCATTTGCCTGCTGAAGCATAGACATTTGAAAGGAGAACATGGATTCCGCTCCTCTCTGGGGCCAATTCAAGAACCTTTTTTGTTGCAAACTCTGCCAATTCAAGATGATGATGAATACGGCTAGCAGCTAACAATGCCCCCCATATCACATCGTTAGGCTCCAAGGTCATGTTCTCAATCAGAGTTTGGGCTTCTCTTAACAACCCAGCTCGACCAAGAAGGTCCACCATGCACCCATAGTGGACCACTTCTGGAGAAAAGCCATAAACTTCAGTCATTGAATGGAAAAACTGGCGGCCCTCTTTTACGAACCCTCCATGGCTAAATGCAGTTAAGACCCCCACAAACGCCACACTGTCTGGCTTCACTCCTTCCTCAACCATTTGGTTAAAGAGCTCCAGTGCTTTTTTCCCATTCCCCTCGACAGCCATAGCTCCAATTGCTGCAGTCCAAGCTGAAACATCTTTCACAGGCATTTCATTAAAGATTTTCATTGCGCTCTTGGAATCACCGCACTTAGCAAACATATCCACCAATGCAGTACCAAGCTTAACATTCCACATAATTCTCTTCTTGTCTATGTAGGCATATACCCACTTTGCAAGGTCTAAAGCACCTAAGTATCCACATGCCGAAGATATACTCACCATTGTCACTATATCAGGCTTAAGACCTGCACGTTGCATTGCACGAAAGAGCAAAATAGCCTCCTCGAACCAACTTACTTGCACTAAAGCACTGATCATTGTATTCCACGAAAAAAGATCTCTTATTGGCATTATATCAAAATATCTACAAGCCAAATCGAAATCGCCATTTCTTAAACATCCATTGATAATAGTGTTCCAAGAAACCTCAGTCCTATTTGTCATCAATTCAAAAACACTAAATGCAGAATCAGGATCCCCACATTTCATATACATATCAATGACTGAATTGCTAACAGCCTCCCAACTGGCCAGTCCATTCCGAATAATGTACCCATGGAGTCGTCTTCCAAATTTGAGCTCACCCAGCAGGGCAGAGGCCGAGACTGCACCAACAACTGTGACTCGATCCGGCCTCGGCCCGAATCCCAACATTTCATTAAACAAAGCCAAGGCCTGATTTGCCAACCCTAGCCGAGCATAATTTGTCACCATCGTATTAAAAAGAACAATGTTCCTATCAACACATTCATTAAACAACCTCTCTGCCTTCTCCACCTGCATGCACTTCATGTACATATCCACAAGAGAATTCACTAAATGCATGTTGAACCCAATTCCTGAATCCGCAACATAAGTACAAATCCTCTCACCCGACGCCAGATCTTGCAATTTCGCACAGGCCGAAACAACGCAAGCCATAGTAACCGAATTGGGCATAATTCTGTTCTCCTCCACCATCTCATAGAACAAAGAGACCGCCTTTTGCGGGTCACCCCCTCTCGCATACCCATCAATAAGACTAGTCCAAGAAACCACATTTCTCTCACACATTCCATCAAACACTTTCTGGGCAGATTCCAAATCCCCAATTTCTGAATAAAAATGTATCAAGGAGTTGTCAGTAAAGAAGTCAGCTTTGATCCCAACCTTAATCAGAACCCCATGCAACTGAATCCCTTCCTCTAAGACCGCAATCTTCGATAACCCCGCGAACAGAGGAGGAAACGTGAAGCGATCGGGGAGCAATCCTCGCCCAACAATGGACCCATAAAGCTGAATGGCGTCGTCAATGGAGCCCAAAGAGGAGAAAGCTCTAATAAGGGAGTTCAACACGAACAGCAGGGATTTGGGATCAAGGTGGAGGGACTCACTTTCAGATTGTTGGAAGGAAGTGAGGGCGTAGTGCAAGCTGAGGGGAGTGGTGAGCTTGGAGTAGGCGGCGACGAGGGAGGGGAGGTGGTTGGAGAGGGGAAGGCCAGTTCTTGTGATGTGAGCGTGGATCTGTTTGATGTGGTCGATGGTTGTGGCGAGCTTGAGGGATTCGGTGGGTGAGTTGGTGACGGATTTTGGGGTGGTGATGGGTTGATGGGTTTGGGAGTGAAGAGAAAGAGATTGGGAGATGGAGATGGTGGTGGCCATGGGAGATGAGGAGAGGAGAGTGAGGGGGAGATTTTATTTGGAAGATGAATTGCAATTAGAAGGGGGAACTCTCTCACACACTCGAAAACTCAGAACAATACCCACAATTATCACCGTAGAGGGAAAATAGAAGTATTTCAAAATAGGCCCTACTCTTGTTTCGGAACCGACGGTTTTGATTTCCTCTAGTGCTTTAAAATAGATCCGATCCCAGTTTGAGAATCAGCGGTTCCTAGTACCTCTGTAGGAGGTAGGAGGAACCGGCACTGGGTCGGCACTGGTCCCCGTCCCCCCCCCCCCCCCCCCAACTAGGGGTGAGCAGAGTTCGGTTATAACTGAAATAACCGACCAAAAACCGAAACCCGAACCCGAACCGAACCGAACAGCTCTAATTCGGTCGGGTTTCGGTTTTGTGTTCCAAAACCGGAACAAACCGAACCGAACCGAATTTCTCACCATATATATTAACCTACTCAAATTCAATTTAATGAATCATATAGTTCTTAATAAAAACTGGTGGAAGCTTATCTCATTAGTTTTAATAATACCATCTTTTTTATGTTGAATATGTGAAAGCAATATTAAGTACACCATCACAATTAAGAATAATATTTATATTAATATAGTTCTTTTTTTCATTCTTATCATTAAAAGTTGGTAATAATTATATGAGTTTTGATATAAGAGCTCAAATACGGTGTAAAAGTTTTAGAATACGAAATTTTCAATTCACATTAAGCTTAGAATCTTTTTCTTATTTCTAATTTGGGTAATGGATATTTGAGATTATAATATTAAAGATGATAATATAATGGTGATTAAAAAATGCAAGAAATGATGGCAATATATTGACCTAACCGAAAAAACCGAAAAACCGAACCGAACTGAATTGATTCGGTTCGGTTCGGTTACTAAGTCTAATCGGTTCGGTTCGGTTTTGCAAAAATTAGCAAAAACCGAATCGAACCGACCGATGCTCACCCCTACCCCCCACCCCCCAACCACCCCGCCCGGATCCTTGAACCGTTTCAACTCTGTCGAATATATATATTTGTATATATAAGAAAAATTAATAAAAAATTAAAAAAATAAAAAAAGGGGCTTGAACTTAATCCTTATCATAATTAAGTTGCCAACGTATCTTCTTGGAGTTTAGAGGAATGCAAACTCATGTAGTTCTCTTACCTCAATGCACGTACCTTAACTCAGTCGCTTTCTTCCATTCGCATGGTCGTCAATTTCATAAAGTCTTCATTTTCTTCTCGCACGATTTCATGCTGCCTTAACGCAGCTTTTGTCTAATCATCAAGACATACTTGGGCCTCCACTGATTCAGGAGGCATACTCAAACAGGTTTGATCTAAAATACTTTCTCTGCATTGATTGCTTGCTCCATAATTACTGTTGATACAGGCGTGATTAAGATTTATTTAGCAAAATTACATGATTGGAATTGTATTGAATACTTCTTCCACCATTGTTGGATTAGAAATTTCATATCTTAAAAATTTTCACCGAACTCAATGAAATGGTTAGATAACTATCAAGCTCGGAGTTCGAGCTTGATGAAGATCCATGTGGTTTTTTACTCTTTACAATAATAGTTATTGCCCTCTACTAATTTTAGAGGTATCTTCAATTTGACTACTAGTTTGGTCATGACAGGAGATATTAATACTTGAACTATAAGTCTACTAAATTCACCATATAAGGCATAAGTTTCTTTTTTAACTTCATTAAATATAGCATAAACCTGTACATCCAATTTTAGATTTTCATAATAAGTAGTCAAATATTTATGCAATCCATCTAGTGTACAATGTGGATCAAAAACACATGTAACTAAATAAATAGGTAAAATTATTTTAAAATATTCTTCCCATTTATTTTTCATTTCTTGAATACATTCAAATAAATACACATCATTTTCATTTTCTTCCATCACACCATAAATATTAATACACTCAATTAAAAATTAATGTGTTGTAGGATAATAAGCACCAGATAATGTGTAAATAGAATCATTAAAAAACTTTAAGATATCAAAAATACTTGTGTATGCATCCCATTGATGAGGATATAAATTAATTTCAATAATGTTGTTAGCAATAAAATCACATAATAATTTTTATAAGTATTATTATAATTAAGTAATTCATAAGTTGAATTCTAGGTTAGAACATCTCATGAAAATCGTTTGGGTGTCATACCTTCCAAATTACAATATTTTTCTAATCTTTTATTATTCGTGGGTGTGTCCATAAATAGTGAAGTGCATATCTAATAGGTGTAATATAATTTTCTTGTTGTTTTAAACCATTTTTCACATATAAATTTAAAACATGACAAGCACATTTTGATGAAAAAATTTTACCCCCAAATGCAGTTTTACAATTTTTTTCTTATTCAGGGATAGATGCAGTATTAGCAGATGCATTATCAAAACCTATTGCAAAAATCTTATTAATCAAATTATATTCTACGACAACTACTTTTATCAGCCTATAAATAATAGAAGCAATTGAAAACACCTAGAGGGGGGGTGAATAGGCGATAAGGCTAATCTAGAAACTAAATGCGCTAAATGCGGAAGCTTAAAAAACTAATTGCAACACACTTAGTACAACGCACAAGTGTAGCCGAATTCCCGGTGAAGGCTCTGGACTAACTCCTCTTGATTCCCCTAGATATGAGTTGAGGTGCTATATGAAGCTCTTGTGGTTAAGTACAAGTGAGGCACACACAAACAATCCAAGCATATAAATGATATAGCAATATGAAATAATGCAAGGCACAACACAAGCAAATATGAATGATATGAAATGAATGATGCTTTGCACAAATAAATAAGAGAGAGAGTTAGAGAGACAATGGATCAAACATAAACACAAAGATATGTTTCGAGGTTCGAGCCTCTAGCTCTACGTCCCCGCCTTCACCGAGAAGGATTTCCAATCCACTATACTCCCACCGAGGGAACCTCCACCGAGGAGGATTTGTTACAACTCTAGGAGTACCGAACTCCTCTCTCAAACACCGCCTCACAACCGAGGGGTAGGCCCGTAGCCAAACAACAACCAACACCTCTACCGAAGAGGGTTACAAACACCAACTCCACCTCTCTCTAGAGGGAGCAAACAACAACCAACTCCACCTCACCAAGAGGGAGCAAACCAATCACCCGATCAACAACAAGGGTGTACAACTAGTGGTTACAAAGACCACAAACTCAATCTCTCTTTTCCACAAATAATGATCCTAATAGAATATGATAGTATGATAGCTCAAGTGTAGAAAACTAGGTATTTGGAAAACAAGAACTCAAAGAAAAATCTTGGGAAAAACTCTTGATAAATGATATAAGTGAAGAACAAAACAGATCTCCCAATATTCTATTTTTCTTTGATTTTTCAAAAACCCAAAACAAATAAGATAGATCTTTTTGGCACTAAACCACTTTTGAAAACTTGTTTAAAACACTTAAGAAAGTCTGGAATTTTTGCTCTTGAAATCTTAGCCAAAATCCCATCAATGGGGTTTATATAGGCCAAACCCTGAAACTAGCCGTTAGGCTGATCTGTCAGCCTGACGGCTGACGGTCGACCGCCCGGTCGACCGCCAACGGTCAGAAATATGACTGTTGGGGAAATCCGATCGATCGCCCAGATACAGAGAGCAAGCTCTGTGGTCCGGTCGACCGCCCGGTCGACCGGGCCTGTGTCTGCCAGACATGCACAAGTCTGTGCACGTCGGTCGATCGTTGCGGTCGACCGGCCCTTGGTGCGGTCGACCGCCCGGTCGACCGACCTGGCCTTTCAGCACAGTCCTGGGTCAGAAACTGCGTCAGAAAAACAGTTAAAAATATTCTTAAAAATATTTTTATCTCTTTTAAAAATCCCCAAAAATAGTTTTATCATTTTGCATTGATATATAAACATGTGATAAAAGTTTCAACTCAAATATCAAGCAATTCAAACTATTTTTGTGTCTTATCATCTTTACCAAAAACCAAAACATGTATTTTATCAAACTTGGATTTTTCAATACATGAATAGGATAGTCAAAATAAGTTTGTTTAAGAAGTTTAAGCATGCATGTATAAATAGAAAACATCTACTATACATATAAACTATTTAAACTTGTTTTGATCTATTATCCATGAAAACCAAAATCCAAAACATGAAACGTGAGTGTATTGTGCACTTGAGCATATCAACTATTCTTATCTTTACACGTGGATCTAAAACTCAATCTAAACTAGGATACCTAAGTCTTCTTGACGATCTTCATCTTCAAGTCGACTCGGTCCAAACATCGTGATCCAACGAGCATGGCTATGAATGATCTTGACGCTCGGGCTCGGGAATCACCAAGTGAAGGCTTCCAAACTTCTCTTTTTGAAGCAATCACCAACTAATATCTTGTTACATAATCTGAAACTAAAATCACAAGATTATTAGTAAACATAACTACATGAGTTAATCATCATCAAAACTAGAGAGGAAGGCCTCCGGGCCAACAATCTCCCCCTTTTTGATGATGACAAAACTCATGGAGTTATATATGCATGGATTAAAGTTAAGCTTCAAAGAAGCTCCCCCTTAACGCATGCATAAAAAAATAAACATAAATATTAAACACGAAACATGCATGATATGCATAAAACAATAAAAGGTTCTAAATACCAATGAAATTTTCAAAAACAAATAAACATGTTCTAGATACCAATTAAATTTTCAAAAACAAATAAACATGTTCTAGATACCAATTAAACTTAATATATGCAAAAACATAAGTATGCATATAAAAACATATAAACTCAAAATCTTTCTCCCCCTTTTTGTCAATCATCAACAAAGGGGTAAAAACCAAAACAATAAATAAAATGTCAATGAGGGGTAAAAATCTTTCTCCCCCTTTTTGTCTATCTCCCCCTATTTGTCTAAAACAAAAACAAAATCAATAAGGGGTGACTTTAAACATGATATCAAAAAAATATGTCAATGAAATGCCTCTTGATATCAATTTAAAAAAAAAATGAAAAACAATATCTTGATACCATTGAAATAATAGTTCATTTTAAACATATGATATCAATTGAAATTAAACATTACAAATTTTGAATTTCTAAACATAAATCTTAATACCAATTGAAATTATTATTATTTAAGGCATAAAACACTAATTGAAATTATTACCAATTGAAATTATTATTTTCTATCATAAAGCAAAGGAGTGAAATACTAAATACCAATTGAAAGATAAAATACGAGATTTTCTCCCCCTTTATGAAATACCAATAAAAACGATGCGTAGGCTCGAATTAAAATACCAATTGAAAGCTAAATCAATTGAAACAAAGTTGAAGCTCAAGCCTTAGCATAAAAAATATATATATGTATGAAAAATTTAATACCAATCGAAATTGATACTATAGGAATTGAAAACATACATACATACAAACATATATGAGTATACAAGAAAGGTCAAAATTGATACCAATTGAAAGAATTCAATGATACCAATTGAAACAACAGTAATGATCAAGTGTATACATCATATAACCTATCCTCTCATCATGTTCAAGTTTAAAATGATTTTCATTATAAAGCATACATGAGCAAGATCGCCCATCCATCCGCCCGTGGTGGGTAGAGGTTTTCAAAAATAGATTTGAAAATATAGTATGTTTGAAAATCACTACCATAATGAAGAATACGAACTAGTTAAATGGAAAAACTTGTTAACTAGTACGAAATCCTTCAATCAAGGAATAAAAACAAATTGTTTTTCATGAAATAAGAAATCCACATGATATCAAAACACTCAAGTCAATTAAGCATAAATATGACTCATGAAAACAAAACATGAGTAAACAATAAATGTGAGTATACAAATAAAGTGTGAATATCATAATCATGAAAGATAGACATTAAGCTCAATTATTCCTTAAAAACATGAAAATCATCAAAACTATTTAATCTTCAAGGCATATGTATGTCTTATACAAACAAAAGTATACATACATATCCAAACACAACGAGTCCACAAAGATATATGCATGAAGGCACGTGGCTCAAAAGGATGTATATGTATAACAATAATTTGGATAAAATGGACATATACATGAAGTTTAAACATGAAATCATAAAAAAAAACATGAATAATTAAATTTTTATTAAAATAAATTTCATTTCAAGGTATATGTATGATTTGTCAACACAAGAAGTATACATACATATCCCCAAACACAATTGAGTCCATATATATAGATTTGCATGAAAGGCAAATGACTCAAGGGTATACATGTATATCTTAAAGTTTGGCATAATAAACATATACATGAAATGAAAACTCAAAAAACAAATCCAAAAATAGGAATACAAGTTTAAAATGCATGAATCATCAAAACTAGACTATTCAAGCACATCTAATGGGTACAAATAAGCATTCAAGCACAAACATATATAGATTTATTTGTGGCCCACTATATGCACAAGTATATACCTAGTTTTAATAAAAACTTAACATCTAAACATGTAATCAAATCATAAAGCATCAAAATAAGATAAAAATCAACATGATAAATATAAACATGATTATTATGGTAATCCACATGTTATTAAACCTATGATAAACATGATAACTAAACAAATAGTGAGAACACAAAATAATAGTCCATATTAAACATGGGTGTCTCAAAGGCTATACATGCATGTCAATGATCTAATAAACATGGCATTAGCATAATAATCAATAAACAACAAAACATGCTAATAATGAATAAAATGAAAGGCATGTAAACAATAATTAGGAGTTAGGAATCGTTACCAAAACCTAGAGGGCAACTTTCCTTGTCTCCAAAACATGTTGGTCCTCTCCACTAAACATCCCTTGAAAGTGATGCATCCAATTGGTTCTCTTTAAGCACGGAACGCATCCACTCCAAGATACCGCTACTCTCACGTCGTGTGAGAGCCCACACCTACATTATAAACAAGAGGGGTGGTCTTTGGTACCCACATCTTATTGGGTCCATGGGGGTTAGTCCCTTCTCTAACCCAAACAAAATTCTTTGCTAAATTTGAAACATGTAATCTATCATAACAAAATTTAGCAAGGTGGCCCTTACGTCCACAATGTGTACAAGTGTACACATGAGCATACATATGATGGGTGTGTCCGTGAGGAGCATGTGTATGCCGTGAAGGGTGTGCATGCATAATAGGAACTTGTTTCTTCCGAAGGAAGGATTCCATCCGTGTATGGCTCTTGGCACATTGGCTCAAGGTGGAGCCCAAACAATCCATTTTCTTCTTTAACAAACAAAAATCATCATTAATCCTAGAAGAAGAGGTGCATGCAATAGGTATGCTAGGTGAAGCTACACTAGCATGGCAAACATGTGAATCTATTTCATTTTTCAAAGATTTATTTTTCTTTAAACAAATTTCTAATTCTTTTGAAATAAAATCAATTTCTCTTTTCAAAGAATCATTATTATTTAAAACAAAATCTAATTTTGAAGATAAAAACTCATTTTTCTTCAACATATCATCACAATTATTTTTATTTTTCAAAATTTTATTTTCATTTAAAACAAGATCAAGTTGAGATTTTAATGAATCCCTTTCATTAGAAATCTCCTCTTTCTCTTGTAAAACAATGTCAAGTCTAGAAATTAAATTTTTATTTTCATTGTTAAGGCCTAGACTTTTCTTTTTCAAAATCTTATATTTTTCAATTAATTTTTCACAAAAAATAGACAACTCTTCATTTAAAGCATAGGCATCCATATCATCATGTGAATCAAATGAAGAGCTAGCATCAAAACTATCTAGTTGAGGTTCCGAGTGTACCTCAAGGGAGTCATTCCCTTGGACCATATAGCATTGTTGCGGCTCGGATTCATCTCCACTAGATTCCTCCTCTTGTTGGATTGCCATTTGAAGCTTGGAGGTGGTGGTTGTCAACAAATTCCACACTGCAAAAGCGGAATCAAGATTAGAAACACGCATAAGATAATCTTTAGGAAGTGTGCTTCTAATAGCCTCAAGGGCTTGTGCATTGGCCCCTATATGCTTGCTATCACTAAGGTAGGATTCCTTGGTAATGGCAAGGTGAACCTTATATCCTAGGGCTTGTAGGTAAACGGACATCTTAGCCTTCCAAACAACAATGTTGGAGGGGTCAAACATAGGTGGGGTCATGAAGTCCATGGATGAAAACTATATGTGTGCAAGCAAACAAATGTGCAAATGCAAATGTATATTAGCAAAACAAGGATCTCACTCCTAGGATGTAAAGCCTAAGTATCAGGAGCGTTGGCTCTGATACCAATTGAAAACACCAAGAGGGGGGTGAATAGGTGATAAGGCTAATCTAGAAACTAAATGCGCTAAATGCGAAAGCTTAAAAAACTAATTGCAACACACTTAGTACAACGCACAAGTGTAGCCGAATTCCCCGTGAACGGCTCTGGACTAACTCCTCTTGATTCCCCTAGATATGAGTTGAGGTGCTATATGAAGCTCTTGTGGTTAAGTACAAGTGAGGCACACACAAACAATCCAAGCATATAAATGATATAGCAATATGAAATAATGCAAGGCACAACACAAGCAAATATGAATGATATGAAATGAATGATGCTTTGCACAAATAAATAAGAGAGAGAGTTAGAGAGACAATGGATCAAACGCAAACACAAAGATATGTTTCGAGGTTCGAGCCTCTAGCTCTACGTCCCCGCCTTCACCGAGAAGGATTTCCAATCCACTATACTCCCACCGAGGGACCCTCCACCGAGGAGGATTTGTTACAACTCTAGGAGTACCGAACTCCTCTCTTAAACACCGCCTCACAACCGAGGGGTAGGCCCGTAGCCAAACAACAACCAACACCTCTACCGAAGAGGGTTACAAACACCAACTCCACCGCTCACTGGAGGGAGCAAACAACAACCAACTCCACCTCACCAAGAGGGAACAAACCAATCACCCGATCAACCTCTACCAAAGAGGGATACAACAAAAACAAGGGTGTACAACTAGTGGTTACAAAGACCACAAACTCAATCTCTCTTTTCCACAAACAATGATCCTAATAGAATAGGATAGTATGATAGCTCAAGTGTGAAAAACTAGGTATTTGGAAACAAGAACTCAAAGAAAAATCTTGGGAAAAACTCTTGATAAATGATATAAGTGAAGAACAAAACAAATCTCCCAATATTCTATTTTTCTTTGATTTACCAAAATCCCAAAAACAAATAAGACAGATCTTTTTGGCACTAAAACACTTTTGAAAACTTGTTTAAAACACTTAAGAAAGTCTGAAATTTTTGCTCTTGAAATCTTAGCCAAAATCCCAATCAAATGGGGTTTATATAGGCCAAACCCTGAAACTAGCCGTTAGGCTGATCTGTCAGCCTGACAGGCTGACGGTCAACCGCCCGGTCGACCGCCAACGGTCAGAAATATGACCGTTGGGGAAATTCGGTCGACCGCCCGGTCGACCGCCCAGATACAGAGAGCAAGCTCTCTGGTCCGTCGACCGGCCCGGTCGACCACCCAGATACATAGAGCTAGGCTCTCTGGTCCGGTCGACCGCCCGGTCGACCGGGCCTATGTCTGCCAGACGTGCACAAGTCTGTGCACGTCGGTCGACCGTTGCGGTCGATCGGCCCTTGGTGCGGTCAACCGCCCGGTCGACCGACCTGGCCTGTCAGCACAGTCCTGGGTCAGAAACTGCGTCAGAAAAACAGTTAAAAAATATTTAAAAATACTTTTATCGCTTCTAAAAATCCCCAAAATAGTTTTATCATTTTACATTGATATATAAACATGTGATAAAAGTTTCAACTCAAATATCAAGCAATTCAAACTATTTTTGTGTCTTATCATTTTTACCAAAAACCAAAACATGTATTTTATGAAACTTAGATTTTTCAATACATAAATAGGATAGTCAAAATAAGTTTGTTTAAGAAGTTTAAGCATGCATGTATAAATAGAAAACATCTACTATACATATAAACCATTTAAACTTGTTTTGATCTATTATCCATGAAAACCAAAATCCAAAACATGAAACGTGAGTGTATTGTGCACTTGAGCATATCAACTATTCTTATTTTTACACATGGATCTAAAACTCAATCTAAACTAGGACACCTAAGTCTTCTTGACGATCTTCATCTTCAAGTCGACTCGGTCCAAACATCGTGATCCAACGAGCATGGCTATGAATGATCTTGACGCTCGGGCTCGGGAATCACCAAGTGAAGGCTTCCAAACTCCTCTTTTTGAAGCAATCACCAACTAATATCTTGTTATATAATCTGAAACTAAAATCACAAGATTATTAGTAAACATAACTACATGAGTTAATCATCATCAAAACTAGAGAGGAAGGACTCCGGGCTAACAGCAATATGTCTTTCATCAAACACTCTAAATATAATTATTCTTTTTTGTAAATTCCATTCACGATGAAGCCAATGTCAGGTGTTCCCCATGTAAGAATGTTGTTGCCAGTGATCACTCCATATATCGGTACATAATAATACACACCCATCAAATGTAATGAAAAAATCATGTAATTCTTATTTTCTTTTTAAAAAGCATATGAACTGTGCTCATGAGAGTGGTGTTAGGTACTTTAGTTGCTTGAGAATTTAATGCATTTTGACAATAATTTATAAAATCTAATTTTTCACTGAACTAAAAGACAAGTGCTAAAAGACAAGTATTCAACGAAAATCATTCGTGCTAATTTATCTCTATTCTTAACATCAGATAAATGAAATAATTGAGGAGGGTTATTGGTAGCGTACCTTGATATTTGAGTTTGCGTTTTTATGAGACTTGTATCACAAGGATGAGCCATCTCCAAATACTTTCGATATGTTTCATAGCCATCGAAAGTGGACCATTTATAAGTCTTTGGATAATGCTTGCAATTGACACTAATGATTGTGGCCGTATCATTCCTGATTTTCATAAAATGATGCATAAAAAGAGTAAACTTTAATTTTTGGCGGTATTTTCTTCGCCTCTATTACCTCCTTGAGTTTAGAACCTTTGGGTCGGAATATTGACTTGCATCTGGATGTATTTCTAATTCCTCATCGTTGGCGTACATCATTAAATATGATGTTGAATACATGGGACCGAAAATATCATCTTTGCCGGCAAATTGATTTCCACTGACTTTGTCCTTGCCTCTTGTTGACAAACTTCCACTTGCCATGGTGAAGGAAAGCAAAAAAATTGGAGAGTACAACAGAATTGGAGAGAAGAGAAAACTTAGAAATTAGAATATAGTAGAAAATTTTATGAATAGCTTTATAGAGAGAGATTGTAGAGATATTTGTAGAGAGATTTTGGTGTAAGAATGGGAGAAATAAGGTGCTATTTATAGATTATAAAATCTATTTTAAAAAATCTAATTTTTAAACTTCAAAAAAAAAATCATTCACCCCCAATGGTCCAAAAGTGGTCATTGGCCTCCAATGGTCCAAAGCGGACCGTTGGACGCGGCCATAAAAAAAAAAAACCACATTCGGGCCACCTGGCAAGACAGCCCTAAGGCTAAAGCCCAAAATACCATAAAATTAATAAGTAAAACCCCGAACTAAAAGCCCAGGCGGGCCCAAAGCCAATGGGCCACCAAAAAATAAATTTCCGTTCAGAACCGGAACCGCCAGTTCCTAAATCGGAACTGACCCGCCGCCAGCCCGGTTCTAGTTTGGGTTGGAACTGGCAGTGCAGGCTGATTCCAGTTTTCGACCACTGATTCCAGTTCGATTTTTCGGTTCAGACTAGAATTGTGGTCGGGTCTACATTAAAATAGCAGAAAAAATAAAGGCAATTTTTCAAAAAAAAACCTAATTTTTAAAATAATACCAAAAATCGACCTCCCCAAAAAGTATTTTCAGAAATCAACCTCTAACACACCATGTCAGTGCCACGTCGGAGTCATGTCGATTCGACCTGTAAGAACCCCGGGCGAATCAATTTTTTCCCTATGTTCGGTCGACCGATCCCAATCGACCAATATGTTTTTTTTTTTAAATTTTTGGCTCTTCGGGGTTGGCAACCCCAGTCGAACGAAATTTCAATTTTTTAAAAAATTTGGCTTAGCCGGGGTTGCCAACCCTGGCCAAGCCAGCCTTGGGCCTCGACCGAGGTTTCCAATTTCGAACAAGCCAAACTGACTCTGGATAGCCCAAGTCTGGCTTGACCGGGGTTGCCAACACTAACCGAATCAGACTTAGGCAATCCAGAGTCTCCCAAGCAGGTGGAGAAATATTCAACCTGTAAAAATTCAGAAATATTCAACTTGTACACAATAATATCACAATATGTATACTGTATCACAAATATCACAACATATATAGATCTCAGAATATCACAAAAAATTCAATAATTATCATAATTACACAATAATATCACAAATATCACAATGTGTATCATCACATATCACAAATATCACCTATTATATGCAAGCATCTCAAAAATTCATATCATATCCAAATATCTCAAAACTTCTCAAAATTTCATATCATATCAAACTTTCACAAATCATATCCAAATATCTCAAAATTCATTAAATTTCTTAAAATATCTGAATACAAGTATCAAAAGAAAATCGGCCCCGCACTAGCATCTCCTTCATGAAAGCGAGAGTTCTCTAGAGTATTGAGATCATCTGGGTCTTGTTCAGCAAAGCCTCCTGAACCATTTGCGCCATACGAACACATCCATCAACCTGTATCATAAATTTTATCATTATAATATCAACATATCATAAATTTAAAGAGAGTATGAGGATTGTGTTGAGATATTACCAACAATTGCTTATGTACAATAGCAGGCTGGTATCTGTCCGGCGCAGCAACACGCAGAATAATCTAGCAATGAGTGTTCCCCAAATACTAGCTCATGTAGTCTAAGGGTACTGTGGGGGATATCTATGGCTCTGAACCTCATTGGCCTGATCATCCCATCGTCTGATGTAAGTACTGAACTCTTGCCTCCAATCATATGCCACCTTGCTTGCGCGATTTATCTGTGTCACCTGCTCAAAGGCATCAGGAATATGCTTCCTAAGCTCGAACTGACAGAGGACTCAGTCTGGAAGATGCATGCATCTCCATAATCTCAAAGATTGTAAGTAGAGTCCTTGCATGTCATATCTGAGAGCCTTCTGTACAGACTGATGGCAAAGCCTGTAGTGTCTCTCTAGTGTATATCTCTTAGGTAACTCCCAATTCCTCCTGTGCATCGAGCTCGTTTTTATAGAATTGCAACTCCTATTGTGCCGTGTTATCCAAGGTCCTCTCTACATTTCACCTGCACCACACAATACGATTAGAACATAATAATATATTCAAATAGAAACATTTACTTAAATTAAGTATACTGAATTTTACTTGCAACCAAATGGTAGTTGACTATAGAGATGAATGGAGTGTTTCAGGGTGCGCCGACCAACATACAAGCGCTCCCAAGATCATAATTGATGAAACAAAACGAGTACGTGTTAAATCAACATATACATAATTAACATGATAGAAGCATAAATAAGGTACTTTATACTAATAAGGTTGCTTTCTGGTGCTTTTGTTCTAGCATTTCATGCTTTCTTGTATGTTATAATGATGTGATATGTAGCTTCAATATACTGCATAATATAATCAAGAGACATGTCAAGTTGTTTCCTCAATAGGTAGAATCACATTGCACACAAAAGATGAGATTTCTTTTCGGTGATTAGATCTTAGTGAAGACTCGCTATATTATAATCTCCATTATAAGATTTAATCTTGAAGTATCCACTTGAAAGAGAACAAAAGCATGCAGTCTCCACTAAACACAACTCTACTTTCATTGTCACCCTTTGTAATGGAAGAACAAACTGCTGTGTAGCTAGTTCTTTGGTCTTACTAGGCACAAATGACACTCCACACTGAATGGATCACTCGGTAATTGCTTACAACAATTTAACTTTGATTCAAATATATCTCCTACCTTCAAATCCTCGGTGCCAATAGGTGTGATAGACCTATTGAACTCAGAAGTTATGTGCTCCACAGGTGTTAAATTTACCCAATTATCATCCTCCAACTCATTGAGATGTGGATCAATGGGCTCTATATATTTATTGTTGTCCTGCACATTCTCGACCTGGTCGGTGTCATTTTCAAGATCTTATGTTGCAACTTTCATGCTATTATCTTGCAGTACATCATCATTCTCTTCATAATCATCCTCGTCACTATTTTCCTGCACTTCATCATTATCCTTATTAGTGTCATTATGCAGTGGTGTTGGATTTATCGAGGATGTTTCAACATTAAAGGGATACTCATACCGGTTGAGTATCAATGCCTACATAAGATTTATAAATAACACACTAAAAGATACAGTGGCAATAGACATTATAGACTGTAATCACAGATAAAGAAAAGAAAAAGAACACTTATTTTCGCAAAGACAGGATGCCATTAGCTATGGTTCTTGGT
Organism: Agave tequilana; assembly: GCA_038442645.1. NCBI lineage: Eukaryota > Viridiplantae > Streptophyta > Magnoliopsida > Asparagales > Asparagaceae > Agave > Agave tequilana. The sequence goes on from JAVJIF010030918.1 coordinate 184,782, forward strand.
TGTATATATATACACATAGTGGTTGCATGTTTACACTGATTTAGGAGAAGCAATAAGAAAACATTGACTGAGAGAGAGAATGAGAAATACATGGTGCATGATTCCCACGTGTTCCTATAATCATGAAGAGATTTTAGGATCTGGTTATGAGTCTCATATGTTCCTATAATCATGAAGAGATTTTAAGATTTGGTTGATTTAATGAGGAGTTTTTTTCATATAGTTCACATGTTTCACATGAGTCACGTGTTGTCATTGATATCTTTAACACCCCTCCCCCCCGCGTGCGCGCGCGCAAGCGAAGCGGGTTCGAAAGAACCGGGAGCTTGTTCTTCAGCATTGAAAACCTTAATGAGCTCAAAGGCTTAGTAAGGATGTCTGCTAGTTGGTCTTTAGTGCTGACAAATCGAACATCCAAACTCCATTGGCGATATAGTCCCGCGCAAATGAATGTCGATCTTAATATATTTGGAGCGTGAGTGACAAATAGATTGATCGAGAGATATGTTGCACCGAGGTTGTCACAGAGAACTATTGGAGGAGATTGCGGAACTCCAAGCTCACGAAGTAATGACTGCAACCAAACGACCTCTGTTGTAGCATTGGTCATACCCTTATACTCTGCCTCAGTGCTAGATCGTGCCACAGTGCACTGCTTCTTCGAGCTCTAAGAAATGAGATTTGTACCAAAAAAACACAATAGCCACTGGTGAATTTTCGATCATCGATTGACCCTGCCCCATCTGCATCGGTGCAAGCAGTAAGCTGTACAAAAGAATCACGAGAGAGAAAAAGGCCATGTTGAATGGTAGATTTGAGGTAATAGAGGATCCGTTTTATAGTGCTCCAATGCTCATCGGTTAGAGCTTGCATGAACTGAGCGACCTTGTTCACCAAGAAGGCAATATCTGGTCTGGTAAATCTTAGGTATTGTAGAGCTCCAACAGTACTTCGATAAACAAAGGGGTCAGAGAGAGGTTTGCCTACAATCTTGGAGAGCTTACAAGAAATAATCATAGGCGAGCTGACAAGCTTGACACCATCCACGTTGAGTCAGAGAAGCAAGTCACGGATGTACTTTAGTTAGGAGAGAAAGAGACATGAGGGTGTACGATGACACTCCACGTCCAAGAAATAATGCAGTGGGCCGAGGTCTTTTAATGAGAACTCCCGACCTAGTTCTTGAATAAGACGAGTGACAGCTCGCGAGTCATTGCCTATGATGATGATGTCATCCACATAGATAAAAACCAGAAGACGATCTGTCCTGGCCTGTCGGAGGAAGAGAGAGGTGTCGGACTTAGAGCCCACAAAGCCTATTGTGACTAGATAACTGCTAAGGCGAGAAAACCAGGCCCGTGAAGCTTGTTGAGGCTATAGATACTGCTGTGAAGTTTGCATACATGATTGGGACGAGCGGGATTGATGAACCCCAAAGGTTGTTCCATGTAGACCATCTCAGTAAGAAAACCCTACAAAAATGCATTATTCACATCAACTGTCGAATAGACCAGCCCTTGGAAACGACCAGACTGCACACGGTACGGACAGAGGTCGTTTTGATGACCGGACTGAATCTCTCACCATAGTCTAATCCTGATTGTTGATGAAAACCCTTGGCCACCAGGCGAGCCTTATACCTGTCAACAGGACCATCAGGTTTATGTTTTAACTTGAAAAACTATTTGTAGCCAACCAGATTCATGGTAGGATGGTATAGCACAAGAGACCAGGTTTTATTCTTAAGCAAGGCATTCATCTCAGTGTCCATTGCCTGACGCCACTTATAATCTTTAGAAGCTTGCATGAAGCATGTGGGTTCGACATGAGTGGTGGCCAAGTCGGCCATGAGACAGGTAGGCATGGGATACCAGGTGGCTAGCCAGACCTTTGATGTCCTGGTGTTATCTTGTATTCTGGTAACCATATGGTGGGTCCTGATAGGAGGGGGCTAGGAGAGCCTGAGGATGAGGACGAAGAGAAGCACTCATCGGCGGGTGTTGGTGGAGGTGGTGGAGAAGGAGTATGTGATGGAGGTGGTAGTGGAGGAGGAGAAGTGTCAATGGTAGGGCCCGTTTGAGAAAAGAGGACTTGAACAATGGAAGGTAACAGAGATGTGGAGATGGGGATCAATGGTAAAGGCGTAGGAGTAGAAGGGAGAGAGGACAGAGGAGACTGGAAAGGAAAGGAAGATTCATCGAACACAACAGCTGGGGAGATGTAAATATAACCAGAGGGGACATAAAAATATTGATAACCTTTATGCGAAGCCAAATAACCTAAGAAGACACATTGACTGGACCAAAAACTAAACTTATCAGTTTGGTATGGACGCAGATGAGGGTAGCAAGCTGTAATACCCCTCTCCCGGAATACGTACTTAGATACGTATTCAGTCTTTCGATCGTATTTTTTGATTTACCTTCCGTATTTGACCGATTTTAATTTCAAATATCATTTTCCAATATTTTAGATTTTATGTGATTTTCTGGAATTTTCTGGAATTAAAATGAATTTCTCCGAAACCGGTGTCGGCCAGTGCCGCTGACCGATTTCCAAATTTTTTATCTTCCAAACAGTTAGGAATTTTTAGAAAGCCCTTTAGACTTTATTGCTTAGAATCATATTTCTTACTTATACACTTTTTCTGAGAATTTTATGAATTTATGAAAATTCTTTCGGAGTCAGTAAATAACTGATTCCGGGATTTTTAATTTTAAAACTATACAGTATTTCTTCAAACGAATTTCACCATAAGTCTTCAAATATTATTCTTGATTTTTGGTAAAATTTTCAGATCATTCCGAGATACTTGAATTTCGGGCATTTTTCAATTATTGCAAATTCCATTTTCCACCTCATGTGCCACCTCATTTCCCACTCACCCTTCACCTAACCCCACTCACTCTCTCTCCTTCCCATGGCTGGCCAAGTGGCCAAGTGAGGGACACCTCACCCCCCTTCTTTTGCAAGAAAACCCCTCACATCCACCTTAATTCCACTCCCTTACAAAAAAAAAAATCCCAACCTATATATGCATTTCCATTTGCAAATTTCCCCTTTTTTCTCATTTCTTCAACAAGAGAAGAATTCTCTCAAGATCTCCTTCTTCCTCAAGCAAAAACCCTAACTCCAAGAACCCAATCTCTTCACCTCCACCTCAAGATCTCAAAGGTTTCTTCTAGGGCTTCATCAAAGACTTCAACTTCAACCACTACTCCCAAAAGCAACACCAAGAGCAATTCTTCAACTCAAGCTTCAACAACAAGTGTGGATTGAAGCCACCATCTCCATCCTTGGATCAAGTCCCAATTAAACCTATCCTTGTGAGTATCTTTACTCACCAAGACCTAGATTACCCTCTATTTACTTGTGATAGTAATTCTTGTAAAATGGTCCCATAAAAATCCTATTTTTAGGTCATCAACACTCAAATCCAACCTTTCCATGTAAGCAAATTTCTCATCAAGGCTAGTCCCTGTTCTGGTGTACTTGTATTGATAGATCAGGTCCCCTAATAACATAAAAATCCTATCTTTAGGCTGTTAGAACCAATCCCTTAAAAATCTGATTTTCTGCCTTAACAGTAGCAGATTCCAGAGGATCGGTCGACCGGCAGTCGACCGATCACTCTACCGATGTGCACAGCGTGCACAGTTTTGAGCAGGCGGTCGACCGGCAGTCGACCGACCACTCAACCGGCTTAGGGAATTAGTATGGACCAGTCGACCGGTAGTCGACCGGCCAAAACCTGGAGCTCACGGCATCTGCACGGTCGACCGGCAGTCGACCGGGAGCCGACCGCCAGTTATATCCCCAGTCGACCGGCAGTCGACCGGAGGTCGACCGACAGCCTAATTCTGGGCCAGTTTTCTGACTCCTTTCCTTTTTAATTTCTGACCTTTCCCTGATATTTGTATACTGTTTTAGCTTTGTTTATGCTTCATACCTGTACTGTATGACTTGTTACCTGATAGATCTTGCTTTATTATGCTTCATGACTCATGTTACATATTGCTATTCCATAATTTGTTAAATGTGAAGTATCACCACCCCTTCATGCTATCACTGAAACACCAAGCATGACATACCCGACTTATTATATAAAATAGACCAACTTACATTGGGGTCAGGGGGAAATATGCGGATATCGATATGTGTTCGTGTTTACAGTGATTTTAGGTATATTGTACAATTATGTTCCGGTCTAACCTGTGGTACTCCAGGGGACCGAGGGGAGTGCTTGCTCCCTTTCCTGTTTACTGTCATGACAAGGGCATACATAAGACCCTCCTGTTAGGCCTTGCGGCTGGTTCCGTCATCAAGCAACGGAACACCCTGGACCGTGGTCCCGGGCATGCACGGGACCCACTGTAAACATAGTTCGTCGATACAACCGCTGTTTCCAATAACAACCTTGTTTCACTAGGATATGGATCTATGTGCTCTGGGACGCTGGGTCACATAGCTAGATATCACAGTAAGACAAGTAATAATAATAAGACGTTAATTGTAGATTTGTTGCATATGATCTTACCTTATTGAGTTTGCATCGCTTGTTATTCATTGCTATTTATTGCAACTTCATTGTCTTTATTCATGATCCTCATGTCACTTGACTATCTTTTATTTGTTATTATATGTCTTGACCCTTTGGATTTGCATATTCAGATTCTGAGGCTTGGAACGAAGTGGAGCCTTCCACAGAGGACCGGGCTTATCTTTGTGAGCAGGCTGACCGGCTCTAGTCCTATCGTGCTCGACTCTTCCTTTTGGTTCACGGGATCTCCATCCATTTCGTGAGCGTTTTTGTATTTTTGGGTGTATATTGTTCTTTTGGACTTGGGTTGTGATGAAGGACACTTGTAAAGTGATATTGCTTATCATAACTTGTATAACTTTGTATTTATATTTTGTAAGTTGGCATATGAATATACCACGCTGTGTGTTGTACTCTGATACTTGTTGTACTAAATGCTTAGCGTATATACGTGGGGGCACTATCTGACCTACGTATATGCGTTGCAGTGACGTCCCCGTATCCGTGGGATCGGGGCGTTACAGGTTGGTATCAGAGCCTAGGCTCTCAAACCTAAAAGTACAACCAAGTGGCAAATCCTAGTGATTTGCTAATGCCAACTACAATGTACAAAGTTATCTAGTCCTTCTTAATTCCATCCTTGATTCATTTCCTCGTATCCTAAACTCCTTTCCATTGTTTCTAATTCCAGATCTTATCCCTTTCGGTATGGAGAGGCGATCGGGTCGTAACAACGTCGGGCAAGTACCGAATGGACCCGTAGGAGGGGAGAGTGCTGATATCCTGAGGGTCATTCAGACCATGATGGAGAATCAGCAGCAGCAGACTGAGCTCCTCAGGCAGGAGTTGGCAGCCCCAAAGGAGCAAAGGCCTGGGAACGTGTCAGATTTCCGGCGGCTACAACCGGCCATCTTCACGGGAGTCGAGAAACCATTGGATGCTGAACAATGGTTGACGGACACCACTGATTTGCTGAACGCCGCCCGAGTGCCTAAGGAGAACCAAGTGGAGGTTGCCAAGATTCAGCTGAAGGACATAGCCCGGACTTGGTGGTTGGCCGAAGAGGCCAGATTGGAGAAGCCTGTCTCCTGGGATACTTTCTCCAAGAGCTTCTACAGTCGATTCTTCCCTGCTACTGCTCAGAAGGACATGGAGGAGCAGTTCATCAGACTACAGCAAGGGAACAAGTCCGTGGATGAGTATGCCGCGGAGTTTCTCAGACTGAGCCGCTTTGCCCCGTACATGGTGACGGATGGGGAGAAGAGGGCAAGCAGGTTTCAGCAAGGTCTGCAGATGGACATACAGGTCCTCTTGATGCCCCAGCAGCTGAAGACCTATTCAGAGGTTCTCACCATCGCTCGAGAGGTGGAGCGTGGGTTAGAGAAGAAGCAGGAGGATCAGATGAAGAACCAGGCCATGAAGAGGCCGTTTGTACCGGTGGGTAGAGGAAGACCGTCCAGAGCGGCGAAGGTCCAGGCTAGGCAGCCGTTCAGAGCAGTTCCTTACCAGATGGCTCGACCAGGTCTTATCTGCAACTTTTGCCAGAAACCAGGACACTCCCAGCAGAATTGCCGGAGGGCAAACGGATTGTGTTTGGTGTGTGGAGCACGAGACCATGCCGTAGAGACCTGTCCACACAGGAGAATGGGGTTTGCTAACCAAACCTTGCCGGCACCTCTAGAGCAGTATGGACAGAGGGTACTATCAGGGCCAGTGGGGCAGAGGAACCAGGGACCAGTGATGAGGAGAGCTCTTCCCCTTCCTCCACCGCATGTTGTTCGCCCAGTGCAGAGAGGAGCCAGGACGGCAGCAGGACGTGGTAGAGGTCAGGCCTACAACCTGACAGCAGTAGAGGCTGAGGCTTCAGAGGAGGTGATTACAGGTAACATCAGAGTTCATTCAATACCTGTTCTCGCTCTCTTCGATTCAGGTGCATCCCACTGTTATATCTCCGATCATTTTGTAGCTTTACATTCTATACCTGTTAAGGCTTTAGACCGCAAATGGGAGATAAGTACTGGGAATGGGGTAGTTATATCTTCTAGAGTTTGTGCTGACTGTCCAGTGGAACTTTGTGAGAAGATCTTGGCCATAGATATGCTCGTACTAGACACCAAGGGGTACGACGTAATCTTAGGCATGACCTGGCTCAGTCAGTACTATGCAGTGATTGACTGTAGAGAAAGGAAGATCTATTTCAGAATCCCACTTCAGCCGGAGTTCCAGTTTAGTGGAGAGGTGAAGCCTGCTAAGAAGAAGATTCAGATGACCACTTCGGAGGTTCAGAAGGGAGTGCCAGTGTGGGATGAATTTCCAGAAGTCTTTGCTGAGATTTCAGGACTTCCACCGGAGAGGATAGTGGAGTTCTCCATTGATACAGTTCCAGGGACAGCTCCTATATCTAAGGCTCCGTACAGGATGGCACCGACGGAGTTGGAGATCTTGAAGAAGCAACTGCAGGAATATTCAGACAAGGGACTGATTCGACCAAGCACTTCACCATGGGGCGCTCCAGTGCTATTGGCGAATAAGAAGGATGGTGGTAAGAGACTTTGTATTGATTATAGAGAATTGAACAAAGTCACTATCAAGAACAAGTATCCCTTGCCCAGGATTGATGATTTGTTTGATCAGCTTCATGGAGCCCGTGTATTTTCTAAGTTAGATTTGCAGTCGGGTTACCATCAGCTGAGGGTGAAGAAGGAGGATGTTCCGAAGACGGCATTCAGGACCCGATATGGCCACTATGAGTTCCTGGTTATGCCTTTCGGAGTCACAAATGCCCCTGCAGTTTTCATGGACTTGATGAACCGAGTGTTCTCTCCTTACCTGGATCAGTTTGTAGTTGTATTTATAGATGACATTCTGATCTATTCAAAGAATTATAAGGAGCATGCAGAGCACTTGAGAATTGTGTTGCAGACCCTTCAGCAGGAGCAGCTTCATGCCAAAAGGAGCAAGTGTGAATTCTGGTTGGACAGCATAGCTTTCCTTGGACACATAGTTTCAGCAGAAGGAATTTCGGTTGATCCTAGTAAAGTCCAGGCAGTGAAGAATTGGCCAGTTCCGAAGACGGTGACTGAGATAAAGAGCTTTCTTGGACTAGCCGGATATTACAGGCGCTTTGTCCAGGATTTCTCTAGACTTGCAGCTCCGTTGACCAGGCTCACCAGAAAGGGGAGAGATACATATGGACAGTAGAGTGTGATGCAGCATTTGAGCAGTTGAAGCAGAGGCTTATTTCAGCTCCAATCTTGAGGACTCCTTCAGGAAGAGGAGGGATGGTCATTTTCTGTGATGCATCAGGTAAAGGCCTGGGGTGTGTGCTTATGCAACATGATCATGTTATAGCATATGCATCTAGGCAGTTGAAGCCTCATGAGAGGAATTACCCAACTCATGACTTGGAGTTGGCGGCTGTGGTATTTGCTTTGAAGATCTGGAGACACTACCTTCTGGGAGACAAAGTGTTGATATACACAGATCACAAGAGCCTCAAGTATATTTTCTCACAGAAGGAGTTAAATATGAGGCAGAGGAGGTGGTTGGAGCTTATGGCGGACTATGATATTGACTTGCAGTATCATCCAGGCAAAGTCAATACCGTTCCAGATGCACTGAGCAGGATGCCAGAGAACAGAGTGCTAGTCCACCTCACGCAGCAGAGGGAGTTGATTCAGGAGTTCATCAGATTGGATTTGATGTTAGTGCAAGGAGGTGATGAGGCCGGGCAGTTCATGGCTTTACAGATCCAGTCATCATTGATAGAGGAGATCAAGGAAGCTCAGAAGGAGGACCCCAGATTGCAGACATTCAGAGCTCAGGTGGAGGCTGGATTGAGGTCGGATATCTGCATTCACCCAGATGGTGCATTGTATTTTGGAGATAGACTTTGTGTTCCCCAAGGAGAAGTCAGACAGAAGATTTTGGAGGAAGCACACAGTTCAGCTTATTCTATACACCCTGGGGGAAACAAGATGTACCAGGACCTGAAGAAGCACTTTTGGTGGAATGCTATGAAGAGAGAGATAGCCCAGTTTGTTGCCAAGTGCTTGGTTTGCCAGCAGATAAAGATCGAGCATCAGAGATCAGCTGGACTTCTTCAACCTTTACCGATACCCGAATGGAAGTGGGAGCACATCACCATGGATTTTGTGACGGCATTGCCTCGGAGTCCCAAGGGTAATAATGCTGTGTGGGTAATAGTTGATCGCCTCACCAAGTCAGCTCACTTCATACCATTCAGGGTAGGCCAGTCGACAGAGGTTCTGGCAGACAAGTATATGAAGGAGATAGTTCGTCTGCATGGAGTTCCAGTTAGTATTGTATCAGATAGAGACACCAGATTCAGATCTCATTTCTGGGAGAGTCTCCAAGAGAGTCTGGGAACTCGTCTGAAATTCAGTACTTCTTACCATCCTCAGACAGACGGGCAATCTGAGAGGACTATCCAGATCCTTGAAGATATGTTGAGGGCTTGCATGATTGACTTCGGAGGATCATGGGAGGACCATCTTCACTTGGCTGAGTTTTCATATAACAACAGCTATCAGGCAAGTATTAAGATGGCACCCTTTGAGGCATTGTATGGAAGGAAGTGCAGATCACCGATTTGTTGGGATGAAGTCGGTGAGAGGAGTCTTTTGGGACCAGAGATCCTGATGCAGACGACAGAGAAAGTCAGGGTTATCAGAGATCATCTCAGGGCTGCTCAGAGTAGACAGAAGAGTTGGGCAGACACTCTAAGGAGGCCATTGGAGTTCCAGACCGGAGACCATGTGTTCTTGAAGATATCACCTACCAAGGGAGTTATCCGGTTCGGTACTCGTGGGAAGCTAAGTCCGAGATATATCGGCCCATTCGAGATCCTGGATCGTGTGGGGGATGTGTCTTATAGATTGGCGTTGCCGCCATCTTTGGACGGGGTGCATAATGTCTTCCACGTGTCTCAGTTGAGGAAGTATGTCAGGGATGACAGCCATATTCTGGATCATTCCGAGCTGGAGCTACTACCGGATTTATCATACCAAGAGCAGCCGATGGCCATTCTGGATAGAAGTGTCAAGACACTGAAGAACAGAGCTATTCCATTGGTAATGGTGTCTTGGAACAGGCATGCGCCAGGAGAGGCCACTTGGGAGCGTGAGGACGTTATCCGGGAGCGTTATCCTCAACTTTTCACATCTTGATTGGGTAAGACTCTTTCCTTCTACTCTTCTCTACCGTTATCTTTCCTTGTATCCGTATCGACCTGTTGCTTTTCCTGTTATCTTTCACCTTATGAAATTTCGAGGACGAAATTTTTGTAAGGTGGGTGGATTGTAATACCCCTCTCCCGGAATACGTACTTAGATACGTATTCAGTCTTTCGATCGTATTTTTCGATTTACCTTCCGTATTTGACTGATTTTAATTTCAAATATCATTTTCCAATATTTTAGATTTTATGTGATTTTCTGGAATTTTCTGGAATTAAAATGAATTTCTCCGAAACCGGTGTCGGCCAGTGCCGCTGACCGATTTCCGAATTTTTTATCTTCCAAACAGTTAGGAATTTTTAGAAAGCCCTTTAGACTTTATTGCTTAGAATCATATTTCTTACTTATACACTTTTTCTGAGAATTTTATGAATATATGAAAATTCTTTCGGAGTCGGTAAATAACTGATTCCGGGATTTTTAATTTTAAAACTATACAGTATTTCTTCAAACGAATTTCACCATGAGTCTTCAAATATTATTCTTGATTTTTGGTAAAATTTTCAGATCATTCCGAGATACTTGAATTTCGGGCATTTTTTCAATTATTGCAAATTCCATTTTCCACCTCATGTGCCACCTCATTTCCCACTCACCCTTCACCTAACCCCACTCACTCTCTCTCCTTCCCATGGCTGGCCAAGTGGCCAAGTGAGGGACACCTCACCCCCCTTCTTTTGCAAGAAAACCCCTCACATCCACCTTAATTCCACTCCCTTACAAAAAAAAAAATCCCAACCTATATATGCATTTCCATTTGCAAATTTCCCCTTTTTTCTCATTTCTTCAACAAGAGAAGAATTCTCTCAAGATCTCCTTCTTCCTCAAGCAAAAACCCTAACTCCAAGAACCCAATCTCTTCACCTCCACCTCAAGATCTCAAGGGTTTCTTCTAGGGCTTCATCAAAGACTTCAACTTCAACCACTACTCCCAAAAGCAACACCAAGAGCAATTCTTCAACTCAAGCTTCAACAACAAGTGTGGATTGAAGCCACCATCTCCATCCTTGGATCAAGTCCCAATTAAACCTATCCTTGTGAGTATCTTTACTCACCAAGACCTAGATTACCCTCTATTTACTTGTGATAGTAATTCTTGTAAAATGGTCCCATAAAAATCCTATTTTTAGGTCATCAACACTCAAATCCAACCTTTCCATGTAAGCAAATTTCTCATCAAGGCTAGTCCCTGTTCTGGTGTACTTGTATTGATAGATCAGGTCCCCTAATAACATAAAAATCCTATCTTTAGGCTGTTAGAACCAATCCCTTAAAATCTGATTTTCTGCCTTAACAGTAGCAGATTCCAGAGGATCGGTCGACCGGCAGTCGACCGATCACTCTACCGATGTGCACAGCGTGCACAGTTTTGAGCAGGCGGTCGACCGGCAGTCGACCGACCACTCAACCGGCTTAGGGAATTAGTATGGACCAGTCGACCGGTAGTCGACCGGCCAAAACCTGGAGCTCACGGCATCTGCACGGTCGACCGGCAGTCGACCGGGAGCCGACCGCCAGTTATATCCCCAGTCGACCGGCAGTCGACCGGAGGTCGACCGACAGCCTAATTCTGGGCCAGTTTTCTGACTCCTTTCCTTTTTAATTTCTGACCTTTCCCTGATATTTGTATACTGTTTTAGCTTTGTTTATGCTTCATACCTGTACTGTATGACTTGTTACCTGATAGATCTTGCTTTATTATGCTTCATGACTCATGTTACATATTGCTATTCCATAATTTGTTAAATGTGAAGTATCACCACCCCTTCATGCTATCACTGAAACACCAAGCATGACATACCCGACTTATTATATAAAATAGACCAACTTACATTGGGGTCAGGGGGAAATATGCGGATATCGATATGTGTTCGTGTTTACAGTGGTTTTAGGTATATTGTACAATTATGTTCCGGTCTAACCTGTGGTACTCCAGGGGACCGAGGGGAGTGCTTGCTCCCTTTCCTGTTTACTGTCATGACAAGGGCATACATAAGACCCTCCTGTTAGGCCTTGCGGCTGGTTCCGTCATCAAGCAACGGAACACCCTGGACCGTGGTCCCGGGCATGCACGGGACCCACTGTAAACATAGTTCGTCGATACAACCGCTGTTTCCAATAACAACCTTGTTTCACTAGGATATGGATCTATGTGCTCTGGGACGCTGGGTCACATAGCTAGATATCACAGTAAGACAAGTAATAATAATAAGACGTTAATTGTAGATTTGTTGCATATGATCTTACCTTATTGAGTTTGCATCGCTTGTTATTCATTGCTATTTATTGCAACTTCATTGTCTTTATTCATGATCCTCATGTCACTTGACTATCTTTTATTTGTTATTATATGTCTTGACCCTTTGGATTTGCATATTCAGATTCTGAGGCTTGGAACGAAGTGGAGCCTTCCACAGAGGACCGGGCTTATCTTTGTGAGCAGGCTGACCGGCTCTAGTCCTATCGTGCTCGACTCTTCCTTTTGGTTCACGGGATCTCCATCCATTTCGTGAGCGTTTTTGTATTTTTGGGTGTATATTGTTCTTTTGGACTTGGGTTGTGATGAAAGACACTTGTAAAGTGATATTGCTTATCATAACTTGTATAACTTTGTATTTATATTTTGTAAGTTGGCATATGAATATACCACGCTGTGTGTTGTACTCTGATACTTGTTGTACTTAATGCTTAGCGTATATACGTGGGGGCACTATCTGACCTACGTATATGCGTTGCAGTGACGTCCCCGTATCCGTGGGATCGGGGCGTTACACAAGCACAACCAAAAATTCATAAGAAAAGGTAGTCAGATGCTTTATAAAATAATTTCTAGTAGGGAGATAAATTATGGAGGACGGGGGTGGGCATTCTATTGATGAGAAATGAGGCAGTTTGAAAAACATAAGGCTAGTAATGGAATGGAACATTTGACCGAGCTAGAAGAGTGAGGCCGGTCTTGACAAGGTGACGGTGCTTTCTTTCTGCCGTGTCATTTTGGGCACTAGTGTGTGGACAGGATAAGCGATGAGCAATATCCTGAGAAGACAAGTAAGGTTTAAATTTGATGAACTCGCCACCACCATCAGTTTGGAGTGTTATAATGAAACGCCGAAGAAATTTTTTCACATGAATTTTGTACTCAAGAAAAATTGATAAAACATCACTTTTATTAATTAAAGGATAAAGCCAAACACACTTACTATAGTGATATATAAAGCTAATTTAATAACGATGACACTTACAACAGACACAGGAGAGGGACCCTATAGATCAGAGTGAATAAGCTCTAAAGGAGCAGTAACAATTGTGAAAGATGGCGAAAAAGGGAGACGGTGATTTTCTCTTACAACAGGGGATGCAGAGAGGGGTACCAACACGATCAGTGAAGAAAAGAAGCTGATGCTGAGATAAAATACTGGAGATAACTTTGGTGGAGGGATGACCTAGGCGCTCATGCCAGATGGAGGAATATGCACGCTCACCAAGAAAATCCTGGGGAGAGATGGTGAAGTTATGATTCCCCAGGGAGAAGACATACAGGCCATCCTTAAGTTGTCCCCGCGTAGAGTTTTTCGAGTAGAGAAATCCTTGACAAAACAAGAGTCAGGGTGAAATTCAAGAATGACTTTATTATCAGCAATAAATTGAGTAACAAACAGAAGATTTTGGTAATATCAAGAACATGTAAGAGGTTTTTCAAGACAAAGGAAGAAATAAGAGAACACAATAAAGAAGCACCAGTAGATCAGATAAATAAACCTGTCTCGTTACCCATGCGAACTCTGTCGGGTCTTTGATATTCTAGTGAACTGCCAGATTCACAATGTCAGCCGTTAGGTGATGAGCGGCTCTGGAGTCAATGTACCAGTTGGGATCGACTGGACTATTCCCATAAGAGCGGAGAAGAGCAGTTGGGCTAGCCGAATCATCACAACGATTGTAGCATTAGTTAGCATAATGGCCAAAATGATTACAGATCTGGCATTGAGGTCAGCTACCAGTGGACTGATGTGGTGGTAAGAAGGAACGTCCACGACCACGACCGAGCTCCCTGCCTCGGCCACATCCACGACCACGAAAAGAAGGTGAAGCTGAATGGTAGATTGGAGTGCGGGAAGCAGTATGAACCGCAAGAGAAGGAAGATGAGGGTTGTGGAGTCTGGTGAAGTGATAGCACGTCCACGATAAATCTCCTGACTAAGCATGAGGCCGATAAGTTCTTCTGATAGTACAGCGTCGACTCGTGTGTTGACGAAGGTAACGAACGAGTCATATTCGGAAGATAGACCACTAAGCAAGGTAGAGACGAGGTCGGAGTCGGCAACTGAATTGCCACTGCCGCCAGATTATCTACGATGGACTTGACAGACTTGATGTACTCTGATATAGAAGAGGTGCCCATCTTGACGGTATGCAACTGGTATTTGAGTTGCTGTACTCTAGCTCTGGAGTGTGACACAAAGATTCGCTCCAGAGAGCACCACACATCACGAGATGTAGTGAGGCCGACGACATGAACAAGAACAGCCTCAGTGAGCGAGGAGATAAGCCAGCAAAAGAGCACCTGATCAAGCTTGATCCAACGAGTGTATTCTAGATTGATAGTGAGATGAGCATCCTTCTTGATAGAAGGAAGGAACCGGATTGGATACAGAGATGTTCTGTCGACGAGGCCTTCGAGATAATGGAGCTTGAGAAAATGAAGGAACTAGGAATGCCACAGTAGATAGTTTCCCTTGTCGAGTTAGACATTTAAAAAGTGAGTGATGTTGGGATTGGGAGTAATCATGGATGCAAGTGTTTGGATGGAGGTGAGGGAAGATGAAGAGAAAATACTCGACATGGTACATGAGTTTCTCTGATATCAAGATAAAAAAGAAGAAGAAGAATACTTATTTGTGCAAAGACAAGATGCCATTAGTTATGGTTATTGTTGTATATATATACACATATTGGTCGCATTTTTACACTAATTTAGGAGAAATAATAAAAAAACATTGACTGAGAGAGAGAATGAGAAACACATGGTGCATGAGTCACATGAGTCTCGTGTGTTCCTATAATCATGGAGAGATTTAAGATCTGGTCATGAGTCTCATGTGTTCCTATAATCATTGAGAGATTTTAGGATCTGGTTGATTACATGAGGGGTTTCTTTCACATGGATCACATGTTTCACATGAATCACGTGTTGTCATTGATATCTCTAACAATCACCTAGGAGTGAATAGATGATATGATAATCAAATGCAAAAATAAAAAATTTTATACTAACTAAAAATTTAACACAATGGATAACTAAAGAGTGAAGCCAAATTTCCGATGAAAGGCTCTAGAACTTCTCCTTAAAATTTCTCTTGATTAAGAGTTGTGGTGCTTCAATAGCTCTCTTGGTTCAAACAAGTATAAGCGTATGAAAGTATAACAAGCATGTAAGGTTTGACAAGAAATAACATGCAAGATATCAATTAAACAATCCCAAGCAAGTATGTTAATTAAGCAAAATTAATATCAAGCATACAAAGATATAAACAATATAAGCAGGTAAGATATATAGACACAAGCGTGTAAAGAGAGAAATAAGCAATCGCAAACATGGAAGAATTATTTCAAGGTTCAAATAATTGCCAAAAAGAATACAGAGAATATGAAAAGTGTATGTGATTGGTTTCAACTCTGAATCTTCGCAATTTAACCGCTGTAGTAAGAGCTAAACGGGTCGAACCTCAAGGAAAGATGCGACGGAAGCTTTTGGATACTATTGTCTTTTTATTATCTTCTCTATTTAAAGAACTTAGAAAAGAAAGGATGAATTGTATATAGATAAAGAATTAAACTAAAAGATATGTTCACATCTTACTAATAATCAACCACCATACATGCTAATGCTAAACAGATAATTACTTCACTTCAAATCCTAAACATGATATTCTACCACAAAATCAAGTAAGATACATGGGACAGAAAGTAGGATACGAGTTGAAAAAGCACTTACCAAGATGTAACATTACAATATTAAGATTGTCGGTCAAGTATAAAGTAAGAAATATCATTAAAAAGTACAAGCAAATCTTTAACCATAACACTTATTAAAGTTGAACATTAAAATATCAAGAAATTTATCAAGTATAGATTAAGAAGAATAATAAAAAAGTGTTTAAACTAGTTGCTTATCCTAATGAGTCTTCAAGAATAAAAATTAGAGTAGGCATGCATATGATCTAATTCGGTTATCTACTACACATTAGATGTGATTGTGGTGATATATTAGCAAGCCATAAGAAAAAGACCTAACTACTCATGGTAAACTTGGGAAGAGAAAGAAAGCAAGAAATAAAGAAAATAAAGAAAAAGCAAAATTAAAAACAAAACAAAGATATGAGAAAGATAGAATCTGTTTATTGATTGTCATGATCAATTACAAGAGTTGTCTTCATCCTCGTACAAAAATAAAAGATCTAAAAGAAACTAGATTTAAAGAAAAATCTTAATTTTGATCTCTGATGTGAGATGAGAGATTATGAGAGACTTCAGTTCTTTAAATAGACCTCAAAGTTAATCATACTAGGATACAAATTATAAGATTTCCTAATTCAATATGGAAATTTAATTCTGTAGCAAATTGGCATGCTGATCGCTGAATATGACTCATCTGACGGCTGAATTGACAAAGTGGTAAACATATGAATTATAGTCTTTCAAGTCCCCATGTTGTAGCATCTTGAATTATCAAATTTGAAAATCTATACAAAAATTTATGATCCGAATACTAAAAGGTGTACAGTCTGAATTCGAGTCTTAATTGATTTTGAACTCTATTTAATTTGAATTATCCTCCATATTCCTTGTAAAATTAACTTTATCCCATTCATCTTCTGGGACTTTATCTTTTGAATTTGAATTTAAATTTAGAAGATGAAGATTAATCCTTTTCTCTTTTGGATTCAATTTAATTTAAAATCCAACTTTAAATAGAATAGAAGCTTCTTCTACTCATTATCTCCTTTTTTATTGAATTTCTACAAACCATAAGAAAAAAGAGGGTTAATAGCATTAATTAATAAAAGAATGATCAATGATATATGTGTAAAAGTGATGATAAAAATACAATTTTGGAGTACAATCACACCCCCACACCTATCTTTTGATCGTCCTCGAGCAAAATTAAAAAAGAGAAATATAAACTAAACTAATCTAACCTAACTAACTTTCGTAGGAATCACGGTTGCATTTAGCACGTGCAACAAGCCTTTAAACTTCTAGGTTACCCTTAGAGGACGAGTTTGTCTCGTGAGAGTTTTCAGTGAATTACACCCACAAATTTCATAAAGAAAAAATAAAATGGTAGTATTTTCAAAATACCATTTTTAAAAGAGAAGAATATTTGAAATAAATTTTGAGAAAATCAAGTAATCTATAAGTCTTAAAAATATCAAATTATTCATTTCGATACTTAGTCTCAATGCAAAAAAATTATTATCAATTTAAGTTAGGATTAAAACTGAATTTCTCACTTAGTCTTTTATTTTACTTTAAGTCATATGCACCTTTGTGACTGTGAGTTCTTTTTCTACTTGAAATTCTTTAATTTCAACTCTCATGCCTTATATATTTATTATTTTCTTTTTTTTTCAAGAAGCTCGAAATATTACCACTTCGTTGCCCTTTAAGCATTTCTTTTTTTCTTTTTTTTTTAAACGTGTATAACTCATCTAATTTCTTTTGTATAGTATCAATGCTTCTTGAGGCCATAATATCTAACTAGTTGATTATTAGATGTGTTAATACATATATGATATGAATATTTTTTTAATTATTTTTTTCAAACTTATCTAATTCCCTTTCGTGTAAGTAACAAGGCTTTCTTGGGCCAAAGCACCTAATTAATCACTAATTAGATTTGTTTATTTTATATATATTTTTCTAAAATACAAGAATTAGATTTGTTTATTTTATATATATTTTTTTTTCAAGACACGAGTATATGTTTTGAATCCCAAGTATGTAAGTGTATAAAGCATGCATATTTCATTAAAGTAAAAATATCAAGAGTAAATTAATTTTTCAATTTTTTCTCCTAAACCTAAAAATCAAACAAATAATCTTATTTTGACTAAGTATTAAGAAATCCTAATTATGATTTTTCTATTCCTTAAAATTAACTTAAATATTTTTAAAATAAATCAAAATATTGTTTTCTTTTTCAAAAAGTTTTAAAAGAAAAAATTGTTAATAAACCTACCTATGTTAGTATGTTGGTAAACCTTCTCCCACACCTATCTCATGCATTGTCCTCAATGCATGAAATAAAATGTAAAAGAGGTACACCTATAGATATATTTAGGTCTATTCCTCTAACTCGTTTTTCATCATTCCAGTGTGTCATCTTTAGTGATAAAATTGAAGAGGTCAATCTTTTTGTCATTTTAGCTCTCATCCTTTCCAACATGTCCATCACTTTCTTTTCCTCCTTTTTTCCTCTCCAACACACTTTACAAATTTATTCTCGTTATCACATAATATAATTGGTGCAATATGAATACCTAAAAATATAAGCTCATCCCATACATCTCCTAAAAACTTGAATTAACTATATCTTTTGGAGGTATATAACTAACCAAGGCACCCCTAATCAAATCATCCAAACAGCTAAGTTCATCTTCAAAAAGGTTTTCAAAACTTTGGTCAATTTCATGTTCTTGATAATTGCACTCAATTATAGGATAGGATGTAAAGAAGATAATTTGGAAAAGAGGTTGATGGATGGAAAGATGGTCTTGACCTATCAAATAAATTGTAAGCAAATGAATTTAGATAGGCCATGGGAAATATATATTTTTTATGACTTTCACACAAACAGAGAAGAATTTAGTAAGAAAATAATGTATATCATTCCCTCCCCGGCAACGGCGCCAAAATTTAATTGCCAAAAAGAATACAGAGAATATGAGAAGTGTATGTGATTGGTTTCAACTCTGAATCTTCGCAATTTAACCGCTGTTGCAAGAGCTAAACGAGTCGAACCTCAGGGAGAGATGCGATGGAAGCTTTTCGGTACTATTATCTTCTTATTATCTTCTCTATTTAAAGAACTTAGAAAAAGAAAGGATGAATTGTATATGGATAAAGAATTAAACTAAAAGAAAGGTTCACATCATACTAATAATCAATCACCATACATGCTAATGCTAAACAGATGATTACTTACTTCAAATCCTAAACATGATATTCTACCACAAAATCAAGTAAGATACATGGGACATAAACTAGGATACGAGTTGAAATAGCACTAACCAAGATGTAACATTACAATATCAAGATTGTCGGTCAAGTACAAAGTAAGAAAGATCATTAGAAAGTACAAGCAAATCTTTAACCCTAACACTTATTAAAATTGAACATTAAAATATCAAGATATTTATCAAGTATAGATTAAGAAGAATAATAAAACAGTGTTTAAACTAGTTGTTTATCCTAATGAGTTTTCAAGAATAAAAATTAGAGTAGGCATGCATATGATCTAATCCAGTTATCTACTAAACATTCGATGTGATGGTGGTGATATATTAACAAGTCATGAGAAAAAGACCTAACTACTCATTGTAAACATGAGAAGCGAAAGAAGTAAGAAATAAAAAAAATAAAGAAAAAGCAAAATTAAAACAAAACAAAGATTTGAGAAAGATAGAACCTATTTATTAATTGTCACGATCAATTACAAGAGTTGTCTTCATCCTCGTACAAAATAAAAAATCTGAAAGAAAATAGATCTAAAAAAAATTCTAATTTTGATCTCTGATGTTAGTTGAGAGATTATGAGAGACTTCAGTTTTTTAAATAGACCTCAAAGCTAATCATATTAGGATACAAATTAGAAGGTTTCCTAATTCAATACGAAAATTTAATTCTGCAGTAAGTTGGCATGTTGATTGCTGAATATGACTCATTTGACGGCTGAATTGACAGAGTGGTAAACATATAAATTGTAGTCCTTCAAGTCCTCATTCTGTATATCTTGAATTATCAAATTTTGAAATCTATACAAAAATTTATGCTCCCAATACTAAAAGGTGTACAGTCTGAATTCGAGTCTAAATTGATTTTGACCTCCATTTAATTTGAATTATCCTCCATATTTCTTGTAAAATTAACTTTATCTCATTCATCTTCTGGGACTTTATCTTTTGAATTTGAACTTAAATTTAGAAGATGAAGATTAATCCTTTTCTCTTTTGGATTCAATTTAATTTAAAATCTAACTTTAAATAGAATAGAAGCTTCTTCTACTTATTATCTCCATTTTTATTGAATTTCTACACGCCATAAGAAAAAAGAGGGTTAATAGCATTAATTAATAAAAGAATGATCAATGATATATGTGTAAAAGTGATGATAAAAATGTAATTTTGGAGTACAATCACATCCCCACACCTATCTTTTGATCGTCCTCGAGAAAAACTAAAAAAGAAAGATATAAACTAAACTAATCTAACCTAACTCACTTTCGTAGGAATCACAATTGCACTTAGCCGTTAAACCTCTAGGTTACCTTTAGAGGATGAGTTTGTTTCGTGAGAGTTTTCAGTGAATTACACCCACAAAATTCATAAAGAAAAAATAAAATGGTAGTATTTCCGAAATACCATTTTTAAAAGAGAAGAATATTTGAAATAAATTTTTAGAAAATCAAGTAATCTATAAGTCTTAAAATTATCAAATTATTCGTTTCGATACTTAGTCTTAATGCAAAAAATTTATTATCAATTTAGGTTAGGATTAAAACTGAATTTCTCACTTAGTCTTTTATTTTACTCTTAAGTCATATGCACCTTTGTGACAGTGAGTTTTTTTACTTGGGATTCTTTAATTTCAACTCTCATGCCTTATATATTTATTATTTTCTTTTTTTTTTTTAAAGAAGTTCGAAATATTACCACTTCATTGCCCTCTTTTTTTTCCTTTTCTTTTAAACATGTATAACTAATCTAATTTTCTTTTGTGTAAGTATCAAGACTTTTTGAGGCCCTAATATCTAACTAATTGATTATTAGATGTGTTAATACATATATGATATGAATATTTTTTTAATTATTTTTTTCAAACTTATCAATTACCTTTCGCGTAAGTACCAAGGCTTTCTTGGGCCAAAGCACCTAGCTAATCAATAATTAGATTTGTTTATTTTATATTTTTTTTCTAAAACACAAGAATTATATTTGTTTATTTTATATATACATTTTTCTAAGACAAAAGAGTATTTGTTTTGAATCCCAAATATGTAAGTGTATAAAGCATGCATATTTCATTAAAGTAAAAATATCAAGACTAAATTACTTTTTCAATTTTTTCTCCTAAACCTAAAAATCAAACAAATAATCTTATTTTGACTAAGTGTTAAGAAATCCTAATTATGATTTTTCTATTCCTTAAAATTAACTTAATTTTTTAAAAATAAATCAAAATATTATTTTCTTTTTCAAAAAATTTTTAAAAGAAAAAAATTGTTAATAAATCTACCTATGTTAGTATGTTAGTAAACCTTCTCCCACACCTATCTCATGCATTGTCCTCAATGCATGAAATAAAATGTAAAAGAGGTACATCTATAGATATACAGCTCGTTTTCCATCATTCCAGTGTGTCCTCTTTAGTGATGAAATAGGAGAGGTCAATCTTTTTTGTCATTTTAGCTCTCATCCTTTCCAACATGTTCATCACTTTCTTTTCCTCCTTTTTTCTCTCCACCACTCTTCACAAATTTATCCTCGTTATCGCATAATATAACTGGGGCAATATGAATACCTAAAAATATGAGCTCATCCTCATACATCTCCTCAAAACTTGAATTAACTATATCTTTTGGAGGTATGTAACTAACCAAGGCATCCCTAATCAAATCATCCAAACAGTTAAGTTCATCTTCAAAAGGTTTTCAAAACTTTTGTTAATTTTAGGTTCTTGATAATTGCACTTAATTATACGATAGGATGTAAAGGATGATAATTTGAAAAAGAAGTTGATGGATGGAAAGATGGTCTTGACCTATCAAATGAATTGTAAGCAAATAATTTAGAAAGGCCATGGGAAATATATTTTTTTTTATGATTTTCACACAAGAGAAGAATTTAGTAAGAAAATAATGTATATCATTCCCTCCCCGGCAACGGCGCCAAAATTTGATTGCCAAAAAGAATACAGAGAATATGAAAAGTGTATGTGATTGGCTTCAACTCTGAATCTTCGCAATTTAACCGTTGTAGCAAGAGCTAAACGGGTTGAACCTCAGGGAGAGATGCGATGAAAGATTTTCGGTACTATTGTCTTCTTATTATCTTCTCTATTTAAAGAACTTAGAAAAGAAAGGATGAATTGTATATGGATAAAGAATTTAACTAAAAGAAAAGAAAGGTTCACAGCTTTCTAATAATCAACCACCATATATGTTAATGCTATATAGATAATTACTTCACGTTAAATTCTAAACATGATATTCTACCATAAAATCAAGTAAGATACATGGGACAAAAATTAGGATATGGATTGAAATAGCACTAACCAAGATGTAACATTACAACATCAAGATTGTCGATCAAGTATAAAATAAGAAAGATCATCAGAAAGTACAAGCAAATCTTTAACCCGAACACATAGTAAAGTTGAATATTAAAATATCAAGATATTTATCAAGTATAGATTGAGAAGAACAATAAAAAAGTTGTCTAAACTAGTTGCTTATCCTAATGAGTCTTCAAGAATAAATATTGGAGTAGGTATGCATATGATCTAATCTGGTTATCTACTAGATATTAGATGTGATGGTGATGATATATTAGCAAGTCATGAGAAAAAAACCTAACTACTCAGGGTAAACATGGGAAGCGAAAGAAAGCAAT
This sequence comes from Agave tequilana, assembly GCA_038442645.1. NCBI lineage: Eukaryota > Viridiplantae > Streptophyta > Magnoliopsida > Asparagales > Asparagaceae > Agave > Agave tequilana. The sequence continues at coordinate 207,473 of JAVJIF010030918.1, forward strand.
AAATAAGAAAATAAAGAAAAAGAAAAATTAAAAACAAAACAAAAATATGAGAAAGATAGAACCTGTTTATTTATTGTCATGATCAATTACAAGAGTTGTCTTCTTTCTCGTACAAAAATAAAAATTCGAAAAAAATAGATCTAAAGGAAAACCCTAATTTTGATCTCTGATGTTAGATGAGAGATTATGAGAGACTTCAGTTTTTTAAATAGACCTCAATGCTAATTATACTAGGATGCAGATTAGAAGGTTTTCTAATTCAATACAGAAATTCAATTCTGCAGCAAGTTGGCATGTTGATCACTGAATATGACTCATCAGACAGCTAATTTTGATAGAGTGGTAAACATATAAATTGTAGTCTTTCAAGCTTTCTTTCTGTTGCATCTTAAATCATCAGATTTGAAAGTCTATAGAGAAAGTTATGATCCGAATACTAAAAAGTATATAGTCTAAATTCGAGTCTGAATTGATTTTGAACTTCATTTAATTTGAATTATCCTCCTTATTACTTGTAGAATTAACTTTATCCCATACCTCTTCTAGGACTTTATTTTCTGAATTTGAATTTGAATTTAGGAGATAAAGATTAATCCTTTCCTCTTTTGGATTCAATTTAATTTAAAATCCAACTTTAAATAGAATAGAAGCTTCTTCTACTCATTATCTCTTTTTTATTGAATTTCTACACACCATAAAAAAAGAGGGTTAATAGCATTAATTAATAAATGAATAATCAAGGATATATGTGTAAAAGTGATGATAAAAATGCAATTTTCGAGTACAATCATCGTACCACTTACTCTACGTCCCCGTCTTCACCGCAATGAAGGTTTTCCACTATAATTAATCCTGCAAGATCATTTGGTGTCCCAACACTTACAAGTTCACTCAAGAACTATCGGACCCACAAGTTCCTCACTCATTTCCACAAGAATAACAACACACGCGAATCCGCAAGTGTTGGGATTTGGGTCGCACAAATAGTCCCACATCGGCTAGACGTGGGGATGCTCATGAATATATAAGGATTTGGGCAATTCCACCTAGAAGGCTAGTCTTTTGGGATGGTGCCCCAAGTCCTTCAATTGATATTAGAGCCATGCCCGTATTTAGTCGTGTGTGTGGGTGATGTTGTGGGTAATGTTCGATGATGTAAATCCCCCAATGGCGCAAATGCGCAATGGGCCTAGCCACCCCACTGGCGCAAAAAGGCACAATATGCCCCTGTGAAGCTAGTTGGGCTCTTGAGAATTTGACAGTAGTGTGCACGACACTGCTGGGAAGTTCTGGTACCACGCGCAAAAAAAAATTGTATCTCGATAGTGCATTTGATCTTTCAATGTGAAGATAGTTGAGCTTGCGGGAGACTCTTTATTCGAGGGGGGGTTGTTAGGATTTGGGTCGAACAAATAGTCTCACATTAGTCTTTTGGAATGGTGCCCTAAGTCCTTCAACTTGGTTTCAGAGTCATGCCCCGAACTTAGTCGTGTGTGTGGGTGATGTTCGACGATATAGATGCCCCCAGCGGTGCAAAGGCGCAATGGGCCTGGCCACCCCCACTGGCGCAAAATGGCGCAACAGGCCCCTATGAAGCTAATGTTGGGGCTCTTGAGAAATTTAGTAGTGGTGCTCCTTTGCAATGGGTCGCATAAGGCGTGTCGCCACCTCACGCAGTGAAGAGTTGGATCTCGATGGAGCATTCGATCTTCCTGTGTGAAGATAGTTGAGCTTGCAGGGAGACTCTTTGTTCAAAGGGGGATTGTTGGGATTTGGGTCAAACAAATAGTCCCACATCGGCTAGACGTGGGGATGGTCATGAGTATATAAGGATTTGGGTAACTTTATTGGCCCAAAGGCCCATCACTCTAGTTTTGGTGATGATTAACTCATATAGTTATAGTACTAATGATCTTGTGTTTAATTAGTCTCAGATATGTGATCAAAATCTTAGTAGGTGTTTAGCTTCAACAAAGGATTTCAAATCAAGTTTTGGTGCTAGTACGTATTGATACAAGAGCTTATGCATCAAGACCACATTAAGTACTCAAGAGGAGTCTACCTCATTGGATCCAAGTTTGGACCAAGTCAAGAAGGAGAAGAAGATTCTCAAGAGAAGATTTTCAAGAGAAGACTTGTGTCTAGATTTGTTTTTAGTAAGATTTTGTTTTAGATAAAATGTAAAGGATAGATTAGTTGGTGGATTGCTCAAGTATCATATACACTCACACACACAAGATTTATATGAGTTTTCATAAAAGAGTTATCATTTTAGAAAATACCATTTTGATTTTTGGAGTTTTATATATACATAGTTTTAACCAAAACTATTTTTAGAGCTTAATGTCAAAACATATATATTTCATCATATATGTGTAGTAGATCATATCCATACACACTACACTTCAAAAGTGTTTAAAATATCTTATTTTTGTATTTGGAGAAGTTTTGGAAAAATCAATTTTAAAAAATACAGATTTTGTTTTAAGCCAAAATTTCTAAGTCACAAAAATAGTTCAAAATATTTGTAACATGTTTTGATTTTTACTCAAACATGTTTGTATATCAAATTATATTACTCAAACTTGTGTTTATATTTGTACAAGTAGTGAGCAACATTTGATTCATATATGTATGTACTTCATTGCTCATGTACATGTACATGTATAGCCTAGTTTTGATGATTCCTTCATTTATACTTATTTTCCCTATTTCTTATTTTGCTTCATGTATATGTAATTGTTATTCAAAACTGATAAATATACATGTATATCCTTGAGTCACTTGCCTTAATGCAAATACTTTTATGGACTCTTTTTATGTTTGGGATATGTATGCATATTTATAGTTTTGATAAATCATACATATACCTTGAAGTTTGTTTTTAAATGAAAAATTAAATTTGTAAATTCTACATGTTTTTATATAAAAGAAATTCATGTTTGTTTTGAGCCTCATTGATTATTTTCATGAAAATGCTATTCACATGATGCTTGTACACGCACATTATTTTTGTTTACTCATGATTTTGTTTCATGAGAACATATTTGAGCTTTAGAGATTTCGAGTATCAACTTTTGTGTATTTAGCTATGATTCATGAGATACATATGATTTATTTTCATGTTTGAAAAGATTTTTTACTAGTTTTACAAAAACTACTTTAACTAGTTATTTATTCTTTATTTGATAGTGTTTTCAATTTACAACTATTTTCAAATATATTTTTGAAAAGTTCTACCCTATAAGGGCGGACGGATGGGCGACCATGCCTTGTATGCCTTATTGAAATTCTTTTACCATGTGCATGTATAGGGCGGTTATTTATGAGCTATACACTTGATCCTCATTATGTTTTCAATTGGTATCACAATTGATATTATTTTGTATGCTCATCTGTTTTCTTATATATGTATGTTTCAAATTTTCAAATAATATCAATTTCTATTGGTATTTTCATTTTCATACATATATATAATTTGATTGTGCTTGATTTACTATAGCCTTACTTATTTAAAGCATAAATTATGTTTATGTTAAGCTTGTCTTGTATCTTATTTCAATTGGTATCTCAATTGGTATTTTAATAAGCTTATGCATTATTTTCAATTGGTATTTAATTTGGTATCAAAATATACTTAATATTGTACCATTTATTTGGTATCAAAATTTTCAATATACTTCATTTGGTATCAATATGTTTCAATTTCAATTGGGTTTCGATTACAATTGGTATCAAAATGTTTTACTTTTATTTGGTATCAAAATTTACCATATATTTCAATTGATATTAAAATATAAAATATTTTATTTCACTGGTATCACAATTTACAAATGTTTCAATTTCATTTGGTATCAAAATTTTTAATTTCATTTAGTATCAAATATCTTGTGATATCTTAAAAATTTTGTTTACTTACTAGTGGTATCTCAAATTTTGATTTAAGAAAATTCAAAATTTGTCTTTATAGTGATGATTAAAAATGTTTTTATTTGTATTTCTTATGTGCAAGGGGAGCTTAACATCTCTTCTATATATGATTCATGTTGAGTGTATCTTATATTGAGGAGCTTGACATCTCTTCTTTATGTGATACACATGTGTAGGGGAGCTTCACATCTCCACTTATGCATTGTATATTATACTTTATGTGAGTTAGAGTTTGTCATCCCTTCTTCATGTAATGCATGTATGCAGGGAAGCTAACTTAGCGTCTTCCTCTTCATGAATGTATATCGCATATACATCCTTATTGTTGGTTTATTTTTCACCCTTTTGTTGATGATTGACAAAAAGGGAGAGAAAGATTTTGAATTTATATATGCATATTTGAGTTTTTGCATATATTGAGTTTATGAATTTTATGTTTATTTTTACAAAATGGGGAGAATGATTTTGAAAGCTTAAACAAAAAGGGGGACAAAGTTTTTGGCAAAAGGATTTTTGATTTATGCTTGTTTCTCTCACCTTGTTTATGCATATATATTTGTTTAGTTTTATGTACTTCATTGAATATCTTATTGTTTATTGTTATGCATGAGTAAAGGGGAAGCTTCTATGAAGCCTCACTTTAATCCATGCATATATAACTCTATGAGTTTTGTCATCATCAAAAAGGGGGAGATTGTTGGCCCAAAGGCCCATCACTTTAGTTTTGATGATGATTGACTCATGTAGTTATAGTACTAATGATCTTGTTTTTAATTAGTCTCAGATATGTGATCAAGATTTTAGTAGGTGTTTAGCTTCCACAAAGGATTTCAAGTCAAGTTTTGGAGCTAGCACGTGTTGATTCAAGAGCTTGTGCATCAAAACCACATCAAGTACTTAAGAGGAGTCTAGCTCATTGGAATAAGGTTTATACCAAGTCAAGAAGGAGAAGAAGATTCTCAAGAGAAGATTTTCAAGAGAAGACTTGTGTTTAGGTTTGTTTTTAGTAAGATTTTATTTTAGATAAAATGTAAAGGATAAATTAGTTGATGGATTGCTCAAGTATCATATACATTCACACACAAGATTTATATGAGTTTTCATAAAAGAGTTTTCATTTTAGAAAATACCGTTTTGATTTTTGGAGTTTCATATATGTTTTAACCAAAACTATTTTTAGAGCTTAATGTCAAAAACATAGATATTTCATCATATATGTATAGTGGATCATATTCATACACACTAAGCTTCAAAAGTATTTAAAATATTTTATTTTTGTATTTGGAGAAGTTTTGAAAAAATCAATTTAGAAAAATACAGATTTTGTTTTAAGCCAAAATTTCTAAGTCACAAAAATAGTTCAAAATATTTGTAACATGTTTTGATTTTTACTCAACATGTTTGTATATCAAATTATATTACTGAACTTATTTTTGTAGATTTTTTGTGGATTTATGGGATTTTATCAAAGGTAAAAAGGCAACTTTTAAATCCCTGAAAAAACAGTTTTCTAGCTTTCTGCCATTCGACCGCACAGTCGGCCGAGACAGAGGTCGGTCGACCGGGAGGTCGAACGACGTGCACAGGTTGGGCCGGTCGACCGCCAGAGAGCTTCTGCTCTCTGAAAATGGCCCGGTCGACCGGGCGGTCCACTGCTGGGTCATTGCCCAGTTTTTGATCGACCGGCCGGTCGACCGATCTGCCCAACGGTCAAAAATTTGACCGTTGGGGTCTACCTGGCGGTCGACCGTCAGCAGACAGATCTGCTGACTTGGCCTCCAACGGTCATATTTTGGTGCCTATTTATATGGGGCTCCCTTAGACTGTTTTCTACAAGATTTGAAGTGAGTTTTCAAGCTAGTTTTTTGATATATCTTTTATTGTTTATCTCCACTTGTTTAAAAGCCAAAATTTCCATATCAAAAGGAGAGATTTTCAAGAGTGTTTTATAAGAGAGATTTCTTGAGTTTTTCACCACAAATCAATCCTTGTTTTTCTCACACAATACTTGAGCTTTCCATTGATAAATCAATTCTATAGGGATCTTTGTTGTGAGAGGATTTTAGGTGATCAAAGTGTTGTGATCATCAAAGTGTTCATTCTTGTTTTGAGGAGGCGGACTTGCGGGTTCGCGTTATTTCGAGTTCTAGTGAGAGCTCGGTGTAGAGGTGCGGCCTTGGCAAGTTAGTGTGCTTGCGGTGTGTAGCTCTTGCAGGAACAAAAGAGGGACTAGTGAGTTCAATGAGCTCTAATGTGAACTCGTTGTAGGTGTTGCGGCACCGAGTGATCCGATGGGATCGGTTTATAGTGAAAATCCTTCATAGTGTTGAAGGCGGGGACGTAGAGCAAGGGTGCTCGAACCTCGAAACAAATCTCCCGTGTTTGCGATTGCTCTCTCTATCTCTCACTTATGTTTATATCTTGCTTATTCTTATTTCTCATATCTCTTATATGCTTGATATACTTGTGCCATATTGTTATATGCTTGGGGATTGTTTGCTTACACTTGTATTCAACCAAGAGAGCCATAGCGGCACCTCAACTCTTACCGAGAGGAATCTTGAGGAGATAGTCCAGAGCCCTTCACGGGAATTCCGCTACACTCTTGTGTTATACTTGGTGTGTTTAACTTAAGAATTTTTTAGTTTACTTATATAGTTTTAATTCCGCATTAATTCATCATTAGATTAGCTAGTCACCTATTCACCTCCTCTAGGTGATTTCAAACTCCACCTAGAAGGCTAGTCTTTTAGGATGGTGCCCCAAGTCCTTCAGCAAGCTCGCCGAAGACGCTACCTCGAACTCCTCAAATACAAGGTAGAACACTTGGTTATCAACTTATTAATCACAAACATTGATCTTATAGGAAAGATTTAGCAATGAAAGGCTCAAGCTTGCGTGAGAAAACTAGATAGATTTGAAAGTGAAAAACTCAAGAAAATCTTTTAGAAAATTCAAGAGAATAACTCTTGAAAACTCTCTTTTGATATGAAAATTATCTTTTGATATGAAAATGAAGCTCTAAACTTGTTAAAAACCTATATTGAAAATGGAGCAATAAGTGTGAGAAAACTTATTGAGAAAATCTTAAGAAAATCAGGCTAAAAACTCCTATTTATAGGTCGAACCAAAATAGCCATTGAGATCCAATCACAGGCCAAATCAGGCTGTCGATCAACTGGGCGGTTGATCGGCAAAAAGCAAGCATAAGAATAAGTAAAAAGAGTGTGGGTTGATGTTACTACTTTTGTGATTCTTCCGTAGTAGCAAAGTGGCTATACGGGTCGTATTCACAAGGAGGGAGAGCGATGGAAGCTTGATGCGGCTTTAAAGTTCAAAAAAAAAGAAAATCTTTGTTTCCAAATAAAGAATTGAAAAGTGAAAATAAGTTGTTTCAAGAATTGTTGGAAAATATTTTGGTGGTTTGTAAAAGTGGGTTTTTCTTAATGGTAAAGGCGCATGGCTAACTTTCTACTAATTGCTCCTACTAATCCCTGACTTCTTGAAGATGTAGCCTCACGATGAATCATAGGCAATCATAACCCTTATGCATTGGAACTATTCACGTGAAAATTGAGTGAAAGTTCTTCCTATAACTTAGCTTTACACGGCAAAAACTCGGACATTCCCTTATCAAGATCCAATAGAAGGCGAGAATACGGGAAGACACGAGTGCACTAATGGTATCGAAAAAGTTAAAAGAAAATTCTCTAACTTACAACAACAAGCAAAGTACAACACCCATAGATCATCAAAAACCATTTAAGTATGAAATATAAGAAGGTAAATACTTATAGGTAAGTAGAGTTAGAACCCTCGTCTTAAGATGCCATGACTCTCGTTTGCACAAGGCTTGTTTGACACTATTGACTCATTTGGGTTATCAATCAAGAAGTTAGAAATAAGTGAGTTAATAGTTAGTTAGCCATACTATGGAAAAGTTAGTTAGCCATAAAAGTAAAAGAAACAACAAGGGAAAGAAGTGGAGAGGAAGGGAGTTACACTATAACAAGAAACAACAAAAAAGGAGTAAAGAGAAATGAGTTTACACTACAACAAGGAAGTAAAAGCAAATGAAAGCTAAAGTAAATTGAAAGAAGAAAGAGAAGTAGTACTTGTATTATCTTGTCACCCTTCAAATATAACACTTACACACACTCTCTCTTTCACTCTAATGGCTAAAACTAAAACTAGAAGAAGAACAACAACAACTACAAAATAAAAACAAGACTACACAAACTTGCTCTAACTCTGGATATCTCCTCCTTCAGACCCCAGGGGGTATTTATAGGCACCAGGGGAAAGAGGGCCACGTGGGTGATCTGTTGCCCGAAGCGCAGGCACGCGCGCGCCCAAAGGGCCACGGAAACGCGGCCCTGCCAGGGCGGCGCGCGCCTGGCTTCGGACAGCGCGTCGCCCAGTCTGTCTTCTGACGCCTGGATCTCTTGGATTCGGGATTTGATGCCCTGGACTGACAAAATCTTTACTCTAAAGTCAATGGCTACTTGGTAGGCCTTTAATCACCCATTAAATGGTGATTTAGGTCTTCTTCTTCATTTGCACACCATGGACCTAGGATCAAGCAAGTAAAGCTTTATTAGCAGAATTTTACATCAAATAACTATGCAGATGTGATAAAAATTATGCAGAATTAGAGACTAATCACACTCCCACACTTATCTTTTTGCTCGTCCCAAGCAAAACAAAAATAAGAAAATTATTACACCACTTTCGCAGGTGACACGATTGCACTGAACATGTGGAACAAGCCTTTAAACCTCTAGGTTTCCCCTAGAGGAGGAGTGTTTTCTCCTGAGGGTTTTCAGTGGATTGCATCCACAAAATCCAGTTAAGTAAAGAAAAGCAGTTAGTTGTTAGCAAAAATTCTGTCATGAAAAAGAACTTTCAATCATCTAAGTAAAAATGACCGAATGATGTAAGAATTAGGTTTAACCCTCATAAGTCCTCCTATATTTTAGCCTTTATAAAAGAAGAAACTATGGTTTTTCTTTAAATTTAGAAAGAATTTTGTACTTCTAACTCATTCTGTTATTTTACTTTAGATAGATATGCATAATGTGTAAGTGTGATGTGCTTGGGATTTTTCAACTCAACTTTGAATATCATTTAATTTTATTAATATATATTTATTATTCTTGGTTTCATTAGGCTTTCTACTTCACTTATGTAACACATATCACACCAATGACTCCAAAACCAGATAGTTTTAGGGCACCAAGTGGAAAAACACCCTTCAGGCAAATATGCAAGTAAAGTAGGCCACCAAAATACTCTTTTTTTTGGCGTGAGTAATCATGCTTCTTGAGGCACAATTATCCAGCATTTTTTTTTCAGAGTTCTGTCTCTAAATCCCAAGCATAAGCATGTGAGTGTAGTTTATGCATATTCTACTAAGGCTAAATAAAATGTATGAGTTATTTTCTTTATCCTTCCCAATTCTTAGTCAAACCAATCTTTCTTGTTTATTTAGGTAAAAATAAAGATTCATTAATAAGGTGCCCTTAATTCCTACAATCTTTTGGTATTTTTATAAAGAATATGAAATTTCTTTTCAATCTTGAGATTTTTTTTTGAAAGAAGAATAAAAGGAAAAAGAAAAAGCGTTTGCACCCCCCCACACCTATCTAATGCATTGTCCTCAATGAATGTATATGTAAATGCGAATGCAATAAATAGGGTGAAGAAATGATGTCACCTTCTTCGTGGACTCGGGCCGGCCAAGTGCGAATAGGCTAAAGAAATGTCAAAAATGTAGAAGGGGTAAGCATATAAGCAAATATTGGTTTTATTTATTTTTTTTTGTTATTTGTTTATTATTTTTTTTTGTAATTTTTTTATTATATATATTTGTTATATTTTTATTTATTTTAGTTGTTGTGGTTATGTGTATGACAGGGCAAAAAGAGTCAGCACACTATCATCCGGAGTCATAGGCTCAGTGGTCAAGAAGGGCTTAAGTCTTCGCCCATTTACTTTGATTTCTACGTTGTTCTTAGGATCTACAATAAGCACAACACCATGTGGAAAAACGGTGTGCACGATGAATGGTCCATACCAACGAGTTTCAGCTTCCCCGCAAAAATATGAAGCCTAGAGTTATACAGCAGAAGCTGGTCTCCCGGGGCAAAGTTTTTCTGGGTTATGGCTGGTCATGAAAAAATTTAGTCCTGCTTTTGGTGATCCGAGCATTCTCATAGGCTTCCTTCCGTACCTCCTCTAATTCTGAAATCTGTAGTCTCCTTAACTCACCGGCCTTGATCAGATCAAAATTGAGTTGCTTAATGGCCCATAGGGCACGGTGTTCTAATTCGACTGGCTGATGACAGGCTTTGTCAAATATGATTCTATACGGAGACATCCCCAGAACTGTCTTAAAAGCAGTGCGGTAAGCCCATAATGCATCATTGAGTTTGACCGGCCAATCCTTACGGTTTTATCCGACAGTCTTTTCCAGAATGAGCTTGATTTGTCGATTGGTGACTTCGACCTGCCCATTTGTCTGGGGATGATACGGAGTAGACAACTTGTGATTTATGGAATATTTCCGCATCAGAGCTTCAAAAACTCTGTTGTAGAAATGTGATCCATTATCACTAATTATCGCTCGAGGGGTGCCAAATCGGGAGAAGATGTTCTCTTTGAGGAATTTGACAACCACATTGTTGTCATTGGTCTTAGTTGGCACAGCTTCAACCCATTTAGAGACATAATCTACAGCAACCAAAATGAATTGGTTGCCGAAGGAATTAGGGAATGACCCCATGAAGTGATACCCCAAACATCAAAAATTTCAACTTCCAAGATCAGGTTTAGGGGCATCATGTCTCTTCTTAAAATTTTTCTAATTTTCTGACAATTTGCGCATGACTTGCAAAATTGGTATGAGTCTTTGAACAAAGTGGGCCAGTAAAACCCACTTTGAAGAACCTTCTCTGCAGTCTTGCGGTGACCAAAATGTCCTCCGCATGCAAGGTTATGGCAAAAACTGAGCACACTCCTCTGTTCCTTCTCTAGTATGCATCGCTGAATAATTTAGTCGGGACAATACTTAAAAATATACAGTTCTTCCAAGAAGAAGTACCGTACTTGGGCAAAGAAGCGATATCGGTCTTGCTTTGTCCAGTTAGCGGGTAATTGTCCAGTGGTCAGGTAATTAACAATGTCTGCATACCAGGGTTCCTTAAAAGGCTAGGATGTGCTCGTTTGGGAAATCCTCGTTGATTAGAGCTTGTATGATCGGTACGTTCGGAATTCGTGAGAGATGATCAGCGACCACATTTTCTATACCTCGCTTATCCCAGATTTCTAAGTCAAATTCTTGAAGAAAAGGATCCACCGAATCAGTCGGGCTTTTGCTTCCTTCTTGGTCATGAGGTATTTCAGAGCCGAGTGATCCGTAAAAATCACCGTCTTCGAACCTAACAAGTAGCGCCGGAACTTTTCTAACGCAAAGACAACGGCCAAGAATTCCTTCTCAGTTGTTGTATAGTTCTGTTGGGCGTCATTCAAGGTCCTACTCGAGTAATAAATCACGTGCTGCCTATTATCAATCCGTTGTCTTAGAACAGCGCCAATAGCAAAATCAGATGCATCACACATGATTTCAAACGGCTGGGCCCAATTAGGAGCAGAAATGATAGGCGCAGAAATAAGTTCTTACTTAAGCTTCTCCCATGACTTGAAACATTCGTCGTTAAAATCGAAGGGCACGTCCTTAGCGAGCAGGTTGGTTAAGGGCCTAGTGATTTTGCTAAAATCCTTAATGAGCCGTCGGTAGAACCCAGCATGCCCTAAAAAGGATCTAATATCCTTGATGCTTTTTGGGTGGTGAAAGCTTAGCAATCACTTCTACTTTAGCCTTGTCTACTTCAATGCCTCTCCTAGAAATCTCATGGTGATAGTAGTGAAAAATTGCATAATTGTCATCATATTTACCATCACATTCGCACATTTATTCATATTATAATGCACATTTACTAATATTTTGTTATTTAATGTGTGCAGGCCTCGAATTATTATTTTAATAATAAATAAAGCTTAAAGAGCCCAAAAGCCCATACCCAAGCCCATGTTTGAAGCCCAGGTGCAAAAGCGCAATTACAAGAAGTCAAAATGCAAATACATGGGCTAAAAGTTGCAAATATCAGAGATAAGGGAAGGATAGAATTTTATCCAACCCTAAACACCTGCAGGATGAGGATGAAAACCCTAGATAAGAAGGAAAATTCGTGGGAGGAAGATTTGAAGAAATCTGGTTTAAGGGTAACTTGATTACTAAGTTATCTCGAAACTCCAGATTAAAAAGCCAGGATACAACTTCTAGAAGCAGGTGCCCACATGGACGGACCAGGAGAGGCCACGCGCCAAAGCGCGCGGCCAGAAGCCACAAAAGTGTCGCGGAAGCTCGGCAAGGCGCTGCAAAGTGGATGAGTCTGACTACCAGACTTCGTCTACAACTTCATCCGGGACTCTATCTTCTTCTGCACTATAAATATCCCTGCAAAGTGCAACGTACAGGGCATGCAGAGACGATTAGGGTTTTCTTTAGCCACTTTTATTTAAAGTTGTAATTTTTATTTCATGCTCGTTGTGGAGAAGAAGGAGACGATTGTGTAACCGGAGATTCATCTGAAATAAAGGTCACTCTTTTGTTCTCTTTTAATTTCTGCAAATTTTGTTTCTTTTTGTGATCTCTTTGATTTTCAATCTGTGATTTCTTCTTGCTTTCTTTTTCTTTATTTTGCAATCTTTCTCATTAAATAAATAATAAAAAATATATATAAATAATTTGAAAAGAAAAAAAAATAATGATGAAGAACTAATCCTCTTAGTGGTTTGCTGAGATTCTTAAAGCAACCCTAGAGCAATTAAAACTTGATCTGATTAATGAACATCTCTAGAAACCCTAGGTTTAAAGGCAACTAATTCTGGAAGATTAAAAAATACTTAAAATTCTTAATCTAGGTTGCATGTTAAAAGAACTTTTCATGACTTCAAACTTAAGAACTAGGACAGCATAAATTTGAGATTAGTCTTCTATTAGGCTGTACCTAGATGTTAGGATGAACCATAGTTGGTTTTTGAATAATGCAACTTAGTTAGAATCGTGTATTAATTTTTCTTGCTTGATATATTTGTAATAACCTAGGGTGAATCATATCAATCTTAAGATGAAGATCAAGCTCTTTAATTTGCAATAAGGTTGTGGTAGAAGATCAGCAAAACCACGTCTTTAATCTCATATTTTCATCACCAATCTAATCTCTCTTTTCTTACTTGAAGCATACAGAGGAATCGAGTCGAAAAGCTTTCATCGCATCCTTCCCTGAGGATCACGACCCGCTTGAGCCCTTGCTACAGCGGATTCGTATTGAGACTAAGAATTCTGAACTTTATTTCAATCTATAAAATCTCAATCAAATTTTGGCGCCGTTGCCGGGAAGGAACGGCACGATTTCCTCGTTCTAATCATTCTTTCTTTTCTGTTGCAGGTACAGAGAACAGGAAACAAAAACAGAGCAGCAGAAAGCACATATAGCTATCCAGTGCCTCTGCCCTCGAAGGCAGAGCACCTGGACCTACAACTTTGCCGCAGAAACGCGGCAAAAGCCGCGAATCCGCGGCAATTGTAGTGGACTACTGATACATTTTTCTGCAGGTTGCTCTGCAGTGCAAAATTCTATTTTCTGCTGTGATATTATTTCTCTGTGATCACTCTGCAACTGCTAATTAATTAACATTAACCTATTTGTTGAAAAAAAAAAAAAATTTTTTAGACTCTTGCATTTAGGGCACGTGTCTATTTACATTTTTTTAATTCTGTTGAAGAGTGCTGGTGACAAGGTACGTTTGCATAGCATATAGATTAGGAAACACTCTTGGTTGTTTACTGCTTTCTTGAGTGATTACTTTTCTACCGCTTTACACGTACACTAATTCATCTTAAGGGCATAACCCATAAGCAAGATAAGGTGGGGATTTCATCACCCTTCCTTGGCCCACAAATCATATCCGTCACACTCACAACCCTAACCTTAAGTAAAATTTGACTAGACGTTGGCCCTAGGTTAACTCGGACTCAATAGGAGATTGACTGAAGGAGGAAAATTGTTCGAAATTAACTCTTGTCAAATCGGTGTCTAGGCAGGGGATTGAGGGCCGAAAGCCCGAAGAACGGTGGTTATTTAATTAAGGAACGTCTCTGACGGAAAACCTCCCACCGGTCTTGCCACCTACCTGGCCGATTAGCTTGTGGTTAACGTCGACAGTAGACCTCCTAAGGACAGTCTAAAGTTAGGAGTCGTCTAGGTCAAGGCTTACCTTAGATTAGGACTTTTGATTGTTTTTCTTTTTTTGATTGATTGGGTGAACTTGTTTGCTGATTGTGCATGACCGCTTGGTCGAGAGACCCACTTACATCCAGGCTAACTAGAACTAGTTCACCACCCGAGCTCAAGCCCGACTCACACATGGCACAACCACAGTCACTCCAAGATAGGTTCTATCCTATTAGAACCTCTCTTCCTTCTTGCATCCAGCTCACTATCGAAAGTGTTGACCCATATGAACTCAAGCCACAATACATCAACACTCTTCCCAAATTTCATGGACTTGAATCTGAGGATGCATACTTCTTCATAAGGGAATTTGAAGAAGTATGTCAAATGATGAATATACCTAAGTTAGGAGACGATGCTATCAAACTTAGGTTTATCCCCTTTGCTTTGAAGGATTTAGCAAAGAAATGGCTCTACAGTCTAGAGGCCGGTTCAATATCTTCTTGGGATAATTTCATTAAGGCCTTCTTAAAGAAATTTTATCCCGTTCACAAGACTGCACTGATTAGAAAGAATATCCTCCAGTATAAGCAAACAGCCAATGAACCTTTTGGAAATACTTCGAGCGTTTTAAGGATCTCCTTACCCAATGTCCTCACCATGAGATAGAGAAATGGCGACTTTGCCAAGTTCTCTATGATGGATTAGATTATTCTACTAAAACACTGTTAGAATCCATGTGTCAAGGAGGATTTCTGCAAAAGAATGAAGATGAAGGATGGACATTGTTTGAGGAATTAGCTGAAAAATCCATCCAATGGGACCCTACTCCTGAAAAATCTAGGACTAATGACCCTACTTCTTCTAAAGGAGGTATCCATTCCATTGAGGCCAACGTAGCAACCGATGCTAAGTTAGCTGCTGTTATGCGAAGACTTGAGGCTCTTGAAACTAAAGAACCAGTCTCTGTGAACCAAGTCAGCCCAACATCTTCGGCGGGCTGTACTTATTGTCAAGATATGAACCATGTGTTTGAGGAATGTCCTGTCTTCATCGCGCATCAAAGCTTGCCCGAACATATGAGTGCGGCCTTCACAAGGCCCGCCAACAATCCTTATTCGCCCACCTACAATCCTGGTTGGAGAAATCATCCCAATTTTTCGTGGGGCCCGAGCAACAATGATCAAAATAGGCCCAAATTCTCCAACAATTTCCAAAATCCGCCCTATCAATAAAATTTCCCTAGTCAAAATCCTCCACCGTCTTTCCAAAATTCACAAATGGAGACAAGACTTTCAAATTTGGAAAGAAAGGTGGATACCCTAGTCAAAAGCCACGACACGCTGGCTCAAGTTTTAACTAGGATAGAGATCCAATTGAACCAACAAGAGAGACAGAGGGGTACCCTACCGAGTCAGCCATTGCCAAATCCTAGGAATCCTAGGCCAGCCAATGAGGCTCAAGACCCAAATCAGTGTCACATGGTTCATACACTCAGATCGGGGAAACAAGTTGATAATCAAGTATCCATGCCATCGGATCCATCTCAGCCATCCATTCCACCTAGCTCCACTTCCATTCCATCTAGCTCCACTCCTCTCCATCCAGTCCCAAGGAAACTGAAGCTGAAAAGTCAGCAGATCAGTTGCACCAGCCTATAGCTCCATTTCCAAATAGGCTTAGAAGCAACAACAATGCACACATGGAGAAATTATTAGAGGTGTTCAATCAAGTTAGGCTCAACATTCCACTTCTTGATGCAATCCAACAGGTCCCTAGTTATGCCAAATTCATTAAGGACATGTGCACCAAGAAAAGAAAGACTAATGTGCCTAAGAAGGTTTTTCTAGCCACTAACATTAGTGAGCTACTGTCCAACCAGATCCCTATCAAGTATAAGGACCCAGGTTGCCCCACCATTTCTTGCACCATAGGTCGAGCCGAAATCAATCGAGCACTCCTCGATTTAGGAGCCAGCATCAATTTGCTCCCTTTCTCCGTGTATCAACAACTTGGATTAGGTGAACTCAACCCGACCCAAGTTACTATTCAGTTGGCTGACCGCTCTATCAAAGTTCCTAAGGGAGAAATCAATGACGTTCTCATACGGGTAGAAGAATTCATTTACCCAGTAGATTTCATTGTCTTAGAGACACAACCTGTGTCTAATCCTAGGTCCCAAACTCCCGTTATCTTAGGAAGACCGTTCCTAGCAACCGCTAATACAATTATAAATTGTAGAAACGGTTCCATGAGACTGACTTTTGGGGATATGACCAAGGAAGTCAATGTTTTCAACCTAGGTAAGCATCCCTACGATGTGACCGACCAACCTTTTGAGGTTAACTCCATTGAGAACATGACGAGTGAGCATAATGATGAGATCATATTTGAGTCAGAGGAAGAGGAAGAGTTAGAAACAAGTGATATCAGTCTTGATGAGATCGAATGGGAATCAAATTTGAGTTCTATAGAGATGGGAGATTCTAGCTTAACTCCTCCACCCATCAAGCCAACTCCTTCTTTGGAGTTAAAAGCCTTGCCCAAACATCTTAAGTACGCCTACCTAGGTGAACAAGAGACGTTACCGGTCATAGTTGCATCTAATTTGACCAATAGGCAAGAGGAGGACCTGCTGGCAACCCTTAGGAGACATAGGGAAGCCATTGGTTGGACTATGGCAGATATCAAGGGACTGAGCCCTACGATAGTCCAGCATCGTATCCATCTAGAGGAAGGGGTTAGACCGAAGAGGGATCCACAGCGTAGGCTAAACCCACTCATGCAGGAGGCTGTACACGCCGAAATAGTGAAACTGTTAGATAATGAGATCATTTATCCCATTTCCGATAGCGAATGGGTTAGCCCAATGCATGTGGTCCCTAAGAAGTCTAGTTTTACTGTGGTAGAGAACGACAAGCATGAGTTAGTGCAAACACGATTGCCTACCAAGGTGAGAGTATGCATAGACTACCGCAAGTTGAACGCAGCCACTAGGAAAGATCATTTTCCCCTCCCTTTCATTGACCAAATGTTGGAAAGATTAGCAGGTCATGAGTATTACTGCTTTTTGGACGGTTATTCAGGGTATAACCAAATTCCTATAGCGCCGGAGGATCAAGAGAAGACAATGTTCACGTGTCCATTTGGGACATTTGCCTACCGTCGAATGCCTTTCGGCTTGTGCAATGCCCCCGCCACATTCCAACGTTGTATGTTAAGCCTGTTTTCTGATATGGTTGAGCATTTTTTAGAAATTTTCATGGACGACTTCTCCGTCTATGGAAATTCATTTGACCAGTGTCTCCATCACTTGGAGCTAGTGCTGAGTAGGTGCACCAAAAAGAACTTGACCCTAAATTGGGAAAAGTGTCACTTCATGGTGCAACATGGGATTGTCCTAGGTCACGAGATATCTAGGGAAGGGATTAAGGTAGACAAGGCCAAGGTGGAGATCATAGCGAGACTTCCACTTTCGCGATGCGTGAAGGACATTCGGTCTTTCTTAGGACACGCCGGATTTTATCGTAGGTTCATTAAGGACTTTAGCAAAATTGCTAGACCCCTTACAAACCTTCTAGCTAAAGACGTGTCCTTCATCTTTGATGATAGGTGCCATACTGCATGGGAGAAATTGAAAATGGAACTTATCTCTGCTCCTATCATCTCACCTCCGGACTGGTCCAAGCCTTTTGAGATCATGTGCGATGCCTCAGATTTTGCGATAGGTGCTGTCTTAGGACAGCGTAAGGACAGTAAGCAGCACGTGATCTATTATTCGAGTAGGACGCTCAATGACGCCTAAATGAACTATACTACAACCGAGAAGGAATTCTTGGCAGTAGTGTTCGCTTTGGAGAAATTCCGCCCATACCTACTTGGGACCAAGACCACGATTTTCACTGACCATTCTGCTCTTCGATACCTTATGCTTAAAAAAGATGCGAAGGCCCGACTCATTCGTTGGATCCTTCTCCTTCAAGAATTCGATCTCAAAATTCGAGATAAAAAAGGTGTCGAAAATGTTGTAGCTGACCATCTCTCTCGTGTGCCAAACGCACCTTCTGACGAGCTGCCCATCAATGACAATTTTCCCGATGAGCAACTTCTAGCCATCTCTAAGGAGCCATGGTTTGCTGACATAGTAAATTACTTAGTCACAAACCAAACACCACCTAGTTGGTCTAAACAGGATAGATACCGATTCTTGTCTCAAGTTCGGTATTACATGTGGGAAGATCCTTATCTTTTCAAATATTGTAGCGACCAAATCATTAGGAGATGTGTCCCGAAGTGGAAACTAGAAGTGTGCTAGCTTTTTGTCATGAGTTCGCTTGCGGTGGACATTTTGGTCCCCGCAAAACTGCCGAGAAAATTCTGCAAAGTGGCTTTTATTGGCCAACTGTGTTTAGAGACGCATTTGAGTATTGCAAAACTTGCACAAGATGTCAAATGATAGGAAGAATTTCCAAACGAAATATGATGCCCCTAAATCCCATTCTAGAAGTAGAACTTTTCGACGTATGGGGCATTGATTTTATGGGACCCTTCCCTAATTCGTTTGGGCACCAGTACATCTTGTTGGCCGTAGACTACGTGTCAAAGTGGGTAGAAGCTGTCCCTTGCAAGACAAATGACAACAAAGTTGTTGTCAAATTCTTGAAAGATAATATCATCTCACGCTTTGGAATCCCTCGAGCCATCATTAGCGACAACGGCACACATTTTTGCAATAGAACTTTTGAAGCTCTTATGCGAAAATATGCCATTACCCACAAGTTGTCTACTCCCTACCATCCTCAAACTAGCGGGCAGGTAGAAGTTTCTAATAGGCAAGTCAAGCTCATTTTGGAGAAGACTGTGAATCAGAATAAGAATGACTGGTCCACCAAACTGGTGGATGCCCTATGGGCATATAGGACTGCCTTTAAGACGATTCTAGGAATGTCTCCCTACAGACTGGTCTTTGGAAAGGCTTGCCACCTTCCTGTCGAGCTAGAGCACCGGGCCCTTTGGGCAATTAAGCAGCTAAATTTCGATTTAGATAAGGCCGGTGAGTTTCGAAAATTACAAATTTCTGAACTAGAGGAGTTGAGGAATGATGCATACGAGAATGCAAAGATTGCGAAGGATAGAGTTAAGGTTTTTCACGATAAATTCATCACGAGAAAAACTTTTGTCCAAGGACAAAAAGTTTTACTCTACAACTCTAGACTTCATCTCTTTCCCGGCAAATTGAAGTCAAGATGGACAGGACCATTCATTGTTAAGACGGTGTTTCCACACGGAGCCATAGAGATCTACGACCCCAAAAATGGCAATGCATTCAAGGTAAATGGTCAACGTCTTAAAATCTTTTTGGAGTCTGTGCCGGAAGCTAATGCGGCGATGGGTCTTTTGACCCACTGTATCGGTGATTATATCTTTCTGCCAGTTCATGCATCCATATATTTCATTCATACATTAGGGACAATGCATGAAACAAGTGTGGGGGAAGGGTATGTAATATAAAAAAAAAAAAAAAATCTGAAAAAAAATTTTAAAAAAAAATGTTATAAAAAGGAAATATTTTGACTTATTTTTGAAAGAAATCTAAGTTAGTTTTAAGGATTAGGAAAATCATGATTAGGATTTCTAAAAACTTGGTCAAAATAAATAAATTGTTTAATTTTTAGGTATAGGAGAGAAATTGAATAAATAATTAGTCTTGATTTTTACCTTAATGAAATGTGCATACCAAATGCATATCTAGGATTCTAAGACAAAGACCTTGTGCCTCATAAAAAAAAAAGAAGAAAAAAAAATCACCAATTAAGCTGATACATGTGCCTCAAGAAGCATAAGTATTCATGCCTAAAGGTGAGTAAATAAAATAAAGTCCTTAGTTTTGGGGCCTAGTTCACTCGAATTTGAGTCCGCGGGGTGTTTTCTCACTTGGTGCCCTAAAGCCAACCGGTTTGGGAGTCATCGACTTTAAGTTCGTTACATGGGTGGATTAGAAAGCCTAAGAAGACTAAGAAATATAATATATGTATTAACACATCTAATAATCAATTAGTTAGGTATGAGGGCCTCAAGAAGCCTTGATACTTATACGAAAGAAAATTAGATGAGTTATACATGCCAAAAATATATATATATATATATATATATATATATATATATATATATATTAACACATCTAATAGTCAATTAGTTAGGTATGAGGGCCTCAAGAAGCCTTGATACTTACACGAAAGAAAATTAGATGATGTTATAAAAATAATAAAGAGGCATGAGAGTCCAAGTTAAGGAATTCCTAGTAAAAACATAAGGATGCATATGATTTTTGGTAACGAAAAAGACTATATTAGAAATTCAATTTTAATTCTTACCTAAAATGAATAACAATTGACTTTATTAAGACTAGGTTTGAGGAATGAATAAAAATGAGGATCCTAAAACTTATAGACTACTTAGTCTCTTCAAATATAATTCGAATACCTCCTTTTTATGGATTTTGTGGGTGTAATCCGCTGAAAACTCTCACGAGACAACACTCGTCCTCTAGGGTAACCTAGGGGTTTAACGGCTTGTTGCACATGCTAAGTGCAACCGTGATTCCTACGAAAGTGAGTTAGCTAGGTTAGATTTTCCTTTTCTTTTTGATTTTTACTCGAGGACGAGCAAAAAGATAAGTGTGGGGGTGTGATAGTAGTGAAAAATTGCATAATTGTCATCATATTTACCATCACATTCGCACATTTATTCATATTATAATGCACATTTACTAATATTTTGTTATTTAATGTGTGCAGGCCTCGAATTATTATTTTAATAATAAATAAAGCTTAAAGAGCCCAAAAGCCCATACCCAAGCCCATGTTTGAAGCCCAGGTGCAAAAGCGCAATTACAAGAAGTCAAAATGCAAATACATGGGCTAAAAGTTGCAAATATCAGAGATAAGGGAAGGATAGAATTTTATCCAACCCTAAACACCTGCAGGATGAGGATGAAAACCCTAGATAAGAAGGAAAATTCGTGGGAGGAAGATTTGAAGAAATCTGGTTTAAGTGTAACTTGATTACTAAGTTATCTCGAAACTCCAGATTAAAAAGCCAGGATACAACTTCTAGAAGCAGGTGCCCACATGGACGGACCAGGAGAGGCCACGCGCCAAAGCGCGCGGCCAGAAGCCACAAAAGTGCCGCGGAAGCTCGGCAAGGCGCGGCAAAGTGGATGAGTCTGACTACCAGACTTCGTCTACAACTTCATCCGGGACTCTATCTTCTTCTGCACTATAAATATCCCTGCAAAGTGCAACGTACAGGGCATGCAGAGACGATTAGGGTTTTCTTTAGCCACTTTTATTTAAAGTTGTAATTTTTATTTCATGCTCGTTATGGAGAAGAAGGAGACGATTGTGTAACCGGAGATTCATCTGAAATAAAGGTCACTCTTTTGTTCTCTTTTAATTTCTGCAAATTTTGTTTCTTTTTGTGATCTCTTTGATTTTCAATCTGTGATTTCTTCTTGCTTTCTTTTTCTTTATTTTGCAATCTTTCTCATTAAATAAAAAATATATATAAATAATTTGAAAAGAAAAAAAAATAATGATGAAGAACTAATCCTCTTAGTGGTTTGCTGAGATTCTTAAAGCAACCCTAGAGCAATTAAAACTTGATCTGATTAATGAACATCTCTAGAAACCCTAGGTTTAAAGGCAACTAATTCTGGAAGATTAAAAAATACTTAAAATTCTTAATCTAGGTTGCATGTTAAAAGAACTTTTCATGACTTCAAACTTAAGAACTAGGACAGCATAAATTTGAGATTAGTCTTCTATTAGGCTGTACCTAGATGTTAGGATGAACCATAGTTGGTTTTTGAATAATGCAACTTAGTTAGAATCGTGTATTAATTTTTCTTGCTTGATATATTTGTAATAACCTAGGGTGAATCATATCAATCTTAAGATGAAGATCAAGCTCTTTAATTTGCAATAAGGTTGTGGTAGAAGATCAGCAAAACCACGTCTTTAATCTCATATTTTCATCACCAATCTAATCTCTCTTTTCTTACTTGAAGCATACAGAGGAATCGAGTCGAAAAGCTTTCATCGCATCCTTCCCTGAGGATCACGACCCGCTTGAGCCCTTGCTACAGCGGATTCGCATTGAGACTAAGAATTCTGAACTTTATTTCAATCTATAAAATCTCAATCACATGGCCTAAGACAATCCCCTGTCTCACCATGAAGTGACATTTCTCCCAGTTTAGAGTTAGGTTCTTCTCCTTGCATCTTTGCAGCACTAAGTCTAGGTGATGAAGATACTGGTCAAATGAATCTCCGTAGATGGAGAAATCATCCATGAAAATCTCAAGAACACGTTTTACCATGTCGGAGAAAAGACTAAGCATGCGCCATTGGAATGTTGCGGGAGCATTGCACAATCCAAAGGGCATGCGTCGGTAAGCGAAGATTCCGAATGGGCAGGTGGACGTGGTATTTTCCTGGTCTTCTGCAGCAATGGGAATTTGATTGTATCCCGAGTACCCATCTAGGAAGCAGTAGTACTCATGTCCAGCCAATCGCTTAAGCATTTGGTCGATGAAGGGTAGCGGGAAGTGGTCTTTACAGGTGGCTGCATTTAACTTCCTATAGTCGATACAGACACGAACCTTGGTAGGCAGTCTTGTCTCTGTAATCACCTAGAGGGGGGTGAATAGGTGACTAGCTAATCTAATGGTCAATTAATGCGGAATTAAAACTGATTTAATGCAAACTAAAACTTCTTGAACTGAACACCACGTATAACACAAGAGTGTAGCCGGATTCCCCGTGAAGGGCTCTGGACTAACTCCTCAAGATTCCTCTAAACAAGAGTTGAGGTACCGCGTTGGCTCTCTTGGTTGAATACAAGTGTTAGCAAACAATCCCCAAGCATATAACAATATGAGCACAAATATATATCAAGCATATAAAGATGAAAGCAATATAAGCATGAAGATATAAACAAGTAAGAAATAGAGAGAGCAATCGCAAACACGGGAGATTTGTTTCGAGGTTCGAGCACACTTACTCTACGTCCCCGCCTTCAACACTATGAAGGATTTCCACTAAAATCGATCCCACCGGATCACTTGGTGCTGCAACACCTACAAGTTCTTTGGACTCTCTAGTCCCTCTCTTGTTCCCGAACACACCGCAAGCCCACAAGCTCGCCGAGGCCGCACCACTACAAAGAGTTCACACACGAACTCGAAACACCGCGAACCCGCAAGTCCGCCTCCTCAAAGTACAAAGTAGAACTTTGGTGATCACAACACTTTGATCACCTAAAATCCTCTCACAACAAAAATCCCTATAGGCAGATATAGTAATGAATGGCTCAAATATTTGTGTGAGAAAACTAGGATGGAATGTGTGGAAGAAAACACAAGAAATCACTTTGAAAAACACTCTTGATAAACTCTCTTTTAATTGGAAATATTTGCTCTCAAATAGTGGAGAAAAACTCTTAATAGAGTAGGAAAAACTATCTTTAAAACTCTCCAAAAATCTTCTAACAAACAACCCAAAGAAGCCCCTTTAAATAGGCTTCTCAAAAACTAGCCGTTGGGGCCAAATCAGCAGTCCTGACGGCTGTCGGTCAACCGGCCCGGTCGACCACCAACGGTCAGATTTCTGACCGTTGGAGCCTCGGTCGACCGGCCCGATCGACCGTGGCTTGGATACAGAGAGAGGCTCTCTGTCCGGTCGACCGCCCGGTCGACCGGCGCCTTTCCAGAGAGTAGAGCTCTCTGGACGGTCGACCGTGACAGTCGATCGGCCCTCCAGCCAGACTGGCGTGCACGTATGTGCACGTCGGTCGACCGACTCCTAGCTCGGTCGACCGGTCCGGTCGACCGGCAGAAGCCAGGACAGATTACTTAAGGGATTAAAAGGTTGACTTTTTATCTGAAATAAAATCCCATAACTTCACGAAAAATCTACAAAAATAGGTTTAGTATAATACTTTGATAAACAAACATGTTTGAGTAAAATCAAGACATGTTACAAATAATTTGAACTATTTTTGTAACTTAGAAATTTTGGCTTAAAAAAATCGTATTTTTCCAAATTTGTTTTTCCAAAACTTCTCCAAATACAAAAACGAGATATTTTAAACTCTTTTAAAGCATGTTGTGTATGGATGTGATCCACTACACATAAATGATAAAATATCTATGTTTTTGACAATAAACACTAAAACGGTTTTGGTTAAAAACACATGTATATAATAAACTCCAAAAACCAAACCGGTATTTTGCCAAAATAAAAAGTCTTTTCCAAAATGAAAATTCTTTTATGAAAACACATCTAAATCAAGAGTGTGTGTGTGTGTGTGTGTGCGCGTGTGTATGGTATACTTGAGCAATCCACCAACTATTCTATCCTTTACATTTTAATCTAAAATAAAATCTTAACAAAACAAACCTAGACACAAGTCTTGATCTTGAAGGTCTTCACTTGAAGTCTTCTCATTTTTTTGAGTTGGTCCAAACTCGATGCAAAGAGTTAGACTCCTCTTGAGTACTTGATGTGGTCTTGTTGCATTAGCTCTTGAATCAAACCGTGCTAGCTCCAAAACTTGACTTTAAATCCTTTGTTGAAGGTAAGCACCAATTAAGATCTTGATCATAAATCTGAGACTAATTAAACACAAGATCATTAGTACTATAACTACATGAGTTGATCATCATCAAAACTAGAGTGATGGGCCTTTGGGCCAACAATCTCCCCCTTTTTGATGATGACAAAACTCATGGAGTTATATATGCATGGATTAAAGTAAAGCTTCAAAGAAGCTCCCCCTTAACTTATGCATCACAATAAACAATAATATATTGCAATGAAGCACATGAATCTAAACAAACATGTATGCAAATATAAGGAGATAAACATGTCAAATAAGCATAAAACTCATCAATTTCTTTTTTCCCTTTTTGCAAAACAAAACAATATGTATAAAAAAAAATTCTTTCTCCCTCTTTATGTATAAAGCAAGGAAAAAATGCATATATACTAAAATACTTCTTCCCCTTTTTGTCAATCATCAACAAAGGGGTTAAAGTAAAAACAAAATAATGTTTTCCCCTTTTTGTCAAAAACACAAATCAACAAAGGGGTGAAATCAAATCAACCAATAAAAAGTTATATGGGATAAATATTCATGAAGAGGAAGACGCAAAGTGAACTTCCCTACATATATGCATTACATGAAGAAGAGATGACAAGCCCTAACTCAAATAACGCTTAATATGCAATGCATAAGAGGAGATGTGAAGCTCCCCCTACACACGTGTATCGCATAAAAAAGAGTTGTCAAGCTTTTTAATATAAGATACACTCAACATGAATCTATATGTAGAAGAGATGTTATGCTCCCCTTGCATATAGGCAATACACATCAAAACATTTTTAATATTTCTTATTAAAACAAAATTTTGAATTTTCTCAATAAAACAAATTTTGAGAATCTTAGTAAATCAAATTTTAAGATACCAATTGTAAATAAGCATTACAAATTTTGAATTTTAAACCAAATATAGAAACATATTGATACCAATTGAAATATATGGATACCAATTGAAATCAATAAATACCAATTGAAGATTATTGTACATTTTTGATATCAATAAAAATACCAATTTTAAAAATAATGCATAAGCTTATTAAAATATCAATTGAGATACCAATTGAAAATAAAGATTTGAATCAAGCTTAGCATAAACAAACTTTGTGCTTTAAACATGTAAACCAATTTTAAATCAAGCACAAACAAATCATATATATGTATGAAAAATGATAATACCAATAGAAATTAATATAAGTTGAAATTGAAAGCATACATATATAGAAACAAGATTATGAGTATACAAGATATATCAATTGTGATACCAATTGAAATTATGATATCAATTGAGATTGTGAAGTAAAATTAGTGTATAACTTATAAAAATTCACCCTTTTTATGCACAAGATAAAAGATTATTAATAAGACTTAAAAATAATCATGGAACAAAGTCATAAATAAACAAATAAAGTGTGAGTGTACAAGAATCATGTAATTAGCATTTTCCATGAAGATAATCAATGGAGCTCAAAACAAATATCATTTTATCAAACAAATCATGAAAATTCATTTTTCATTTAAAAATAAACTTTTAGGTATATGTATGTTTTTATCCAAAACTAATAATATGCATACATATCCCAAACATAAAAAGAGTATATGATATGATTTGCATGAAGGCAAGAGACTCAAGAGTATACATGTATATTTATTAGATTTGAATAAAAGTTGCATATACATGAAGCAAAACATGAAAATAGGCAAAACATGTATAAATGAGAGAGTCATCAAAACTAGGCTATACATGTGCATGTAGTGAGTACAAATGAACAATGAAGTGCAAACGTATATGAATCAAATTGTTGCTCACTACTTGTACAAGTATATATCCAAGTTTTGACAAATGCTACATCTAACCATGTATTTACCACATGAAGCACAAAACAAATAAAACATGAACATGCTAACAATATCATATATGAAAAAGCATGTAAATAAACTAAGAGTTTTAGAGATAGTTACCAACACATGAACTATACTCCAAATCCCCAAAACATGGTGTAGTCCCACCAAACCTCCTTGATAGCAGTGCATCAAATGTATGTCCATCAAGTCCATGTGCATCCACCATCAAGGCACCAACTCTCTCACGTCATGTGAGAGCCCGCACCTACATCAAATACAAAAGGTGAGGATTTTTGTACCCATTTTCTTTTGGGTCCTTGAGGGTTAGCTATGTTAGGAGTCAAACATTCTTATTAGCAAAATTAATAGAATGTATCTTATCAAAATAAAACTTTGCTAAATGGCCTTTGCGGCCACAATATGTACACTTGTACACTCTAGGATGCATATGTGTATGGGTGTGGTCATGACGTGCAAAGTGTGCATAAGCATGTTGTGGTTGAGGTGCATGAATATGTGGAGCTTGTTTCTTTTGAAACAAGGATTCCAATCTTTTATGATTAAATGCACAATTGCTCAAAGTTGAGCTTAAACAATCAATTCTATTTTTCAAAAATTTAATTTCATTTTTATCAATAATAACATGTAAAGCATGGTGAGAATGAGAATCATTATTTTTATTCTTTTTTGAAATATTCTTTTTTTCTTTTGAAATAACTTTTCTTTTTAAAAAGTTGTTTTCATTCAAAGCAACTTCTTTTTGTTTTTCCACCAAAATAATTTTATTTTTCAAAGCATTATTTTCTTCACACAAATCATTCAATTTAGAAAGCAAGGAAATATTTTCATTTTTCAAAGATTTATTTTCTTTTGAAACATTTTCAAGTTCAGTTTGAAAAGAATCTTTTTCTTTTAACATGCAATCAAATTTATTTTTCATTTTCTTATTGTCTTTTCTAAGCATTTCATACTTTTCTAGGAGTTGTTGACAAAAAGATTCAAGTTCATTATAGGACATATCAACATCCTCTT
The DNA here is from genome assembly GCA_038442645.1 of Agave tequilana. Lineage (NCBI taxonomy): Eukaryota > Viridiplantae > Streptophyta > Magnoliopsida > Asparagales > Asparagaceae > Agave > Agave tequilana. The sequence continues at coordinate 235,237 of JAVJIF010030918.1, forward strand.
CTAGCTCGGATTCGGTAGTTACCTCAAGGGGGTTATCCCCTTGGACCATGTAGCACACGTTGGAAGCGTCACTTCCAACATCCGAGTCGCTCTCCGTATAATATTGTTCATTTTCGTCAAGGGAGATGATGGTGTTCCATACTACAAAAGCCGAATTAATGTTAGAAACCCTAGATAAATATTCATCATTTAGGGTACTCTTCAAAGCATGAATGGCCTTTGCATTAGCCTTAATTTTTTTGTCATTTAAACAATAAGAATATCTAGTAGTGGCAAAATAAACATGAATGCCTAGGGCTTTGAGGTACAAAGATATCTTAACTTTCCAAGTTTGGATGTAAGAATGTCAAAGGTCGGAGGTGACATGAAATCCATGGTGTGTGTACAAATATTGTGATTAGCTATAAATGAGGATCTTTTAACTCTAGGTTGTAAGATCCAAATCAAGAGCACGTGGCTCTGATACCAACTGTAATCACCTAGAGGGGGGCTGAATAGGTGACTAGCTAATCTAATGGTCAATTAATGCGGAATTAAAACTGATTTAATGCAAACTAAAACTTCTTGAACTAAACACCACGTATAACACAAGAGTGTAACCGGATTCCCCGTGAAGGGCTCTGGACTAACTCCTCAAGATTCCTCTAAACAAGAGTTGAGGTATCGCGTTGGCTCTCTTAGTTGAATATAGTGTTAGCAAACAATCCCCAAGCATATAACAATATGAGCACAAATATATATCAAGCATATAAAGATGAAAGCAATATAAGCATGCAAGGTATAAACAAGTAAGAGATAGAGAGAGCAATCGCAAATACGGGAGATTTGTTTCGAGGTTCGAGCACACTTGCTCTATGTCCCCGCCTTCAACACTATGAAGGATTTCCACTAAAATCGATCCCACCGGATCACTTGGTGCCGCAACACCTACAAGCTTTTTGGACTCTCTAGTCTCTCTTTTGTTCCCGAACACACCGCAAGCCCACAAGCTCGCCGAGGCCGCACCTCTACAAAGAGTTCACACACGAACTCGAAACACCGCGAACCCGCAAGTCCGCCTCCTCAAAGTACAAAGTAGAACTTTGGTGATTACAACACTTTGATCACCTAAAATACTCTCATAACAAAAATCCCTATAGGTAGATATAGCAATGAATGGCTCAAGTATTTGTGTGAGAAAACTAGGATGAAATGTGTGGAAGAAAACACAAGAAATTACTTTGAAAAACACTCTTGATAAACTCTCTTTTAATTGGAAATATTTGCTCTCAAATAAGTGGAGAAAACCTCTTAATAGAGTAGAAAAAACTATCTAAAACTCTCCAAAAATCTTCTACCAAACAGCCCAAAGAAGCCCCTTTAAATAGGCTTCTCAAAAACTAGCCGTGGGGACCAAATCCGCAGCCCTGACGGCTGTCGATCGACCGGCCTGGTCGACCGCCAACGGTCAGATTTCTGACCGTTGCTCTCTGTATCCAGGTCGACCGGCCCTCCAGCCAGACTGGCATGCACGTCTGTGCACGTCGGTCGACCGACTCGGTCTGTCGACTCCTAGCTCGGTCGACCGGTCCGATCGACCGGCAGAAGCCAGGACAGATTACTTAGGGATTAAAAGGTTGACTTTTTATCTAAAATAAAATCTCATAAATTCACGAAAAATCTATAAAAATAGGATCAGTATAATACTTTAATAAACAAACATGTTTGAGTAAAATCAAGACATGTTACAAACAATTTGATCTATTTTGTAACTTAGAAATTTTGGCTAAAAACAAAAACCGTATTTTTCCAAATTTGTTTTTCCAAAACTTCTCCAAATACAAAAATAAGATATTTTAAACTCTTTTAAAGCATGGTGTGTATGGATATGATCCACTACACATAAATGATGGAATATCTATGATTTTGACAATAAGCACTAAAACGGTTTTGGTTAAAAACACATGTATATAATAAACTCCAAAAATCAAACTGGTATATTGTCAAAATGAAGTCTTTTCCAAAATGAAAATTCTTTTATGAAAACACATCTAAATCAAGAGTGTGTGTGTGTATGTATATGGTATACTTGAGCAATCCACCAACTATTCTATCCTTTACATTTTAATCTAAAATAAAATCTTAACAAAACAAACCTAGACACAAGTCTTGATCTTGAAGGTCTTCACTTGAAGTCTTCTCATCTTCTTGACTGGGTCCAAACTTGTTCCAAAGAGTTAGACTCCTCTTGAGTACTTGATGTGGTCTTAATGCATAAGCTTTTGAATCAAACCGTGCTAGCTCCAAAACTTGACTTTAAATCCTTTGTTGAAGCTAAACACCAACTAAGATCTTGATCATAAATCTAAGACTAATTAAACACAAGATCATTAGTACTATAACTACATGAGTTGATCATCATCAAAACTAGAGTGATGGGCTTTTGGGCCAATAGTCTGTACCAATTCTTTTTTGCTCATTTTCAACCACCGTAAAACCAGCTTTCTTCGGGATAGCATGAACAAGGCTAACCCATTGACTATCTGAAATGGGATAAATGATCCCATTATATAATAGTTTTAAAATTTCCGCTTTAACCGCCTCTTGCATGAGAGGGTTAAGCCTGCGTTGTGGGTCCCTCCTGGGGTTGCTTCATCGACTAAATGGATTCTATGTTGCACTATGGCTGGACATATCCCTTTGATGTCCTTTATCGTCCATCCAATGGCTTCCCTATATCTTTTCAGAATAGACATTAAGTTGTCCTCTTGTTGCTCAGTTAAGTGGGATGCTATGATGACTGGCAAGCTGTCCTTTCCGTCCAGATAGGCGTACTTGAGGTGTCAGGTAAGGCTTTTAGCTCTAAGGAAGGTGTTGCTTCATTGGATGCAATCTCTGAGCACTCAATCCTATGATGAGGTATACTTGGGCTTGATGCCCAATCCACTGCTGAATCTACGATTTGGTTTAGATTAAAATCCTCAGCTTTTAGATCAAACTCTGCCTCCGTTTCTACCTCCATGTTTTTCTCAGGCTCACTGGTCAAATTTTCAATAGAATTGACCTCAAATGTCTGATCATTGACATCCCTAGGTTGTCTTTCAAGATTGAAGACATTGTCTTCCTTCGTCATGTCTCCAAAGGTCAATCGCATGGACCCGTTCCTACAGTTGATTATGGCATTGGCTGTAGCAAGGAATGGGCACCCTAAGATGACGGGGCTTGAGACCTAAGATTGGACACAGGTTGGGTCTCAAGCATAATGAAGTCAACGAGGTAAATGAAATCCCTGACCAAGATAAGGACGTCTGTGATTTTCCCCTTTGGGATCTTCACAGATCGGTCAGTTAGCTGAATGGTGACTCGAGTTGGGCTTAGCTCGCCCAACCAAGTTGCTGGTATACTGAGAGAGGTAGCAAGTTGATATTTGCTCCCAGGTCAAGGGGTGCTCTACTGATTTGGGTCTGTCCTATGGTGCAGGAAATGGTGGGACATCCGGGATCCTTGTATTTCACTGGAATGGTACCAGACAGAATTTTGCTTATATTAATTGCTAAGAACACTTTCTTGGGAACATTGGTCTTTCTCTTCTTCGTACATATATCCTTAAGAAATTTGGCATAAGCTGGGACTTGTTGGATAGCGTCAAGAAGTGGCACATTCAATTTGACCTTGTTAAACATCTCTAGCATTTTCTCCATGTGCATATTCTTATTGTTGTTCCTAAGCCTATTGGAAAAGGGTGCTACAGGCTTATGAACTTGTTCAGCAGTTTTGGTTCCTTGTCAGATGTTTGAGGAGCAGTTTGGGAGGAACTAGGAGTGCTAGCATAGGTGGAGGCTAGAGTGGGATCAGGATGGACTGGACTTTTCTGTTGGTAGACCTGATTGTCTACCTTCTTTCCAGATCAAAGTGTGTGAACAACATTGCACTGATTGATCGATGGCTCCTGATTTTCATATGTTTGATTGGAGGTTTTTGGGTTAACTAGCGGCTGACTAGGAAAAGTACCCTTTGGTCTTTCACTTAGGGAGCTAGCTAATTGGCTCATCTGTATTTCCAATCTCGATATAGCATGTGAATGATTGTTCAGAGTTTGTCCCTGATTTTGCATGAAAGCAGCTTGGGACTTCATGAAAGCCTCTATGCTCTCCTCCAATTTACTGATTTTCTTTTCTATTGGTGAGCTTTGGGAGGAGGAAGATGGTGCTTGACTGGGAAAAGGTGGTGAAGGAGTAGGATGGTGAAAATTGTTGGAGAAATTAGGCCTGGGAGGATTGTTCGGGGCTCAGGAGAAATTAGGGTGATTTCTCCAACCCGGATTGTACGTTTGTGAGTAGGGGTTATGTAGCGGCCGTGAGTAAGCCGCGTTCAGGTGTTCCGGTGGTACTTGCTGGGTATGAAAAACAGGGCACTCTTCAAAGACATAATTTGGTGCCTGACAGTACGAAAAACCCGGATTGTGAATTGATGGTGGGTTGATTTGGTTGACATTGGCGGACTCTTTTGTCTCTAGAGCCTCTGTCCTTCTCATTAGGGTTGCAATCTTAGCCTCGACAGTTATGAATGATTCTAAAGATAGGAGCCCTCCTCTTGAAGCTATAAATTGTGAATTTCTAGGTTTTTCCGAGGCTGACTCCCATTGCAGGGTTTTCTCAGCTAAATCTTCAAATAAATCCCAACCCTGATTCTCATCCTTCTGCAAGAACCCTCCCTGACACATTGTTTCTAACAGGGTCTTTGTCTAATAGTCTAGACCATCGTAGAGAATCTGGCACTGACGCCATTTCTCCACGCCATGATGAGGGCACTGAGCTAGGAGATCTTTGAATCGCTCAAAGTATCTCCAAAAATGGTTCACTCGGTTCTTGTCTAAACTGCATGATATTCTTCCTAAAGAGGGCAGTTTTGTGAATTGGGTAGAATTTCTTCAAGAAGGCCTTAACGAAATCATCCCACTTCGTGACAGAATCTACCGCCAAACTGTACAACCATTTCTTCGCTAGGTCCTTTAGGGAAAAAGGGATGAAACATAACCTAACGACATCGTCTCCTAGCTGGGGTATACGCATCATGAGGCACACTTCTTCAAATTCCCTAACAAAGAAGTATGCGTCCTCTGATTCTAAACCATGAAACTTTGGGAGAGTGTTGATGAATTGAGATTTTAACTCGAAGTTATTTCCGTTTGCTTCAGGAAGTTTTATGCAAGATGGAAGTGAGGTTCTGATCGGGTAAAATCTATTCTGAAGTGACGCCATCACCGGTTCTGGATGCAAGGGTAGAGTTGTTAATCTGAAAGTTGACGGATCTCTCACCCACTCTTGCATACAGCACACCACAAACAACGTGAAGATAACAAACAATCGAAAAAGAACAAAAAACAAACAAAAGAAAGAAAACAATCACAAAGCCTTAGTCTAAGGTACCTGGACCTAGACGACTCATAACTGGTCGATTCTCCGGGGAAGGTTGTTGTAGGAACTCGACTACAAGCTAATCGGCCAGGAAAGGGTAAAACTCGGGGGGAGGTATCCGGGCGTGAGCCACAGGCCTAATTACGCCAAACCACGGAGCTTTCGAGGCTTTACCTCTCAATCCACTTTCCTTAGACACCGATTTTGCAAGAGTATAGTTCTTACAATTTTCAACCTCAGTTAATCTCTTAGTGAGTCCGAGATGTCCCTAGGGCCAACGTCTATTGATTTTTAGTTAAGACTTGGGAAAGTGTGAGTGCACTTGGAGATGATTTTTGGGCTAAGGAAGGTGAAAATAACCTAGAGGGGGGTGAATTGGTGATAATGCTAATCAATGCACAAATAAAAATTATGATGCAACAATTGCCCAAAACAAGACTAAGAGCCGAATGCCCCGCAAAGGGTTCTGAACTCCTTCCTCCTGATTCCTCTTGAAATGAGTTGGAGGTGCGCAATGCAACCTTGTTGTATGGGACTATGATTGACAAGATGAATGAAAGCAAATGAATATTGCAATGAAGATTGAGAGCAAGTAATAAGAGTAATGAAAGTAAAACAAGAAGCAAGAGCAAGTAAACCAAACGCAAACACCGAGAATTTTTTCGAGGTTTGAGCACCCAGCTCTACGTCCCCGCCTTCCCCAGAAGGATTTCTAACCACTATAACTTCACAAAGATGTTACAAAATACACCAGAGTACCCAACTCCACAATCTCAAATACAAGTTCTCTCTTGGTGATCAAAAGACCACAAACTCTCTTTTGCAAAACTCTTTTCCCTTACAAAAATCCTTGTAGAACAATGAGTAGGAATAAGCTCTTGTGTGTAAGGAGAAAAGAAAAAGAAATTAGAGAGTTCTTGAAAACACTTCAGAAAATGAGAGAGAATTTCAGCACAAAACTAAGAAACAAAGCTCTTTTGAATGCCTTAAACTTTTGAAACTTTTGCAAATTTTTCTTGTAAAGAACCTCTCCCTAAACACCCCTATTTATAGGAGAGGACTAGGGATTAAAGATAAAATTCACTTAAGGCTAATTAGGAAGTATTAGGATCAGTAAATATCATTTAAGCCCTTTTTAGAAAGAAAAAGACAAAAATAAAACTCTTTCAGAAAATAGCCGTTACTGTTCAAACGGCTCTCTCGGTCGACCGGTCGGTCGACCGGAGTTCAAAAATGAGAGCCGTTGCCGGCTCTCGGTCGACCGGGCCGGTCGACCGAAACAAACAGAGAGCATAGGTCTTACAGTCAGGCAGGTTTCGGTCGACCGCCCGGTCGACCGTAAAACGTGCACACGGATACGCACTGCTGCCAGAAACTCGGTCGCCTGGGACGGTCGACCGGATTGACCTGACACAGGGACGGTCGACCGGTCGGTCGACCGGCTCAGGTCAAAAGTCAAAAACAAAACAGATTTTTAAAGGGGTTTTGAAATCTAACAACATAGTCTTGATATGAAACAAGTCTAATACCCAAAATAGAGCTTATAAACGAAAGGCTTTAATTTAAAGTAATTTTTACATATTTATGGAAATATTTTTGGAAATAAGATGTGCGCAAAAATGTGTGTGTGATAGAGCTTCAAACATATTCACTATTCTTTAACAAAACTATAAAACTAAAAACAATTCTAATGCATTATCTTGAGAAATCTTGAAGTCTTGAGCCATGTAATGCCTTGCTAGAGCTTCTCTTCTAAGTTCCTTCCTTGTTGTGCAAAAAGCCTTCTTTACTTCATGAACCTAGAATTTCTTGCAATAGCTAAGCAATGGCCTCCAAATTATGGTACAAACCTGAAACTTATCTTAACAAACTAATTAGTACCATATAGCTCCTATTTGGTTTGTTATCATCAAAACTTTAAACAAATGGAGAGTGTAACCTTATGGGCCAACAATCTCCCCCTTTTTGATGATGACAAAACAAATAGGCTATAAGCAAAAATATAGGGGAGGAGTAAGCTCCCCCTCAAATTATGCTATCATTAAAACAATGTACGATGCAAGCAAAAACCATCAAACAAAAACCATATGATTAAAAATCATGAAATATGCTTGCAAGACATTTCAACTTAAAAACAAGAATTCATGAAAACATATCAAAAACTTAAAAACTATATGAACTCATATGGAACCAAAACCATATGAACTTATATTTCTATCATAAAAGCTCATTCTCCCCCTTTTTGTCATCATCAAAAAGGGTTATGAAAACATTTTTATTCAATAACACAAACATTAAGTTCACCATAAATGAAAGAAAATCTAGCAAAATCAAGTGGTTTAGTGAAAATATCGGCTAGTTGCAAATCAGTAGAAACATAATCAATATCTATATCTCCTTTTTCAAAATGATCTCGAAGAAAGTGATATCTAATCTCAATGTGCTTGGTCTTACTATGTTGATTTGCATTCTTTGTCATATGTATAGTTCTTGTATTATCACAAAATATTTTTATATGATTATAATGCAAATCATAATCAAGGAGAGTATGTTTCATCCAAAGGACTTGTGCACAACAAGCCCCCGCGGCCACATACTCCGCCTCGGCGGTTGAGAAAGCTACAGAATTTTGTTTCCTAGAGGACCATGAAACAAGACAATTATCAAGAAATTGACATGTCCCACTAGTACTCTTTCTATCTACTCTACAACCCGCATAGTCGGCATCCGAATAACTCGTCAATGAGAAATCTCTGGTTTTGGATACCATAGACCCATTCCAATTGTGCCCTTAATATAACGAATAATGTGTTTTACCGCAATAAGATGGGACTCCTTAGGACACGATTGAAATCTAGCACAAAGACACACACTAAACATGATGTCCGCCCTACTTGCCGTCAAATATAAAAGATTACCTATCATGCTTCTATACAATTTAATATCAACAATTTTACCTTGGTCATCCTTATCAAGCTTGGTTGTAGTTGCCATGGGAGTGTTGCAAACCTTTGAGCCTTCAAGTCCAAACTTCTTTACGAGTTCCTTTGCGTATTTGGCTTGGCATATGAAGTTCCCATCTTGCAATTGCTTGATTTGGAGTCCAAGAAAGAAATTAAGCTCACCCATTGAAGACATTTCAAACTCACATTGCATGACCTTTTCAAACTACTTGCATAAAAACTCATTAGTAGAACCAAAAATTATATCATCAACATAAATTTGAACAAATAAAATGTCATTATCAACAAGCTTAGTAAATAGAGTTGTGTCTACTTTGCCTTTAACAAAATCATTTGAAATGAGAAAACTAGAAAGCCTTTCATACCAAGCTCTTGGAGCTTGTTTCAATCCATACAAAGCTTTATCAAGTTTAAAAACAAAATCGGGATGAACATGATCAACAAAATGGGGAGGTTGAGCAACATAAACTTCTTCATTTATAAAACCATTCAAAAATGCACTTTTCACATCCATTTGAAAAAGTTTAAAATTTTTGAAAGATGCAAAAGCTAGTGTCATCCGTATGGCTTCAAGCCGTGCTACGGGTGCAAAGGTCCCTCAAAGTCAATTCCTCAACTTGAGTGTAACCTTGGGCCACTAACCTAGCTTTATTCCTAATGACATTTCCGGACTCATCCATCTTGTTTCTAAAGATCCACTTAGTACCAATTATTGGTCTATCGTGGGGCCTAGGAACAAGGTGCCAAACTTGGTTGTGCTCAAATTGATTGAGTTCCTCTTGCATGGCTAGCAACCAATATGAGTCCGCCTCGGCTTCGAGGATGCTATTGGGTTCAAAATGAGAAATGAAAGCAAAGTTACCACATAGGTCATGGAGCTTGGAGCGAGTTATTACCCCTTTATAGAGATCACCTAAGATGAGTTCCTTGGGGTGATTTGTAGCGAATCTCCAATCTTTAGGAAGCGGTTGAGATCTTTCCTCTTTATCCTCTTGAACATCACCAATAGGTTCTTGCTTTTCTTCTTGAGTGGGTGAGTCCTTCAATGATAGTCTCTCCATGTCTTCACCTAATGGATCAATCTCTACAACATTCTCAACAACCACATTAAATTCTTCAAATTTAACATGCATGGATTCTTCAATGGTAAGTGAAGATCTATTGAATACTCTATAAGCTTTACTAGTTGTAGAATATCCAACAAAGATTGCTTCATAAGCCTTAGCATCAAATTTACCCAAGTTATCTTTAGTATTTAAAACAAAATACTTGCATCCAAAAACTTTAAAATATGCAACATTTGGTTTTCTAGAATGATACATTTCAAAAGATGTTTTGGAAGAATTTTTACACAAATAAATACGATTTGAAATATAGCATGCGGTGTTTACGGCCTCGGCCCATAAATATTGAGGGAGGTCATATTCACTTATCTTTGTCCTAGCCATCTCTTGAAGTGTTCTATTTTTCCTTTCTACAACTCCATTTTGTTGTGGAGTCCTAGGACAAGACATTTTATGCTTGATTCCCTTTTCATCACAATAAGTCATGAAGAGTTGGTTAACAAATTCACCACCTCTATCACTCCTTATTTTCAAAATCGAAAAACCTTTTTCTTTTTCAACCCTTTTTCGAAAAACTTTGAAATGAGAAAAAGTTTGATCTTTGTGTTCCAAAAAGAAACCCAAGTGAAACGGGAAAAATATTCAACTAAAACATATGCATATCTACTACCATTTAAACTCTTAGTTTTAGTAGGTCCAAAAAGATCCATATGAATTAATTCTAAAGGCCTAGTTGACATGATATCCTTGATTGGTTTGAAGGAAGACTTGGTTTGTTTCCCAAGTTGGCACGCACCACAAATGCGGTCTTTCTCAAACTTCAAGCAAGGAATACCCTTCACTAATTCTTTTGAATTAATCCTAGAAAGATGGTCAAAAGATGCATATCCTAATCTTCTATGCCAAAGCCAAGAATTTTCATCAAAAGCATTCAAGCATTTAGTAGAACAATCTAAATTAAGCATGTCAATGATATAAACATTATTGTCACGAAAATCGGTGAGAATACAATCATTGGTTTTAATATAAAAATCTTGCAAGAAGAATCATCAAAAACAACTTTAAGTCCACGGTCACAAAATTGACTAATACTAAGCAAGTTATGCTTCAAACCATCAACAAGAGCTACATTTTCTATAATAGGAGATGCACCAATTTGAATGTTACCTATACCGATGATAGTGCCCTTGGAGTCATCCCCGAAGGTGACGGAGCCACCTTCCATGTACCTTGATAGGGTTGTAAAGTTGTTGATGTCCCATGTCATGTGTCTTGAACAACCACTATCAAGGTACCACCGCTCCTTACGTCTTGGAGCCTTGGTGTGTACCTATATCAAATAATTTAGGACTTGATTTTGGTACCCACATTTTCTTGGGTCCTAAAGAGTTAGTTCCATGAACCCAAACAAGATTATTTGATCTATTTACTTGATTATAACAAAACTTAGCCGAATGTCCATTCTTACCACAATATGTGCATCAATACACTCTACCATATTTAAAAGCATAGTGAGTGTGAGACTTGTGAGCATGTATGGATTTAGCATGAGTGTGGTGTGTAGTGTGAGCATGAGGAATCTTAACATGAGAATCTTTAATATGAGAAGTGTGCTTTTTAGAAAATCTTTCTTCAAGTTTCTTTGTGTTAAAAGCACAATCTTTCAAAATCTTTTCAAAATCAACCATTTTAGTTTTTAAAGAAGAAATTTCTTTTTCATCAATCTTAGGAAATTTTGCTTTACATGCAACTTTGTAAGCACTAAATTCATTTTGAGTAGAAATGAGATTTGAAGAAATTTCATCTTTTTCTCTAGTAACAATAGCAAGTTGATGTTTAAGAAAAGCAACTTCTTTTTCTAATTTTGAGCATTCTACCTTTTTATTATCATATGTTTCCGAAAGCTCAACAAAAGCATGTACAATCACCTCTTTACTTAATTCATCTTCTTTATCATCAAGAGGTTGAGGGGTTACCTTTGGTGTGTTTGCCATGAAACACATGTTCGCTTGGTCCACCTCGTCTTCGGATTCGCTTTCCGAATCCCATGTGGCTTTATAGGCTTTCTTTTCAACCGGCTTCTTTGGCTTGAAGGAGGAGGTCATCTTCTTCTTGAATTCTGAACAATCCACCATGATATGTCCGGGCTTTCGGTAATTGTAGCAAATAATTCTTCTCTCCTCTTTGCCTTCAAATTTCCTTCGGAAGTTGAGCTTGTTCTTCCGGTACATCCTTTTGACATTTCGCACAAGAAGGGAGAGCTCCTCATCTTCTTCTTCATCTTCTTCATCGTCCTCAAGAGTGGATGAGGACTTGAACGCTATGGACTTCTTCTTTAGCGGAGCGGCCTCATCTCTTACCTTCTTTTCCATCTCATGGGTTTTTAAGTTCCCAATAAGACTAATAAGGTCCATTTCATCCTTGTCGTTCAATTCTTTCAAGGTGGTGGCCTTTATCTCCCATGATGAAGGAAGAGCCTGAATCACTTTTCGCACCTTTTGGTCATTGAAGATATCATCACCTAAAGAGGAAAGAGCATTGGTGATTTTAGTAAACCTTGTAATCATGCAATCAATGGTTTCATCATCAATCATTTTAAAGATTCATATTGGGACCTTAAGAGATCTATCTTAGCTCTCTTAACTTGTGAAGTTCCCTCATGTGTGACCAACAAATGTTGCCAAATCTCATAGGCGGATTGGCAATGTATTACCCGTGTAAGGTCGTCCTCATTCAAGGCGGTTAGAGGGGAATTTTGGGCCTTGGAGTTAGCCTCATATTCTCTAAAGATAAAGTCGGTCCATGTGCTCTCATCACTATCGGGTACTACATAGGGTTTGGTCAAGGATTTAGCTACTAAGCTACCTAAAGATTGCAAGAAAATAGTCATCCTAACCTTCCAAGTAGGGAAATTAAGTCCATCAAATTTAGGAGGGGTTTTGATGTTATCGGCCATGTTTACTAGTGAATGAATGGATGAATGCAAATGTTGATTAGCAAATTTTAAGGATCTCTCTAAGGATGTTAAGCCAAACCTAGAGTCCAAGCTCTGATACCAATTGAAAATCACCTAGAGGGGGGTGAATAGGTGATAATTCTAATCAATGCACAAATAAAAATTATGATGCAACAATCACCCAAAACAAGACTAAGAGCCGAATGCCCCGCAAAGGGTTCTGAACTCCTTCCTCTTGATTCCTCTTGAAATGAGTTGGAGGTGCGCAATGCAACCTTGTTGTATGGGACTATGATTGACAAGATGAATAAAAGCAAATGAATATTGCAATGAAGATTGAGAGCAAGTAATAAGAGTAATAAAAGTAAAACAAGAAGCAAGAGCAAGTAAACCAAACGCAAACACCGAGAATTTTTTCGAGGTTCGAGCACCCAGCTCTACGTCCCCGCCTTCCCCAGAAGGATTTCTAACCACTATAACTTCACAAAGATGTTACAAAATACACCGGAGTACCCAACTCCACAATCTCAAGTACAAGTTCTCTCTTGGTGATCAAAAGACCACAAACTCTCTTTTGCAAAACTCTTTTCCCTTACAAAAATCCTTGTAGAACAATGAGTAGTGTAACCCCCTGATCCCCGGTGTACGTATTACCGTATCAGTACGTGATACGACGTACAAAAATTGATTTGACCTCCGTGGTAGTCCGATTGAGCTGATTTCAGTTTCAAAAATCATTTTCTAATATTTTAGATTTTTTAGGATTTTCTGGAATTTTTCTGGATTATTTTGAAAAATCTCCGTTGTCGGTGTCAACAGATACCGATAACCGGCCTTCTGATTTTTATTTCACAAACGGAGTTAAATTTTGAGAATCCACTTTCACCAGGGGTCTTAGAATCGTATTATCTACGTTGGGGTATTTTTGGGGATTTTTCTGAATTTATCGAAAATCCGGCCAAACCGGTGTCGCCTGTATCGGCGAGAACTCTGAGTTTTTAATTGGCAAACCGGATTGAGTTTCGACAAACTGTTTCATATCACGTCTAAGCGTAATATTATCTATTTTCTGTAATTTTTGGGCACCGTTCGGAGCTAGTCGAATTTCGGGCCAATATTATAATATTAAAATATTCATTTGTTTAATCTTTTCTTTTCCCTTCTTTCCTTTCTCTTCTCCCTTTCTCTGGAAAAGTCTCCCACCGCCAAACCCATTCCACTGCCATCTCTCTCTCCTTATTAAACCCAAATCTCTCTCTCTCCTTCAAATCTCTCTACATCTCTCTCTCCCAAACACTCTCTCTCTAATTCTTTCTCTCCCTCTCTCTAATTAGAATCCCTAACCTCTCTCTCTCTGTGTGTGCGACCCAAAACAGGGGAGCATCTGTAAACGGCCCGGCCGGCGCCTCCTCTCCGGCCGGCGCGACTTCCCCGGCCGGCGCCACCGCCACCTCGGCCCCCAGCCGCGCCGCCGCCTCCTCCCTCTCCTTCTCCTTCTTCTTCTTCTTCTCTTTTCCTTTCTTTTCTCTGTTTTATTCTCTTTCTTTCTTTTCCTCTCCCTCTCCCCCTTACTCTCTCTCGCCCTCTGAGCCGCCGCCGGCGGCCAGGACCACCGCCGGCGGGCGGCCGCCGCCAGATGGCCGGCCGGCCTGCGCTGAGGTAGCAGCAGCACATGCTGCTGCTGCTCTCTCTGTGAGTGAGTGTGTGTGGTGTGTGTTGTGTATGGTGTGTGTGTGTTGTGTTGTGTGTGTGTGTGTTATGTGTGTGTGGATACTGTGTGTGTTGTGTGTGTGTGTGTTGTGTGTGCTCTGTGTGTGTGTGTGCTGTGAGTGAGAGAGAGTGTGTGTGTGTGTGTGTGTGTGTGTTTGTGTGTGTGTGAGTGAGTGAATGTGAGTGCTGCGTGCGTGCGTGTGAGTGAGTGAGTGAGGGAGTGTGTGTGTGTGTGTGAGTGTGAGAGGGTGTGAGTGTTGCTGTGTGTGTGTGAGTAAGTGAGTGAGTGTGAGTGTGAGTGTGAGTGTGAGTGCTGTGTGCATGTGTGTGTGTGTGTGTGAGTGTGAGTGTGAGTGTGAGTGCTGTGTGCGTGTGTGTGTGTGTGTGTGAGTGAGTGAGTGTGTGTGTGTGTGTGTGTGTGAGTGTGAGTGTGAGTGGGTGTGAGTGCTGTGTGTGGGTGTGTGTGGGTGTGTGTTATTGGGTTCGGGTTCACACCCGAACCCACTAGACCCATATTGGTTGAATGGAAACCCAATAAACCCTCAAAACCCGACCCGTTAACCCAATAACCCGATACCCATTAAGTTAAGTTAAACGGGTTTGGGTAGTGGATCTAAACCCGACCCGTTAACACGTCTACCCGCATCCAACCCAATAAAGGTACTTTTACATAAAACCCCCTGTTATTATTTTTTATTTGCATTTCAATAATTTTATTACATAGTTAACCTCATTTTATTCCTTTTCATATGCGGGCGATATCGGGAGCATCCGGACTCCGATTTGGACGATTCTGGATCCGTTGCGATCGTGGGAACGAGAGCTACCTTCCCGTGGCTAGTTAGTGAGTGTTTTTCTTTTATAAATTATATTTTATCATGTTTCGTGCAATTGATTGCTAGATCTAGATTCTGAATAAAAGACGGTAACTATTCATTATTAACTGGTAATGATTGGACATGCATTGTAATATGAATAACCTAGAATATTGTTAGGTCTTTCCTAATTTAGAATGCAGATAAGAAGGTAATTATAATACCAATAAATACTGACATGGATAACTCAGACACAGTCATTATACCTGCACAGCCACTGACACTCGGGCCACTAGTTGACCATAGACTTGGATACTCTTATTTCATGTATTGTCTCACCGGTGGATAACTAGCATCACATGTATATTGATCCACGATATTCCCTGACACTACACTGTCACTAGATATGACTGCAGGACTGCAGGACACCGGTATTGCATGCACTGGTATCATCATTTCATGGATACTGTCAGGTCATGGGACATTGTATGATAGGATACACTGATTACTGTTCTTCCACTTACTATCACAGACATATTACACGGTATATGCTCCACTGATGCACGGATATACCAACGCACGGACTACCGCATGTTCTATTAATGTTACATCGTTACATGGATTCTCAGCATATCACTGTTACACATGCATGTAGGGTGTCTCTATTCTTGTCATATGGATCCCCGTTCATGCTATATGTATTATTGTTCCATGTTACTGTATTCATGTTATATGATTGATTCCCGTTATTGATATTGTTGGATACCCGTTCATGCTACATGTATTACTGTTCCATGTTACTGTATTCATGTTATATGATTATATCCTGTTACTGATATGGATTTCCCGATACTGGACATGAGAGCTGTTGATATGCGATATGTGGAATTCCACATCTATTGTTCTTGTTACATTGTTCTCGTTATATTGTTCCCGTTATATTGTTCCCGTTTCTCGTCATATTATTTTATGCTATCAACAGAACTCTGGTCCAGTTATCATGTTACCCGTATCATGTACTGGTATTTTTTCTTGTTACATTGGATACTTGACATATCAGATCATAATGATAACTGGGGTATGGGGGAGACTTGACGGTTGATTAGATCTTATCGGGTGATGTACTGGATCCATATTGCTCTCTCACTGCAGGGGATGGTAGTGCTACCTACCGATTGTATTGCTCCATGAGCTATTGTTACTTGATTATTGTTCCCCTCTTAGCGGAGGGCTCTGGTTTTAGCAGCCAGGGGTTTGATAAAGGCCGTGATCCCGGGTATGCACGGGATACACCTACCCGATAAGAACTCCTCGACCATGGGTTTCCAATTAACATAATAACACAGTATACACAATAGTGACATCGGGAACACTTGTTATTTGGTCACTCTCTCGTTTGGATAATGGTACCCGTAGGCCATGTCCGGATGGGTTCGACTAGAGTGCGGGCTCCAGTATGAACTGCCAGTGGTATGGGATACTGGAAGAGAGTGATTGTAATACCAGGTGGTACTGATTGCTACTATTGTATAAATCACATGACATGCCTAGTACCTGTATGCTATCTTATTATTGTTCATGCTACTTTATCCGATATCATGTTACCTGTATACTTGTTACTTTACCTGGCATATGTTATACTGTCTGTGATGGCATATGACGCGTGTTCTGCATTGCATATATTATGCTTTCGGTATAGCAGACATCACTGCTGTATATACACCACACCGTATAGTGATTACACTGCATAGGCCCATCTGCCTGTACACGTCTATCATGTCGCCACTCGCATGTTCATTTCTATCACGTCACTTCTAGCATGTTCATTACGTGACCACTAGACAATATTATGTATGATATAAACTAGACACGACTATAGACATGACCTGATGATAACTGGCTAAGTATTGATGGTATTAAAGATGACATGTTTCTGTATTTTTCTACTGTTTATTCTATACTTATTATATGGTATCACTAGTACAACATCATGTAGTATATCTATGTATCGTGCTTGTATTACTATTATATATATTACTGCCTCCTTCATTTTACCACTCACTAGGTCGCTTTCTGACGACCCTGGGTTTGCGTGCCCAGATTAGAGATCCGCGTACCGAGAGTGCCTTGAAGTCACATAGGAGATTCCTCCTCTGGCTATTCATAGGTATCTTAGTAATTTATTTCTGCTCTCTTATTTGTCCCTATTTTTCATATCTGTTATGATCGTTGACCTATTTCTGCAGGTATTCTTGTACTTATTTCATGCTGGACCTCATGACTATATGGAGGTAATGTACTATACTGAGGCTTAACGTACGCGTGAGCGTGTTTTCACCTCGCGTATGTACGCCGCCATAACGTCTCCGTATCCTTGGGAGTGGGGCGTTACAAGTAGGAATGAAGCTCTTGTGTGTAAGGAGAAAAGAAAAGAAATTAGAGAGTTCTTGAAAACACTTCAGAAAATGAGAGAGAATTTCAGCACAAAACCAAGAAACAAAGCTCTTTTGAATGCCTTAAACTTTTGAAACTTTTGCAAATTTTTCTTGTAAAGAACCTCTCCCTAAACACCCCTATTTATAGAAGAGGACTAGGGATTAAAGATAAAATTCACTTAAGGCTAATTAGGAAGTATTAGGATCAGTAAATATCATTTAAGCCCTTTTTAGAAAGAAAAAGACAAAAATAAAACTCTTTCAGAAAATAGCCGTTACTGTTCAAACGGCTCTCTCGGTCGACCGGTCGGTCGACCGAAGTTCAAAAATGAGAGCCGTTGCCGGCTCTCGGTCGACCGGGCCGGTCGACCGAAACAAACAGAGAGCATAGGTCTTACAGTCAGGCAGGTTTCGGTCGACCGCCCGGTCGACCGTGAAACATGCACACGGATACGTACTGCTGCCAGAAACTCGGTCGCCTGGGACGGTCGACCGGATTGACCTGACACAGGGACGGTCGACCGGTCGGTCGACCGGCTCAGGTCAAAAGTAAAAAACAAAACAGATTTTTAAAGGGGTTTTGAAATCTAACAACAAAGTCTTGATATGAAACAAGTCTAATACCCAAAATAGAGCTTATAAGCGAAAGGCTTTAATTTAAAGTAATTTTTACATATTTATGGAAATATTTTTGGAAATAAGATGTGCGCAAAAATGTGTGTGTGATAGAGCTTCAAACCTATTCACTATTCTTTAACAAAATTATAAAACTAAAAACAATTCTAATGCATTATCTTGAGCAATCTTGAAGTCTTGAGCCATGTAATGCCTTGCTAGAGCCTTCTCTTCTAAGTTCCTTTCTTGTTGTGCAAAAAGCCTTCTTTACTTCATGAACCTAGAATTTCTTGCAATAGCTAAGCAATGGCCTCCAAATTATGGTACAAACCTGAAACTTATCTTAACAAACTAATTAGTACCATATAGCTCCTATTTGGTTTGTTATCATCAAAACTCTAAATAAATGGAGAGTGTAACCTTATGGGCCAACAAAAGGGTGATGAAATTCCCATCTTATCGTGTTTATTTGGGTTTTGCCCTTAAAGTCAATTGTGCAAGTGTACAGTTTATTCACAACAAGGTAACACTCAAAGCGATAAATCACTCCAAAATGTTGGTCCTATTCTATATGAATGCACACGTACCTTTTCTCCAGCACTCTTCAACAGAAATTGAAATGAATTGAAATAGACACGTGCCCTAAATGCAAAAGTCTAGTCCAAATTTCAATTAAACAACAAGTGAATTTCTGTTGAGTTTATTACACATGCATAGGGTGAAGCATTCAATGGAACTAAAAAATTTAGAAAGCAATTTTTAGCGGCTTTCGGCGACCCTGCAAACGAGTTTGTTACTTCAATCGGAAAAACTCGCTTTTACACGAATTTTTCTGAGGGCAAATGAATCCTCGCACAATGTCCTTGGCCACCTCTTTCACTTCCTGTGATAGTGAGCTCTTTGGCACTTCTCCTACACACAAAAAGAACAATCTTTAGTAGTGAACAATAAAGCCGTTCCCTCCCCGGCAACGGCGCTAAAATTTGATCGGCAAAAAGCAAGCATAAGAATAAGTAAAAAGAGTGTGGCTTGATGTTACTGCTTTTGCGAATCTTCCGTAGTAATGAAGTGGTTATACAGGTCGTATCCACAAGGAGGGAGAGCGATGGAAGCTTGATGCGGCTTTAAAGTTCAAAAAGAAAGAAAATCCTTTGTTTCCAAATAAAGAATTGAAAAGTGAAAACAAGTTGTTTCAAGAATTGTTGGAAAATGTTTTGGTAGTTCGTAAAAGTGGGTTTTTCTTAATGGTAAAGGCGCATGGCTAACTTTCTACTAATTGCTCCCACTAATCCCTAACTTCTTGAAGATGTAGCCTCACGATGGATCATAGGCAAGCATAATCCTTATGCATTGGAACTATTCATGTGAAAATCGAGTGAAACTTCTTCCTATAACTTAGCTTTACACGGCAAAAACTCGAGCATTCCCTTATCAAGATCCAATAGAAGGCGAGAATACGGGAAGACACGAGTGTACTAATGGTATCGGCAAAGTTAAAAGAAAATTCTCTAACTTACAACAACAAGAAAAATACAACACCCATAGATCATCAAAAACTATTTAAGTATGAAATATAAGAAGGTAAATACTTGTAGGTAAGTTAGAGTTAGAACCCTCATTTTAAGATGCCATAGCTCTCGTTTGCACAAGGCTTGTTTGACACTATTGACTCATTTGGGTTATCAATTAAGAAGTTAGAAATTAGTGAGTTAGTAGTTAGTTAACCATACTATGGAAAAGTTAGTTAGCCATAAAATTAAAAGAAACAACAAAGGGAAAGAAGTGGAGAGGAAGGGAGTTACACTATAACAAGAAACAACAAAAGAAAGGAGTAAAGAGAAATGAGTTTACACTACAACAAGGAAGTAAAAGCAAATGAAAGTACAAGTAAATTGAAAGAAGGAAAAGAAGTAGTACTTGTATTATCTTGTCACCCTTCAAATACAACACTTACACACTCTCTCTCTTAACTCTAATGGCTAAAACTAAAACTAGAAGAAGAACAACAACAACTACAAACTAAAAACAAAACTACACAAACTTGCTCTAACTCTGGATATCTCCTCCTTCAAACCCCAGGGGGTATTTATAGGCACCAGGGGAAAGGGGCCAGGTGGGTGACCTGTGGCCCGAAGCGCAGGCGCGCGCGGGCCGCGTTTCCGTGGCCCTGCCAGGGTGGCGCGCGCCTGGCTTAGGACAGCGCGTCGCCCAGTCTGTCTTCTGACGCCTGGATCTCTTGAATTCGGGATTTGATGCCCTGGACTGACAAAATCTTCACTCTAAAGTCAATGGCTACTTGGTAGGCTTTTAATCACCAATTAAATGATGATTTAGGTCTTCTTCTTCATTTGCACACCATGGACCTAGGATCAAGAAAGTAAAACTTTATTAGCAGAATTTTACATCAAATAATTATGCAGATGTGATAAAAATTATAGAGAATTAGAGACTAATCAGCGGCCGACCGCCAACAATCAAAAATATGACTGTTGGGGTTGCCGGTCCAACGGGCCATCGATCGTATCCAACATCCAAAGAGTAAAGCTCTTTGGCGGTCGACCGACCGGTCGACTGAGAACAAATAGAGAGCATTGAGTCTCCAAAGGTCGATCGGTCTGTCGACCGACATGCACAACCCTTAGGCGTGTGCATATCCGATTGACCGGACGGTCGACTAGGATAAGCCCCAAAACTATATATGTCGTATTTTTAAACATCTTTTTAAATCTCATTAAATTTCAGTAAATCTCAATAAATTTCACTAAAATAAGTTCATGTAAATACATTAAGGTACAAATATGTGTGATCAAAAATCAACACATATTATAAACACGTGAACTTGTTTTTTAGGAAAAAATATATACTTGAAAATAAAAATCGTATTTTTTAAACACTAAGCTTTTAAATGGAAATCCAATTATTCAAAACTCATATAAATACAAAAACAGGTTTCTCAAACATATTTGACGCTCAATATATATGGATAAAATTCAATACATATATAAAATAATATAAACTTATTTTTGACAATATATACTCTTAAAAATAAATTTAACACAAACTTGAACAAAACTCATCAAAATAAATTTCTTTAAATAATTGAAGCTTCAATATGTGTATATAGAATCCAACACATATTCCAAACTCTAAAACTTTTTCTTTTAAGATATAAATAGTATAAACATAAGATTTCAGTTCCAGACATAAAGTATTGAATCATTTGCCATCGATATTGTTAAAACTCAAATACCTGAAAATGAAAATATCTAAACTTTGTAAGGAGATTTATAAAGCTCATGGAGTTATATATTCATGGATTAGTGAGAAACTTTGCAAAAGCTCCCCTTAACTCATGCATAGAAAATAAACAATAAGATATTCAATAAAACTTATAAAAATAACAAAGCATATATGCATGAAATATAAACAACATGCATATATAACATCTATAAATACTCTCTCCCTTTTTATCAATTCATCAACAAAGGAGTAAATAAAATAAAGTAAAAGTATATGCAATATAAATCTATGACGAGGAGAGATGTCAAGTTAACTCATTGCATACGTGCTCAACATGAAAATGAGATGAATAAACCCTAACTCATACAAGCATAATATACACTATATAAACAGAGATGTTAAATTTCTCCTACGCACGTGTAAGATATGGAGAAGAGAGGTCAAGCTCTTCTTTATACAATAACTCATCTTAAATTTACATATAGAGGAGACATTAAGTTAACTCCCCTTGCATATAGACAATATATGCATAAACTAAAAAAGTGGTATACATGTGTAGAAATCAAAACAATAGATACCTATTGAAATTTTGATAAACCACTACCACATGTAAATAAACATAGACATAGATACCAATTAGCAAAAATAGTTTGAAAAGTGGATACTTTCAATCTTAATAATTAGTACCAATAGAAAATATGAGCAACTTGCTAAAAGAAAATACTTTTCTCAAAAGAATGAGAGTAAAGATAAGATATCAAATTAAATCAAAAAATTATCCCCCTTTTTGAAACAACCACAAAATCAATGCATAAGCTTTTAAAAGAATATACTAATTCATTTAAAATCAAATCAAATTTAGAATGAAACCAAAAAACATGCGTAGACATTATTAAATATTACACAATCAATCATATATATGTTTGAAATATGACTTGAAATATAATGCATACATATATACATAAATATGAATGAGTATACAAAAATCAAATAATATGAGTATCATGTCTATAACTCATTGAAGTCACCAACCTATATGCACATATTAAAAGAATAGTCATTTAAGTATATAAGACATGATCACCCAACCGACCTCTCACTAAGGGTGGTATTTTTAAAAAATAAATAATTTTAAAAATAGTTAAGAATAGTTAGAAAATACTACTAAGTGAAGAATAAAAGAACCAATTTAAAATAGTTTTGAAAACTAGTTCAAGATTCTTTAAATATGTAACAAATCATATGTATCTCATGAAACATGCTTATTACACAAAAGTTTGTCATTCAAAATCTATATAGCATGTATGCTCATGAATATAAAATCATGAGTAATAAAAGGTGAGTGCACAAGAATCATGTAATAATCATATCATGAAGATAAAAATAATAATGCTCAAAATAAAAGCATTTATAAAAAAGAGTATATGTATAAATGCAATAATCATCAAAATAAAATATACACACATAGCTAAACAATAAATGAGTAAAACAAAGAGTATGAATCATGTTAGACACAAAACAAGAGTGTATCTCAAAATCTTTACAAGTATATCATAAGTTCTAATAAAGTTTGCATTTAAACATATAAGCAAAACATGTAAATCATGATATATTTAAAAACATAAAATAGAGGCTAGAGATAGTTTACCAAAATCAATTGAATTAATCTCTGTTTTTTTCAAAATAAGGTGGTCCTCCCACATAAACTCTTTGATAGCGATGTATCCATTGATTTATCCATCGAGCTTCGATTGCATCCACCATTAAGATACCAATCCTCTCACATCTTGTGAGAGCTCAAACTTACATAAAAAATAATTGGTGTGAATATTTCGAGCTTCGATTGCATCCACCATTAAGACACAAATCCTCTCACATCTTGTGAGAGCTCAAACTTACATAAAAATAATTGGTGTGAATATTTCTACGAACTCAAACATTCTTACTTGCAAAATTTGAAACATTTATTCTATCATAACTAAAATTTACAAGATGACCTTTGCGGTCACAATATGTACAAGTATACCTCAAGCATACATATAGTGTGAGCATGATATGCATAAGGTATATTCCGTGGAGGGTGTGCATGCATATGTGAAATATGTTTCTTGTAAAATATAGATTCCAATCTATCATAATGAAAAGCATATTGGCTGAAAGTTGAGCCTAAACAATCAATGTTCTTCTTCAAAACCTAAACCTCATTTTCAATATTATAAAAGAAACATTAGCATGAGAAACAAAATTCTTTTTGTAAAAAGAAGTAGAAATCTTTTCTTTTTCTTCAAAATAATTTTCTTTTTCAAAGATTCATTTTCCTTTAAAATAATTTTCTTTTCTTTTGAAATCAAAACAACTTAATTTTTTTAAAGATTCATTCTCTTTTTAATTAATTTCAAATTTATTTCGAAAAGAACATTTTTCTTTTAAAATGGAATCATTTTTTTCAATCTTTTGTTTTCAACTTTTAACAAATCATATTTTTCAAAAAATTGTAGACAAAACATAATAAGATTATCATATAACATTTCATCATCGTCATCAAGGTCAGATTCCGAATTTATCTCAAGGGGGTCATCTCCTTGGACCATGTAGCACATGTCGGAAGTAACACTTTCTTCATCCGAGTATCTCTTCTTGTCATTTGGCATTTGTTCACTAAGAGAGATCAAGGTGATTCATACTATAAAAAGTGAATCAAAGTTTCAAACCTAAATAAATAATCATCATGTAGGGTTAGCTTTAAAGCATGAATGGCTTTTGCATTAACCTGAAGATAATTTTCATTTACAATATATGATTCTTTAGTAGTAGGAAGATAAACATGTATACAAAGAGCTTTAAGATACATAAATATCTTAACTTTCCAATTTTGAAAGTTAAGAATATTAAAAATGAGAGGTGCAAGAATATCCATATGTGCATATGAATGAACAAATAATGTGATTAGCAAACCAAAAATCTTTAACTCTAGGTTTTTAAATTCAAATCAAGAGCACTAAGATTATTATTTGTAATCATCTAGAAGGCGAATAGGTGATATGTTAATCAAATGCAAAATAAATTTTATATTAATTAAAAACTTAACACAATAGATAAGCAAAGAGTGAAGCCGAACACCCCGTGAAGGGCTCTAGAGCTTCTCCTCAAAATTTCTCTTGATTAAGAGTTGTGGTGCTTCAATATCTCTCTTACTTCAAACAAGTATAAGCACATGAAAGCATATCAAGTATGTACGGAAAGACAAGAAATAGCATGCAAGATATCAATTAAATAATTCCAAGTATGTATATCGATTAAGCAACATGAGCATGCGGGATAAATAAACACAAGTGAGTAGAGAGAGAAATAAGCAATCGCAAACATGGGAGAATTGTTTCGAGATTCAAGTCACTTGCTCTGCGTCCCTGCCTTCACCGCAATGAAGGATTTTCACTATAATCGATCTCACAAGTGCACTTGGTGCCACAATACCTACAAGTTTCCTCAAGAACTCTCGAACCGATAAGTCCCTCACTCGTTCCCGCAAGAACAACACAGGTGAACCCGCATGCTCGCCTAGGCCGCACCCTCCAACTCCTCAAATACAAGATAGAACACTTGATTAACTTCTTGATCACAAATAATGATCTTACAGGATAGATTTAGCAATGAAAAGCTCAAGCTTGTGTGAGAAAATTAGATACATTTAAAAGTGGAAAACTCAAAAAATCTTTTGGAAAACTCAACAGAAGAATTCTTGAAAACTCTCTTTTGATATGAAAATGAAGCTCTAAAACTTGTTGGAAAAACTCTGATAAATACGGGGCAATAAGCACAAGAAAACTTGTTGAGAAAAATCTAAAGAAAACCAGGCCACAAACTCCTATTTATAGGCCAAACTAAAAATAACCATTAGTGTCCAATTACATGCCAAACTGATTGGTGACACAATATTGCATATTTTACCACATAATCCCCATGCATATTACAAATAAATACATGATTTCTACTAATCTTCTCTACATATTTGCAGGTACACACTTAATGAAGAGATAGCCTATTAATCACTTTAATTAGCAATAATTAAAGTGATTAAATCAAGATTAAGATAAGCCCCAAGATTTCAAATCAGATTCTAGAGAGATTCGCGCAACAAACGAAGAATCCAGAAGGTCCACGTGGCTAACAACTTCGTAACAAACTTGTAACAAAAATTTGGGATCCAACGGCCACAAAAGTGCCGCGACTTGCCGTGGGTCCACCGCAAAATCTGGGCCGTTCAGTCCCAGATTTTTGCCACCTGTCCGCCTTCTGGAGAGTTCTCTGAGGGCCTATAAATACTGGACCAAGGACCTGCGAGAAAAGACTGATCAGAGAAGAGAGAGAGATTAGTTCAAAGTTTTGTATTTTGTTAGTTTTTCTTTAGGATTTTTAGCTCTCTATGATCTTCTTCTCCCTAGATTTCATTGCAAGAGAGAGTTGTAAGAGAGAGAGAGCTTGTATCATCAAGGAGTGACAACTTGGAGCTATACAAGGATTGATCCATTCTCTACTTCTCTACTTGAGCTTGATTCTAGTTTGATTTCTTTCCTTACTTGCTTTGTTTACTTTCTTGCAATTTAATTCATGTTTAGCTTTTCTTTTGTAATGATGTGTAGCTAATTCTTTCTCCATGTACTAGCTAACCACTACCTTGCTAACTTCTAACTCATGGGTGATTGCTTTACTTCATCTTGCAATTTGTATGGTTTTCTCTTCTCCGATGGGTTTCTTTTCATTTCTTGGCAAGTATCTTGTTGTAATTCTCCATATGATTCATGTGTGCCTCACTTGGAGCCTAGTCTTTGAACTAGTGCCTTGATGGAACATGGAGATGGATCACCAATATGCTATTTGTTGTACAACTTCATTATGTCGATTCTTGAATGTTGTATGCCTATTCATTAGCATCCCTTGAGTGTAGCTCTTTTGTTTCCATTATTGAAAGTCTAATTTGTAGGCCGATGACCATCTATGGAGGTTACAAGACAAGTCCAAGAATGAATCCCCATCATCCAAGTGAGAAAGTAATTAGACCAACAAGCAAGACATATCCATGCCAATGAATCAACATGAGGCATGCATCACTATCACGGAGTTTAGTAAGTCTTTGGCAAGGTAGTTAAGGTTAGCTAGTCATGGTTTTCTTTCATTCAAGTTTTCTAAAGTTTTCTTTTCTTTTAGTGTGAATACAACAAACCTCTTCTTGATTTCTTTTCACTTACCACCATGAACATATCCATACACTCTTTAATTCCTTTCTTTGTGTTTTATTCATTCTTTTAAGCAAGAGAAGAATTCTCGTTTTCTTTTTCTCACGAGTATCGTAACGCTTCTACGCTAGCTCTCCTTGTGGTTCGACTCGGTATAGCTTTATGCTATAGCGGAAGATTGGAACAAGGTATATCAATTACATATTTGAAGTGAACAAGAACCAAAGGTGAACTCTAAACATTGAACCATATCTTTTATACCTAGTTCTTGTGCAAGAACTTCTTGCACCTTGTTTTGACCAATCACAAACCAGCCTATCAGTCGACCGGGTGGTCGACCATTAATGATCAAAAATATGACAGTTGGGGGTACCGGTCAACCGTACCCAATATTTAGAGAGCAAAACTCTCTGATGGTCGACCGACCAATCGATCAAAAACAAATACAGAGCATTGAGTCTCCAGCGATCGACCAGTCGGTCGACCGACATGCACAGCCCCTTAGGCATGTGCATATCTGGTTGACCGGGCGGTTGACCTGGCTCAGCCCCAAAACTATATATGTTGTATTTTTAAACATCTTTTAAATCCAATTAAGGATGGGGAGATCGAAAGTGTTGTCACCCATAGGTTTCAAGCCGATTGGTTCAAATGGGACAGGAGTTTTATGTGATCGTAACATTCCGTTATGGCTGAAGGAAAAATTTTATCAGACGGCTATTAGGCCGGCTTTGTTATGTGGCCAGAATGTTGCGCTGTAAAGAGACATCATGCCCAGAAGATGAGTGTAGCAGAGATGTGCATGCTTCGTTGGATGTGTGGTAACACGCGGAGAGATAAGGTGAGAAATGAGGATATTCGTACTAAGATAAGTGTAGCCTCTATAGAAGAGAAGATGAGAGAAAACCGTCTATGATAGTTTGGTCATGTACGACGTAGACCTACAGATGCGCCAGTCCCGCGAGTAGAGCAAATCAATTTAGGACAAGTTAAAAGAGTGCAAGGGAGACCGAAGAAAACATGAATGGAGGTAATACGACAAGATATAGAGGCTAAAGGTCTTAGTAAAGACATATTGCTCGATAGGAATGAGTGGAGAAAGCTGATCCATGTGCCCGATCCGGCGTAATTCTCTTTTGGTTCATGTAGCCTACCCCAAATACTTGGGACAAATGGCTTAGTTGTTGTTGTTTTTAAATCCAATTAAATTTCAATAAATCTCAATAAATTTCACAAAAATAAGTATATGTAAATACATTAAAGCACAAACATGTGATAAAAAATCAACATATATTACAAATATGTGAGCTTGTTTTGAGAATAAATACATTCTTGAAAATAAAAACCATATTTTCTAAACACTAAACTTTTAATTGGAAATTCAATTCTTCAAAACTCATTTAAATACAAAACAGGTTTCTCAAACATATTTGAAGCTCAATATGTATGGATAAATTCAATACACATATAAAACAATATAAACTTGTTTTTGTCAGTATATACTCATGAAAATAAGTTTAACATAAACTTGTTAAACCAAAACTTATCAAAATAAATTTCAAGGTTTAATATGTGTAGATATAATCTAATACATAATCCAAAGTATAAAACTTTTTCTTTTGAGATATAAATCATAAACACAAGATTTGAGTTTAAAATACAAAGTATAGAATACTTTACCAATCGATATTGTTAAAACTCAAATACTTGAAAAAGAAAATATCATAACTTTTTGTGCAAGTGTATGTGTATAAGCTTGACCAATCAAAACTAATCTATTCTTAACATAAATTCTAAACTTTCAAACTCTTGACTTAAGTCTTCTCTTGAAAATCTTCTTTTTCATCTTGACTTGATCCAAACACGATTCATGTAGAGTTAGACTCCTTGAGTACTTGATGCGTTCTTCTTCTTTTTCCATATTTGTAATATCCCTAATCTAAACTACTGTATTTCTATTTTCTTCAAGTATTTATTTTGATTTATTGAGTATTTTTATTTAATCAAGTTAAATTATTATTTTTCCTGAGATTATTATTATTAAGTATGAAAATTATTTTGAGGCCGTAAATGGTAATTTGACATTTTACATCTACCATTATTATCATTGATTGATATTTAATTATTATTTTCAATATTTCATTAAGGTCATTATTCCTTATTAATATTTTTATTCCATCATGATTATTATTAATTTATTTCTATTGGTTGTTGATACTATTAGTAGTTACCTCCATTATTATTATTGTCCTTTTATTATGATCATTATTTGTGATTGGTATTACTTATTTGTAATATTGACATTGATACTAATCATGGTGGTGGTGGTGTTCTCCTTGTTTAGCCTCTCACCCTATTTTTCATTTACCCACTTGGTGATCTATAGCCCAACACCTATTCATCTGATTGGATCCTACGCCTATTACCCGTTTCTATTTTCTAAATCCAATACCCAACATTAACCTATTGGATCCTATGCCATTACCTTATTTCACAATTAAACCGATACCCAACTCCATATATATATATACCTATTGTTAACCTAACCCTAAACCTAGTGATTAAACCTAGATCTAATCCTCTCCCTCTCTCCAACAGCAGCAAGAGCCGCCCCCTTCTCCAGCCGCACCACCATCCAACACCAGCAGGCCATGGCGCATCTTCATCCTCCCCTTGGCTGTGCAGCGATCAGCCACCCCCTTCAGCAGGGCAGCCCAACCATCACTTGCAGCTCTCCATCTCCTTCGTCTGCAGCCGAGAGACCCCCAGGCCAGATCCAGGCCGCCCCATCTGTCCTTGGCGCGCGCTGTTCAGATCAGCAGCAGCGGCAGCGCGCCACCACAGCAGCGATCTCCAACAGGCCGGCCACCCCCTGGATGCCCTTGGACAGCAGATCAGCATCCCTCCTTGCCGTGTGTCTTCTCCAGACCAGCTCTCAGGTAATCAGCAAGCCACAGCCACAGCAGGGCAGCGAGCAAAGGTCCAGATCCAGCAGATCTGCGCAACAACCCAGATCTGCGCAGCAGTCCTCCAGCAGCGAGCGAGCAGGCCGTTTTCCTGATCCACGCCAAGCCGTCGTCGGAGACTGACACGTGACCTTCTTGAAAAACACCTAGAGGGGGGGTGAATAGGTGTGATTGCTAATCTTAAAAATTTAAACTCTCTAAATGCGGAACCTAAAACAAGTGAGGCTCAACTTAGTACAATTCAACAAGTGTAGCCGAATTCCTCTTGCGAGGCTCTGGACTAAACTCCTCTTAATTCCCCTTGATATGGGTTGAGGCGCTATGTGAAGCTCTTGTTGGATGAGTACGGGATTGGCACACACAAGTATGAAATGGATGATATGAAGAATGATGCAAACATAATGATATATGGCAAGAATTATAAGCAATCAAATAGTAGCACAAGAGATACAAACAATATCACAAGTATGCAATATAAAGCAATAAGGAGCTATTGAAAAGTAAAGCAAGAATTAGACGCAAAGGCAATCGCAAACAAAGTGATTTGTTTCGAGGTTCGAGCCACCGCTCTACTCCCCGCCTTCACCTCCGTGAAGGGTTTCCACTATCCACCGAGGACGCCTTTACAATTTGGTCTACCGAAGACCGAGCACCGAGCTCCACCGAGTACAAAGGACCTCTACCGAAGAGGTTGCTCCACAAGGAAGGGATTACAAGAACAAAGTGATCACAACAAGATCACTACACTATTTCTCAAACTCTTTTACAAACACTCTCACTTCAATTACAACTTCACTATAGAATGAGTATTGAATTTTTGGCTCTATGAAGTGTGGTGAGAAAAACTTCAGTTGTAGAGTGATATTAGTAATCAAACACAACTGAAAAACAAGCTCAAAAAGAATTGGAATGAAGGCTTTAAACTCTTTTCTTTTCTCTTTTGAAAACAACACAAACTTGAGGATTTTTCTTAGTGATATGAAGGAGAGACTTCTCCTCTATTTATAGGGTTAAAAATAGG
Organism: Agave tequilana; assembly: GCA_038442645.1. Classification (NCBI taxonomy): domain Eukaryota; kingdom Viridiplantae; phylum Streptophyta; class Magnoliopsida; order Asparagales; family Asparagaceae; genus Agave; species Agave tequilana. The sequence goes on from JAVJIF010030918.1 coordinate 265,652, forward strand.
TTAAAAATAATTTCTTTTGGTCTTATTTTCTCTGAAAAAGCTCCCCAACAACTCTCCAAAAATCTGTTAAAGCTGAAAACAAAAACAGTTTTTCAGAATAGCCCAAAGAGGAAAGAGCCGTTAGGCTACAGCAGGCTTGGCGGTCGACCGGTCCGGTCGACCGCAAGCCCAGCTGCAAAGAGCCGTTGGCTCTCGGTCGACCGTCCGGTCGACCGTCCCAAAAGAGGAAACACAGTTTCCTTCTTCCGGTCGACCGGTCCGGTCGACCGAAACAAACTGTGAGCAATTGCTCTCCGTCGGTCGACCGGTCCGGTCGACCGACAGACATGCACAAACAGTGCATGTCCAGACACATCGCCGGTCGACCGGGCCGGTCGGCCGGAGTTGCCTGAAACAGAAAACTGGGCTGGTTTTTTTTTTTTTGAGTTAGAAAATTTTGAGAAATATTTTAAAATACATATAGCTAAGTATTATGCAGAAAATAGTTTATACACATGTTTTATACAAGATTTTCAAGATATAAAGCTTTTGGTACATGTATATATAAACTAGGCATAAAACTTAGAAATAACCTTCTTAAACATAGGAAATATATGAAACAAGTGTGTGTGCAAATCCTAGAGCCAAATTTCATATACTCAAACTTTAACATTCTATTTCTTACAATGTTTCTAAGGACTTCAAGATCTTCAATAGGCTTCTTCATATGGTCTTCAACACTTGTTCCTTGAGCCCAATTGGAGTTGACTTGAGTCCAAATCCTTGTATTTGTAAGAGAAGACTTCTAGAATGAATAGAAATCTGAAACACACTTAAACAACAAATGTTATTAGTACAAATAACTAATATGTTTTGTAATCATCAAAATACACTAATCATGGGTGATTGTAACCTTGGGCCAACAATCTCCCCCTTTTTGATGATGACAAAACATATAGGTTATTTAAATAAACATGGAAGAGGAGTTTGAAAAAACTCCCCTCAAATAATGCTTGTAGGATCTATATAACAAGCAAAACAACACTAGAGGGGGGGTGAATAGTGTTAATTAAACTTTAAAAAAATTACTTGCAGAAATTAAAGCAATTAAAAAGATAACCACAGAAAATAACAAACGCAAACAGTGGAGAGTTATCCTGGTTCGGTCCTTGTGACCTACATCCAGTCCCCAAGCCAAATGCTTGAGATTTTCCTTTACTTTCCTTGTGTACACCCTACAACAAGTACCTTGTGCACCACTTGGCAAAACACCCTTCGCCAACGTGCACAACTTCTCTTCCGCCAAGAGAACAAACCTTGTACAATCTTCTACACCCAAGAAGACTCCTTGTACAAACTTCTTTGAAATGAATACAGTATCTTCCTATAGCCTTGATAAGGATTTGTAGTGGACAAGGTTCTGTATAGGAAGGTTTTACTTCAGAGTTCTTCACAAAGAGAAGATGGCTTTTGGTGAAGAAAGAAGTTGAGAAATTCAGTTTTCAGAAATCTGGAATTTTTGGCTTTTGGAAATCTGATTGAAAAACTTAGTAATTGGCCTTAGGAATAACTTCCCTATTTATAGATGTAGACTAGGGTCAGTTGGGGAAGTTATGACACCAATTCAGAGGATTAAAACGTTGTAAAACGTTGCCAATTTGATCAGATAAGAATAACTGTCCAACAGTCAGAAACTGCCTATAGTCGACTAGGAAACTGAATTAGTCGACTAGGCCAGGCAAAAGTTCACTTATTAGTCGACTAGGTATAAATATTAGTCGACTAGGAAAGTGTCTGTTGGAGACACAGGTTTCTGGAAAACTGTTTTTAGTCGACTGAAACTACCTTGTAGTCGACTTGAAACTTGGATTAGTCGACTTGGTTTACTGCTGGTCGACTAGATTTGACAAACAGAGAGTTGGAAATATTTTGTGTCCAGGATTAGTCGACTTGAAAAAGGGACTAGTCGACTAGAGTATCTGTTAGTCGACTATATAGGAATGATAAGTCGACTAATTGACTTACAGAGTCCAAACAGAGAGTTAGGGGTTTTTGTTCTAAGTGGACTAGTCGACTAGGACTATATGGCAAGTCGACTACATTGGGGTAGTCGACTAGGTTAATGGGATAAGTCGACTTGGAAAGGTTAAGTTTGTGTGTAAGTTATCAAGGCTATTACATATCATTCTAACTTTACACAACAACTTCCACAAACACCCATAAGCTTCAGTAATCACCATCTGAGGTAGAGCAATCATCATGTAGTAGTCGTGTTCGTCAATCATCAAAATCTTGTAATTGGAGAAGCTTCAACATCTTGAACATGTCAGGTTCCAACATTCTCCCCTTTTTTGATGATGACAACATATGGCTATGATGGCTCCCCCTGCAACAAAACTCCCCTGCAGTAACTAAGTTATATAAAAAATATTTTGTCCCTGCAGAAAATGTTAGGTTGCACCTGCATGATTATATGTTAGTATGCATAACATATATATGTCAAATATGATTGAATTTGTCACAATGTTGCACAATATGCAGAAATTCTCAGATTATGACACAGATACACAAATATGTGACAGAACATATAACACATAGAACACATATCACAACATAAAAACTCACATAACATAACAAAGTTTTACAACACAAAGTGACACAAATACTTAACGTACATAACAACTTCTCCCCCTTTGTCATTAACAAAAAGAGAAGATACATAGTACTAAAAACAAAATACATAAGAGTTCTTCCAAAAGAAAATAACATAAAAAGAGACACGCCAACACCAATAGCTTCAATCGTCGGATCCGGGAGGAGGAGGTGGACGGTAACCGACCTTGAGAAGACTGATTATGGCTGATTGGGTAGACTCAATGGATTGCAGCCTATCCATCATCATAGACTGATTCTCAAGAATGCGAGAGTGAGAATTCAACAAATCTTGTTGAGAAGATTGAATGGATGCTATCTGGGCGGACATGGAATTATAGAAAGCATCGGCATATGGATTTGTTGAGTTGGAGGAGGATCGGGTTGTGAAGATGTAGATGGACCATGTGGAGGACTTGGTGGAGGTGGTTGTTGAGGAGAAGATTGTTGTTGTGGGGGTTCATCAGAAGGAAATCAGGAAGTTTCATCCTATGGATTGCGGCACGATCAAAAGTTCGAAAATCTTGACAACAGTGTTTTCAGAATCAAGATCAACATTATACTTTCGAAATATTGGAGTAAGAAAGGCGCCAAATGGGAGGAAGGATGAATGAGGCTTGACCATGGTGTCAAAAATAATTTTTGCCCAATTAACATCATGTCCAGCCATGATAGCATAAACACACGATGATAATTCCCTGGAAAAGTAGTTAAAACTACCAGTCTTAGGGCAAATATTATAAGATAAAATCCTACCAATCAGACGGGGAATTGGTTTAAGCTTGTTGTTGGCCATAGGTAGATGGTGACCGGGAAGAAAAATCTGATTCAAGATATCCTCATCATCCATCACTATCTCATCAAGGAAAGGCCAGTATATGGGATTGACAAGATACGACCAATTTGCTTGATGGTAAGCTTAAAATTGACACCCTTAACAAAGGATTCAAGATATGTTGCATTCTCATTATCTTCATAATTTAAATGAGTGTGGAAAAGATAAATGAGAAAAGGGTAATATTCATCCTTAACTTCTGAAGAAAACATGTTGTACAATCCACAAGTTCGAAGAAAGGACATGATATCATATTCAAAAAAATCATCATAATTGACAAATCTTCCGGGTATGATATCTAACTGAGATAAACGAAGATAATCCTTTTCTAGGTTAGGGTTTCTCAGAAATGACCTAAAATCAACACTTGAAGAGGATGATCCTGGGGTAAACTTAGTTTTCTTAGAACGAGACATAGTGAAAACAGAAATTGGAACGACTAGACAGTAGATATGGATGAAATGAACTGAAATGGAAGAGATTATACCCTGAATTGAAGAACTGAGAGAGGAATTGAAGGAGTTTGCTCTGGAGAAGTTCGGGTGCCCTAGATCCCTCTTAGTCGACTTGAAGACTTGGCTGGGAGAAGAAATGAGGGATTTTCTAAGATTTAGGAGTGTAATAGAAAGAGATCAAAGGTGGAGATTAATCCTAGATATAAATCAATGGATAGGATTAAATCAGAGTGCAAACGGATCCATAACTTAAGTTTATTGGGTCGGGTTTGAAACAGAAATCCGAGATCAGAAAAAAATATCACAGTATTAGTCGACTTACAGGACAAGTCTAGTCGACTAATAATAGGTCTAGTCGACTGATAATTTTCTATAGTCGACTGAAAAACTTTCTGTTTCTCACAGGAGTCGACTAGGAAATTTATAAGTCGACTAAGGCTTTTAGAAGTCGACTAATAATAGTTGTAAGTCGACTAATTTGCAAAAAAAAATACAGACTTTAAAAAATTCTAAAAAATTGATTAAAAATCTGAAAAATTACAAATACCAAGATCTCTTCTAAACTTAATAAAAGTATCTTCTTTTAGTGGTTTAGTTAAGATATCAGCAACTTGATTATCAGTTGAAATGAAATTTAAAGAAATATCACCTTTTAAAGCATGATCACGTAAGAAATGATGTCTTATATCTATATGTTTTGTACGTGAATGGTGAACTGGATTTTTAGATAGATTAATAGCACTAGTGTTATCACACATAATAGGTGAGTTTGTGATATTCATGCCATAGTCAAGTAGGGTTTGTTTCATCCAAATTATTTGTGCACATGCAACACTAGCAGCAATATATTCTGCCTCAGTTGTTGATAAGGACACGGAATTTTGCTTTTTACTGAACCAAGATACTAGTGAATGTCCCAAAAAGTGACAAGTACCACTAGTACTCTTCCGGTCAGATTTACAACCAACAAAATCAGCATCACTATAAGATAATAAATCAAATGTGCATGATTTGGGATAAAATAAACCGTAGTTGACTGTGTTATTTAAATATCTAAAGATCCTTTTCACGGCTTTAATATGTGATTCCTTAGGATTTGACTGATATCTAGCACATAAGCATACGCTAAACATTATATCAGGTCTACTAGAAGTAATGTAAAGTAGAGAGCCAATCATACCTCTATAGAGTTTCTGATCGACATTCTTACCACTTTCATCTTTGTCCAAAAAGGTAGTTGTACTCATCGGAGTATTCTTGTGACCAGAATTTTCCATGCCAAATCGCTTTAGGAGTTCCTTAGCGTATTTGCATTGGGAGATGAAGATTCCTTCCTTCATTTGTTTGATTTGAAGTCCGAGGAAGTAAGTGAGTTCGCCCATGTGACTCATCTCAAATTCATTCTGCATAGTCTTAGAAAATTCTTGACAAAGATCATCGTTAGTAGAACCAAATAGTATATCATCAACATAAATCTGAATTATTAAGATATCTTTATTAACATGTTTGATAAAAAGAGTTGTATCTGCACTTCCCATTTTAAAATCTGAATTTAAAAGAAAACTCTTTAATCTATCATACCAAGCACGAGGTGCTTGCTTTAAACCATATAAAGCTTTTTTAAGTTTGAAAACATGGTTAGGAAATTTTTCATGTTCAAAACCTGGTGGTTGTTCTACATAAACAGTTTCTTTAATTATTCCATTTAAAAAGGCACTTTTTACATCCATTTGATATAATTTGAAATTCATGAAACATGAAAAAGCAAGTAATATACGAATTGATTCAAGTCTTGCAACAGGAGCATAAGTTTCATCGAAGTCAATACCTTCTTCTTGATTGTACCCTTGTGCTACTAACCTTGCCTTGTTCTTAATGACTTCACCGGCTTCATTGAGTTTGTTCTTGAAGACCCATCTTGTACCGATGACGGGATGATCAGTAGGACGTTGCACAAGATCCCACACATCATTTCTCACAAATTGGTTCAACTCTTCTTGCATGGCGATTATCCAAAAATCGTCCTCACATGCTTCGTTGATATTCTTCGGTTCAATGATTGAAATGAAGGCAATTTGTGTCATGTAGTTCAACTTGGATCTCGTTTGAACTCCTTGATTGATATCTCCAATTACCAAATCTTGTGGATGATTCCTTACTTCAACATAGGCTTTTGGTAACTCGGTAGGAATCTCTTCATCCTTAGACACGTTAGTATCAACAGAAGATATAACAATATTATCTTTAGGAGAATCTATAATATGATCATCATCATGGGAGAATCATTAGAAACAAGTTTAGTCAAGGATTCATCAAATTTAACATGTAAAGATTCTTCAATTGTAAAAGATTTTTTATTAAAAATTCTATATGCTTTACTATGAGTAGAATAGCCAACAAAAATACCTTCATTGGATCTAGCATCAAATTTATCTAAAGCATCTTTTGTATTTAAAATAAAGCATTTACAGCCAAAAATCTTAAAATATGAAACTTTTGGAATTCGGTCATGAAACAATTCATAAGAAGTTTTATTTAAAAATGGTCGAATCAATACTCGATTTAAAACATAACAAGCAGTAGAAGTGGCTTCAGCCCAAAAGTATTTTGGTAAGTTACTATCCATAAGCATAGTTCTAGCACATTCTTGCAAAGTCCTATTCTTTCTCTCTACAACACCATTTTGAGGAGATGCTCTAGGAAAAGCAAAATTATGTGTAATACCATACTTATTACAGAAATTTGAAAAAGATTCATTCTCAAATTCTCCTCCATGATCACTACGAATAGTGACTATGTTTAGAGACTTTTGATTTTGAATTCTTTTACAAAAACTTACAAATTCATCAAAAGTGTCATTTTTATTTTTCAGAAAAATCACCCATGTAAAACGTGAGTAATCATCTACAATGACAAAAACATATCTACTCTTGTTTAATGAAGAAACACGAGTAGGACCAAATAAATCCAAATGCAATAATTCTAAAGGTCTTTTTGTAGAAACCAAATCTTTTGATTTAAAAGAAGATTTAACTTGTTTTCCTAATTGACAAGAATCACAAAAATAATCCTTTTTGAAAGCAATTTTTGGAAGACCTTTAACTAAGTCAAATTTTGAAATCTTAGAAATAGTTTTCATATTCAAATGACCAAATCTTTTATGCCATAAAAAATAATCATTATTTGAAGCAATAAGACATAAATTTTCATTTGAAAACATGCATTCTATTGACAATTCATATATGTTATTGTTTCGAAAACCTTTAAATAAAATCTCTTTCATATTAGCATCATAAATAAGACAAACATCTTTTTCAAACACATTTTATAACCCTTATCACATAATTGACTAATACTTAATAGATTGTGTTTTAAACCACTTACCAAAAGAACATTTTCAATAAGAGGTTTTGAAGAATTACCAACAATGCCGGTTCCAATAACTTTTCCTTTGTTATTGTCGCCAAAGATCACTGTACCTCCCTTTTTCATTTGAACGGAGGACAATAGTTGCATATGTCCGGTCATGTGTTTGGAACACCCGCTATCAAGTATCCATTTTTCTTTGTTCGGTACCTATAAGATAAAACATTATATATGGTACCCATCATGATAGGGTCCGAAAAAGGTTAGCCTTTAGGAACCCAAATCCAATTGGAATTTGGTTTCCACTTGTTAATATAAACATAATTCTTAGAATTACATACTTCATGAATAAAAGATGCAACATAGATATTCTTATCAATATTATTCAAATTCTTAGGAACCCATATATATTTGCATCTACTTCTTTTTGAAAGATCATTTCTTTTTACAAAAGCATTGTATGAATTATGAACATGTGTAGATCTTACAAAATTAGTCTTTGAAAAACCAATACCAACATGATTAGGCTTATACTTGTTATCTTTTGAAAAACCAAGACCAAAATGGTTATTAGACATTTTTTGAGAAGATAATAACATATTCAAGTTCTCTTTTCCTTTATTAAACTTATTAACATTTTTCAAAAGATCTTCATATTTAACTTTAAAACTTATCATATCTTTATCTAAAATATTAATTCTAGAACTTAAAGAAAAAGTTTCCTTTTTAAGTAAAACGTTTTCTTTTAAGAAAACTTCATTGTCTCTTTTTAAAGATATAATAACTTTTTCAAATTCTTCTTTTTGAGAAATAAAAGATGATGCTTGAGAAACAAGAATTGAATTATCATTAACAAGTTTTTCATTTTCCTTTATTAAAACTTTATTTCTAATCTTTTCAGTTTTGAAATTACTATAAAGTTCATTAAAGGCTTCTAATAAAGCATCATAATCTTGTACCTCATCTTCTTGGGCCATGAAGCAAATATTGGCGGTTTCCGTTGCTTCTTCTTCGTCCGAGGAAGATGAGTCGCTATCATCCCATGTTGCTTGAAAGGCCTTCTTCATCTTGTTGAATTTGTTGAACTTGTTGGACTTGTTGAACTTGTTGAACTTGTTGAAAGGTTCCTTTGATTTCATCATTGGACAGTCCTTCTTCATATGGCCTGGTTTGTTACACTTAAAACAAGTTGGAATTTCATTAGTATCTTTATTTTTATTATACTTACCTTGTTTTAAGAACCTTTTGAACTTCCTTGAAAGCATGGCCATTTCTTCTTCATCTTCATCCGAATTGTCCGTGTCTGAAGATGCATGGAAGGCAAGAACTTTCTTCTTGGATTGATGTTGTTGTTCGTCCTTCTTTCTTTCTTCTATTTGCACTTCATATGCCATTAGATTACCAATTAGGTTTTCTAATGTCATAGTGGAGAGATCGTTCGCTTCTTCAATGGCGGTTGTCTTCTTCTCCCATTCCGGTGTGAGTGCTCGAAGAATCTTACGGACTCGTTCAACTTGAGTGTAGTCCTTTCCAAGGGATGCAAGAGTGTTGGTGATGTCTGTGAACCTTGTAACCATCTCGGATATGGTTTCGTTCTCCTTCATCTTGAACAATTCAAACCTGTGTACAAGAACTGAAATTTTAGACTCTTTAACCTTGTTCGTACCTTCGTGTGTTACCTCGAGTGTATGCCATATTTGATGTGCAGAGGTTGATGTAGACACGGTTGAATTCCTCTTTGGTTAAGGCACAAAAGAGAGCGTTCATCGCCTTGGCATCCAGATTTGCACTCTTCTTTTGTTCTTCACTCCAAGCGCTGTAGTTGGTTGTAGGCTTTGTGTACGCTGCTTCTACGATGTTCCAAAGATCGTAATCAAGTGACTGCAAGTAGATCTTCATTCTACACTTCCAGTAATTGTAGTTGGTTCCGTCAAAGAGCGGTGGACGTTGTGTAGAATGCCCTTCTTTGTATTGGGATGATGGGAACTCCGTTGCCATCCTTGTATGGTTGTTTGCCTTGAAACCTGCTCTGATACCAAATGTAGGATCTATATAACAAGCAAAACAACACTAGAGGGGGGGTGAATAGTGTTAATTAAACTTTAAAAAAATTACTTGCAGAAATTAAAGCAATTAAAAAGATAACCACAGAAAATAACAAACGCAAACAGTGGAGAGTTATCCTGGTTCGGTCCTTGTGACCTACATCCAGTCCCCAAGCCAAATGCTTGAGATTTTCCTTTACTTTCCTTGTGTACACCCTACAACAAGTACCTTGTGCACCACTTGGCAAAACACCCTTCGCCAACGTGCACAACTTCTCTTCCGCCAAGAGAACAAACCTTGTACAATCTTCTACACCCAAGAAGACTCCTTGTACAAACTTCTTTGAAATGAATACAGTATCTTCCTATAGCCTTGATAAGGATTTGTAGTGGACAAGGTTCTGTATAGGAAGGTTTTACTTCAGAGTTCTTCACAAAGAGAAGATGGCTTTTGGTGAAGAAAGAAGTTGAGAAATTCAGTTTTCAGAAATCTGGAATTTTTGGCTTTTGGAAATCTGATTGAAAAACTTAGTAATTGGCCTTAGGAATAACTTCCCTATTTATAGATGTAGACTAGGGTCAGTTGGGGAAGTTATGACACCAATTCAGAGGATTAAAACGTTGTAAAACGTTGCCAATTTGATCAGATAAGAATAACTGTCCAACAGTCAGAAACTGCCTATAGTCGACTAGGAAACTGAATTAGTCGACTAGGCCAGGCAAAAGTTCACTTATTAGTCGACTAGGTATAAATATTAGTCGACTAGGAAAGTGTCTGTTGGAGACACAGGTTTCTGGAAAACTGTTTTTAGTCGACTGAAACTACCTTGTAGTCGACTTGAAACTTGGATTAGTCGACTTGGTTTACTGCTGGTCGACTAGATTTGACAAACAGAGAGTTGGAAATATTTTGTGTCCAGGATTAGTCGACTTGAAAAAGGGACTAGTCGACTAGAGTATCTGTTAGTCGACTATATAGGAATGATAAGTCGACTAATTGACTTACAGAGTCCAAACAGAGAGTTAGGGGTTTTTGTTCTAAGTGGACTAGTCGACTAGGACTATATGGCAAGTCGACTACATTGGGGTAGTCGACTAGGTTAATGGGATAAGTCGACTTGGAAAGGTTAAGTTTGTGTGTAAGTTATCAAGGCTATTACATATATTCTAACTTTACACAACAACTTCCACAAACACCCATAAGCTTCAGTAATCACCATCTGAGGTAGAGCAATCATCATGTAGTAGTCGTGTTCGTCAATCATCAAAATCTTGTAATTGGAGAAGCTTCAACATCTTGAACATGTCAGGTTCCAACAATGCTATGTATAAAAAATTGGACTATTGAAAGCACAATACATAAAGCATTCAATGTACAAAAGTTTTGTCAAAAACTTAAATAAACAAACTTTCTTTTTCTTCATAAAATAAAACTCAAATAATATCAAAACTAAATATCAAACTAAACTTATTCTCCCCCTTTTTGTCATACATCAAAAAGGGTTAAAATACCAATTGAAAAAAATTTTATTTTTAAGAATCCATAATGCAAACATTCAACTCACCACAAATAAATGAAAATCTAGCATAGTCTAATGGTTTAGTAAAAATATCGGCAAGTTGAAAATTGGTAGAAACATATTCAATAACAATATCACCTTTCTCATAGTGATCTCTAAGAAAGTGATACCTAATGTCAATGTGTTTGGTTTTACTATGTTGATTTGCATTCTTTGTCATGTGAATAGTACTAGTATTATCACAAAATATTTTAACATGATCAAAGTGTAAATCATAGTCAAGGAGAGTATGTTTCATCCAAAGAACTTGTGCACAACAAGCTCCGGCTGCAACATACTCCGCCTCGGCGGTTGATAGGGCTACCGAATTTTGCTTTTTGAAGACCAAGATACAAGACAATTACTTAAGAATTGACATGTTCCACTTGTGCTCTTCCTATCTACCCTACAACTCGCATAGTCGGCATCCGAAAAAACTCTTCATTTCAAATAATCCGGTTTTAGGATACCACAAACCCATTTCAATAGTGCCCTTAAGGTATCTAATTATGCGTTTAACCGCAATTATGTGAGATTCTTTAGGATAAGATTGAAAACGTGCACAAAGACAAACGGAAAACATAATATCCGGCCTACTAGCCGTCAAATAAAGCAAACTACCAATCATACTACGATATAATTTAATGTCTACACTTTTACCTTGTTCATCCTTGTCAAGCTTTGTAGTTGTTGCCATGGGAGTTTTGCTTACTTTCGATCCTTCAAGCCCAAACCTTTTGATTAGTTCCTTTGTGTACTTGGCTTGATTGATGAAGATCCCATCCTTCTTTTGCTTGATTTGGAGTCCAAGGAAATAGTTGAGTTCCCCCATCATAGACATTTCGAATTCATCCTTCATGCATGATTCAAAAGCTTGGCAAAGAGATTCATTAGTAGAACCAAAAATAATATCATCCACATAAATTTGCACAATAAGAATATCCTTTTCTACATGTTTTGTAAACAAAGTTGTATCAATTTTACCTTTCTTAAAACCATTTGAAGTCAAAAATGAAGAAAGTCTTTCATACCAAGCCCTAGGGGCTTGTTTTAAACCATAAAGAGCTTTATCTAATTTAAAAACAAAATCCGGATGTGTAGGATCAACAAACCCGGGGGTTGTTCAACATACACCTCCTCTTCAATAAATCCATTTAGAAAAGCACTTTTAACATCCATTTGAAATAATTTGAAATCTTTATATGAGGCAAATGCTAGTGTCATCCGTATGGCTTCAAGCCGTGCTACGGGTGCAAAGGTTTCTTCAAAATCGATCCCTTCGATTTGAGTGTAACCTTGGGCAACTAACCTAGCCTTGTTTCTAACTACATTACCCGATTCATCCAACTTGTTCTTAAAGATCCACTTAGTACCAATTGTTGGTCTATCGTGGGGCCTAGGAACAAGGTGCCAAACTTGGTTGCGCTCAAATTGATTGAGCTCCTCTTGCATGGCTAGCAACCAATATGAATCGGCCTCGGCTTCGAGGACATTTTTGGGTTCTATATGAGAAATGAATGCATAGTTACCACAATAGTCATGAAGTCTAGAGCGAGTAGTTACCCCTTTTGATACTTCACCTATGACGAGGTCCTTGGGATGATGTGGATTGTATCTCCAATCCTTTGGTAGTGGTTGAGTAGGCTCCACCTCATGTGTTTGATTTTCATTTCCTTGTGCCTCTTCCACCTTAGCTTCGCTTCCTTCATCATCCTTTGGTTTATCTCCCATAGTAGAAGCATCCTCCAAGGTCACTTTCTCCAAACCTTCATCCAATGCATCTATTTCTACAACATTCTTAACAAACTTGTTAGATTCCTCAAACTTAACATGAATAGACTCTTCAATAGTCAATGATGATCTAATGAAAACTCTATAAGCTTTACTAGTATTTGAGTAACCTACAAAAATAGCCTCATAAGATCTAGCATCAAACTTTCCTAAATTATCTTTTGTATTTAAAACAAAACATTTGCATCCAAAAACTTTGAAATAAGAAACATTTGGTTTTCTAGAAAAGTACATTTCAAAAGAAGTTTTAGTAGTATTTTTACATAAAAAAACACGATTTGATATGTAGCATGATGTATTAACGGCCTCGGCCCACAAATAATGTGGTAGACCATATTCACTTAGCATTGTCCTAGCCATCTCTTGTAATGTTCTATTTTTCCGTTCAACTACTCCATTTTGTTGTGGAGTTCTAGGACAAGAAAGTTCATGCTTTATTCCATGTTCATCACAAAAAGTGGTAAAGGGTTGGTTAATGAATTCACCTCCTCTATCACTTCTTATTCTCAAAATCGAAACATCTTTTTCCTTTCAACTCTTTTCTTAAAAGTTTGAAAATACGAAAATGCTTGGCTTTTGTGTTCAAGAAAGAAAACCCAAGTAAACCTCGAAAAATCATCAACCAAAACATAAGCAAATCTATTCCCACTTAGACTTTTGGTTTGTGTAAGGCCAAAAAGATCCATATGGATTAACTCCAAAGGACGTGATGTCATGATATCCTTAATTGACTTGAAAGAAGACTTAGTTTGTTTCCCAAATTGACATGCGTCACAAACTCGGTCCTTTTCAAAATTCAAGCAAGGAATACCTTTCACCATTTCCTTTGTGTTTAACCTAGAAATGTGATCAAAAGAAATATGCCCTAATCTCCTATGCCACAACCAAGAGTCATCATCGAGGGCTTTCAAACAAGTAATATTACAAGACATATTTAACATATCAATCATATAAACATTACTTTCACGAAAACCGGAAAATACACAAACATTAGAAGTTCTATCAATTACTGTACAAGCAACATTATCAAAAACAACATCAAAACCTTTATCACAAAGTTGACTAACACTCAAGAGATTATGCTTGAGGCCATCAACTAAAACTATATTTTCAATTAAAGGAGAGGTGCCAAGTTTTACATTACCAATACCGATGATTTTACCCTTGGCGTCATCTCCGAAGGTGACGGTGCCACCTTCATGATATCTTGATAGGGTTGCAAAGTTGTTGATGTCCCAAGTCATGTGCCTTGAGCAACCGCTATCAAGATACCACAATCCTCTACGTCGTTGGGATTTGGAAAGTACCTACATCATTTAACATAATTGTTGATTTTGGTACCCAAACTTTCTTGGGTCCTTTAAAGTTAGTGCCTCGAACCCAAACATTATGACGTGAACGTTTAATCTATCATAGCAAAAATTGGCTAAGTGCCCTTTCCGTCCACAATGTGAACATGAGAACACTCTACCATACATGAATGCATGATGTGTATGTGTAGTGTGAGCATATTTTAGGGTTTTGCCATGTTGTTTAGGTTGTGTAGCATGAACATGAACATGAGCATGAGCATTTTTCTTTGGGCTTGTTTCTTAGGAAACATAGCCTCAATTTTCTTCTTGTTAAACTCACAATCTTTCAAAACAACACTTAATGAGTCTAATCTTTCCTTAAGCATAGAAACTTCATTTGAATCAATTAGTGGGGCCTTACCTTTGCAAGAAATCTTATATTTTTCAAAATCATTTTTGGTAGTGGCCAAGGTGGAAACCAAATCATCTTTTTCCTTTGTAAGAGTAAAAACTTGAAGACTTAAAGATTCATTATCCTTTTTCATTTTAAGATACTTTTTCTTTAAGAAATCATAGTTTTGTGACAACTCAACAAAAGCCTCTTCTAACACATCCATAGAAAGTTCATTATCATGAGAAGGGGAAGAGGTTACCTTGCTTGTGCCTTCATTAGCCATGAAGCACATGTTGGCGGTGTCTATTTCTTCCTCGGATTCGGTCTCCGAATCCCAAGTTGCCTTCATAGCCTTCTTCTTGTAGGGCTTCTTTGATGTGGAGGGCTTAGCTTTGTCTGGACACTCCGCAACAATGTGTCCGGCTTTTGGCAATTGAAACAAGTGATTTTCCTTTCTTCTTTGCCTCCTTGCCATCTTCTTCTACCTTGGTACTTCGCCTTGTTGTACATCCTCCGGACGTTCTTTACAAGGAGTGAGAGCTCCTCATCATCTTCTTCTTCATCGTCTTCATCGGAGTGTGTAGCTTGACTCTTGAAGGCGATAGTCTTCTTTTTGGAAGGAGCCATATCCTCCCTTGCTTTCCTTTCCATCTCATGGGTTTTGAGGTTCCCAATGAGACCTATAAGCTCCATCTCTTCATTGTCGTTGAGTTCCTTCAAGGTTGTAGCTTTAACTTCCCATGAAGGAGGAAGGGCTCGGATGATCTTCCTTACTCTTTGATCATTGTTGATATCTTCACCTAAAGAAGAGAGTCCATTAGTAATCTTGGTAAATCTTGTAACCATATCATCTATGGTTTCATTTTCTTGCATGCTAAATGTTTCATATTGGGACCGAAGAAGGTCAATCTTAGCCTTCTTTACTTGTGAGGTCCCCTCATGTGTGACTATTAAGTGTGACCAAATCTCATATGCGGATTTGCAATGGATAACCCTAGAAATGTCATCATCATTAAGGGCTTGTAGAAGTGCATAGTGAGCTTTGGCATTGGCATCGAATTCCTTAGTCTCTATTTCGGACCAAGTGGATTCGTCACCGGGGGGTACACTAAAGGACTTAGTCACGGCTTTTGCAACTCGGCTACCTAGAGATTGCAAAAACACGGTCATCTTAACTTTCCATATGGGAAAGTTAAGTCCATCAAACTTAGGAGGGGTCTTAATTCCATCGGCCATTTTTACTATATGAATATGAATGAAATGATTAGCAAATTAGGATCTTCTCTAAGGTTGTTAAGCCAAATCCTAGAGTCCAAGCTCTGATACCAATTGAAAAACACCTAGGAGGGGGGGTGAATAGGTGTGATTGCTAATCTTAAAATTTAAACTCTCTAAATGCGGAACCTAAAACAAGTGAGGCTCAACTTAGTACAATTCAACAAGTGTAGCCGAATTCCTCTTGCGAGGCTCTGGACTAAACTCCTCTTGATTCCCCTTGATATGGGTTGAGGCGCTATGTGAAGCTCTTGTTGGATGAGTACGGGATTGGCACACACAAGTATGAAATGGATGATATGAAGAATGATGCAAACACAATGATATATGGCAAGAATTACAAGCAATCAAATAGTAGCACAAGAGATACAAACAATATCACAAGTATGCAATATAAAGCAATAAGGAGCTATTGAAAAGTAAAGCAAGAATTAGACGCAAAGGCAATCGCAAACAAAGTGATTTGTTTCGAGGTTCGAGCCACCGCTCTACTCCCCGCCTTCACCTCCGTGAAGGGTTTCCACTATCCACCGAGGACGCCTTTACAATTTGGTCTACCGAAGACCGCGCACCGAGCTCCACCGAGTACAAAGGACCTCTACCGAAGAGGTTGCTCCACAAGGAAGGGATTACAAGAACAAAGTGATCACAACAAGATCACTACACTATTTCTCAAACTCTTTACAAACACTCTCACTTCAATTACAACTTCACTATAGAATGAGTATTGAATTTTTGGCTCTATGAAGTATGGTGAGAAAAATTTCAGTTGTAGAGTGATATTAGTAATCAAACACAACTGAAAAACAAGCTCAAAAAGAATTGGAATGAAGGCTTTAAACTCTTTTCTTTTCTCTTTTGAAAACAACACAAACTTGAGGATTTTTCTTAGTGATATGAAGGAGAGACTTCTCCTCTATTTATAGGGTTAAAAATAGGTTAAAAACAATTTCTTTTGGTCTTATTTTCTCTGAAAAAGCTCCCCAACAACTCTCAAAAATCTGTTAAAGCTGAAAACAAAAACAGTTTTCAGAATAGCCCAAAGAGGAAAGAGCCGTTAGGCTACAGCAGGCTTGGCGGTCGACCGGTCCGGTCGACCGCAAGCCCAGCTGCAAAGAGCCGTTGGCTCTCGGTCGACCGGTCCGGTCGACCGTCCCAAAAGAGGAAACACAGTTTCCTTCTTCCGGTCGACCGGTCCGGTCGACCGAAACAAACTGTGAGCAATTTGCTCTCCGTCGGTCGACCAGTCCGGTCGACCGACAGACATGCACAAACAGTGCATGTCCAGACACATCGCCGGTCGACCGGGCCGGTCGGCCGGAGTTGCCTGAAACAGAAAACTGGGCTGGTTTTTTTTTTTTGAGTTAGAAAAATTTTGAGAAATATTTAAAATACATATAGCTAAGTATTATGCAGAAAATAGTTTATACACATGTTTTATACAAGATTTTCAAGATATAAAGCTTTTGGTACATGTATATATAAACTAGGCATAAAACTTAGAAATAACCTTCTTAAAACATAGAAAATATATGAAACAAGTGTGTGTGCAAATCCTAGAGCCAAATTTCATATACTCAAACTTTAACATTCTATTTCTTACAATGTTTCTAAGGACTTCAAGATCTTCAATAGGCTTCTTCATATGGTCTTCAACACTTGTTCCTTGAGCCCAATTGGAGTTGACTTGAGTCCAAATCCTTGTATTTGTGAGAGAAGACTTCTAGAATGAATAGAAATCTGAAACACACTTAAACAACAAATGTTATTAGTACAAATAACTAATATGTTTTGTAATCATCAAAATACACTAATCATGGGTGATTGTAACCTTGGGCCAACACTTCTCCAGTGCCTTGGCCACCCTCCCATGCAGTCCGATGGCGAGGAACGACACCACAGCGACCGCGGCAGCGACTCGCCCGACGACGCGCACAGCAGCAACCACCCAGACCAGCAGCACAGACAGCGAGCGAGCGGCAATTCCAGGCCCTTTCGGTGAGCGCGAGATCCCCAGCTTGCAGCCAGGCCTTCCCCAGTACCCTGGCTACCGTCCTATGCAGTCCGACAGCGAAGAGCGGCACCACAGCGACCGTAACGGCGACTCGCCCGACGACGACCAGATTCCCCAATGTGAGTGTCTCTTCCTCCTCCTCTCTTTTATTAAGTGATCGCAGCTATTATTTTATATGTGATATAATTGTGGAGTAGAATACTTAGATTACATGTTTATGCGTGGAAATCGCCGAGCATGAAGGTGGACGGTCATCTCCCGTTTATTTTACATGTTGGATGTATAGGAATATGATATGCATGATTCTTGATACATGTTAGAAACCCCCCATGTTTGTCCTATGTATATCTAGAGTATTGTTGTAGACATGTCAGGATGTAGCATGAGGGTAATTGAGAAGATGTGGAGATTGAGAATATTGTGCAGGATCAATTGCAGTATCAGGTTGCAGGCAGATTAGTCGACTTACCCATGTTTATAGTCGACTAACACCCTTATTAGTCGACTAACCCCAGACCCTAGTCGACTAGTATAGCTCCCAGAATGTATGTGACTCTCTGTATCTCTCTGTTGGTCGACTTGGCATATTTAATAGTCGACTAGCAGTTGGAGTAGTCGACTACCCTAACCCCTAGTCGACTACTTGTGGTCTGTCAGCTGGGTATAGTTTCTTTATTGGATGTAGACCTTACCCATGGATTTTGTATTGATAAATGATAGATGTATATGATATCGAGGGATAGATATTGGATGGAATGACTTGACTTGATCATGATAGATCTTAGATGCATGTATATCTTATGATACCGAGTGTTGGGATATTATGAATGATCTTAATAGAAGTGGTGATTGTGAATACTTATGAATCAGATTAGATTGTTAGAGTGAGAGAGCTGTGCCTGATTATCTTTATATGTTGGAACGGTGATTAATGTATCAGATTACTCGATGTGCATTGATACTCGATTGTTATGAAACTATTGGAATTATGAGTTGGTTGTAATGACTTGGGATTGATCCGGAACGTGTGTTATTTACTTTGAATAATGATCAGTAATTAGATAGGACTGTATTAGTTGAGTTTTGATTTAGATTGATCTTGAGTTAGAGGTTATCCAGAATTTATATTCTTTATATTGGAGTCTGACTTGTATTAAGATGAGATATATCAACTGATTGGATTATAGAGTATGATGAGTTGTTGGTATTGGCTCATGAGTGGACTTATTTTAGACTGCAGTTCTTAGAGGATGGATATGAGTTGATTCCATACTTGGACTGGATTATTCTATTTATGACAGTAGGTTGTTACTTATCCTGAATATCTGGTTTACATGAGAAACTTGACTCACTATGCTTGATATCTACCTGACAACTATCATGTTCATGTTACTGAATTTGCTGGGAAAATATTATTACACGGTAACAACACCCGCATGTTTACTTGTTACATATATTCCTGTTATACCGGTATCCTGTTACTTGACATGTTATACTCCTGTTATACCGGTACCCTGACTTTCACATGTTGATATTGTTACCGTGACCACCACTGAGTCATCCCAGAGATTTAAGTAACATGCATATTAAATAATCTTGATAAACTAAAACATGATAACAAACAACTTGCACTGGGATTGGGGATTGATGGAGGAGACAGCGTCCGTATTTTGGGTGGATCTAGGATTTAGGTTGCGCAGCCGAAAGAGGGTTCCACTGCAGGGTTCCCGTGGGGTGACTGGCACCCCGTCATGTTTCCTGTTATACATGTTATACATGTACCTGTTCCTGTTTACATGTTCTTGACTACCTGGCGGTAGGTCCTGGTTCAGCGCCAGGAGTCTGGGCCGTGGTCCCGGGTATGCACGGGACCCACCTAAAGCATGGACAATGTCTCCAACCGATCAGTTTCAATAATTTAGGGCATTGATTGGCATGTGTGGTAGGCGTAGTATGGGATGCGTCTATTACGTGTGACAATTGGTGTTCGCTGACATAATTAATAATAAACTGTTGATGCTTTGTGACTGACCGTAATCACCTGATTGTATATCTATATATCATTATGATAGACCCATGATTGTAACCAGGACCAGATTTATGACCAGACTTGGATACCAGCTTAGTGACATGTGATAGGTACATATTTGACATCAGTTGCTTGTTTACCATTGTGACAGTTGTCGTCTATCTTTATTCGTGTTGTTATCATGTTTATTACAGTTCTGTTATTTATCTGTTATATGGTCTCTTTTATCTGCAGTTGCTCTTATTACTATTTATGCACATTGTTTCTTCTGCACGAGCTGTTTCCCCTTTACACACACACTCATTATGGTCGCGTTCTGACGACCCTGGATTTGCACGTCCAGCTATTGGACGTTTGTTTCTAAATGTGCAGGGGTTCGACGAGACTGTTCGTCTTGCGAGGGACTGGACGCTCTTTCTTCTGTTTCTGGTATTTCACCTCTTTATATTCTGTCATTTCCTGATTCTGCATTTATTGCTTTCAGCTGCCATGTTCTTGCCATCATTTATCTGCTATCCTTAGAATTGTCATTATATGTATTATTGCTGTGTTCATTGATCATTATGCTTCCGATTCATAACTTATTCAGGTTACAATTTAGGCTTAGCGCGTATACGAGGGGTATTTTTCCTCGCGTATATGCGTCGCCATAACGTCTCCGTATCTTTAGGATCGGAGCGTTACAATATTGATCCATGAATAACTAGATTTATGAACAAAGAGATACGACCGCGCACGTCCCAAATAAAGAAATTATTGTGGATGTAATATAAGCAATTTACTTAAGAAGATATTAACACATTATTTTTGATAAAAATGTTAAAAAAGTCTAAAACATGTTTTAAATGGATAGGGATGTAAAATATTTGTGAAAGCCCAAAGTTCACCAGCTTTGCCATTTAAGCAGGCAGATAGGATAGTGTTTATAAACGGAACCCAAAAAGATACTGTGACACCCCTCTCTTAAATTTAGAGGTGTTGGCTGATCTAAGGTCAAAAAGAAAAACAATGAAAGTTGACGTGACAACAATAATTTGTTCACTCATAAATATCTAGACAACTTTTCTCTTTTAACAGCCACTTTGGATTTCTCAGAGGCCACGCGAGAATGCAAAATATTTCACATGGATG
This sequence comes from Agave tequilana, assembly GCA_038442645.1. NCBI lineage: Eukaryota > Viridiplantae > Streptophyta > Magnoliopsida > Asparagales > Asparagaceae > Agave > Agave tequilana. The sequence continues at coordinate 286,469 of JAVJIF010030918.1, forward strand.
CGACACTTTCACACTTTCAAAATCAGTTTTCACCTAAACAATCATCCAAAGTGACTGAAAGAATTACATGACGAAATCTCAAGTATGATGAAACAAAATTTGATACTATTAAGCTCTCTGTCGCAACACCAAAACTTCAAAATTGAGACGTAGATTGAGGTATTTATATTTTGATAGATACCATCTTCCTTCTCTCTCTCTCTCTCTCTCATGCCTGCGCATGGCGAATGGGCGAGGCCCATGACACCAGTATTAGAATCGTCTTCCGGCACATTTTTGCATTGCATTTAATAATCCCCGTGAATACTTCACCCATAATTGGAGTTTGATGTAGACCTAACCCCGGTTTCGGAACTGGTAGTTTCCTCCAAATGAGGAACCGGAACTAGATCGGGGCCGGTCCGGTTCCGGTCCAATTCTAGACCCGTTGTGCTCAACTGCAAAAGGCTTGCCGAAAGGGCAATAAAATAAAAAAACCGGTTCAAAACAGGAACCGCCGGTTCCGGTTCTCAAAAGTAAGAAACCAAACCGGACCGGCTTTGGGTTGGATCCGTTTCGGTGTGAAACCGGTTGCTAACCGGTTCGGACCCGGTTCATGAGACCCAGTAATGTTTGGTTCGGCGGTTCAAACCGGAACCGTGGCACACTTGGTTCTAGTTTTCCCTGCAACAAGCTCTTCAAGCATTTGGTTCTAGCTTTCATTCGATACAAATAGCACGAAATCTTTTGCATTTGCCACCAACTCCTTGGTTTTCTATAAATGGCACCCATACTGCCTTACCTTACCACACAAATCAAAACAAAAGAAGAAGGATCAATAATTCTGCTCCTACAGAGTCCTTTCACAAATGCTTTGTTGGCCATGATAGCATTAGTAACTTCACATCGCAACCATGAGTATTTCCCAACAAACGATTCTGTGGATTTTGTACGATCCACGGGCTCAAACCACAACCATTGTTCAAACACCGCATGATCTCAACTCAATTGCAGACATGTTATACAATACACAGACCAGCACACCAGTCACCAGCATGGAATTGGATGGATTGTCATCTTTGTTCAAAGAAGGAGAAAAGAAAAAGAGAGAGAAGATAAAAATAGAGAGCAAATATTTCCTATCTAAAGGGAAGTTTATTTAAGTCAAAAAGACCATGTTTTATATCCCAGAAAACTGTTTTCAGGCTTCAGCTAGTCGACTTGCCTACCTTTATAGTCGACTAGTCCTGAAGTCGGTCGACCGGGTCGGTCGACCGACGTGCACAAACGTGCACGCCTGTGTGTACTGGTGGACGGTCGACCGTGCCGGTCGACCGCTCTAGTGAGCAGTGCTCTCTGGAAAGTTCGGCCGACCGCACCGGTCGACCGTGGCTCCAACGGTCAGAAATCTGACCGTTGGCGGTCGACCGGCAGTACTGACAGATCCCAACGGCTAGTTTTCTGGCAGCCTATAAATTGGGGGTCTTGTCATTGTTTTGATATAAGATTTTAGGAGAGCTTTGAGCCAGTTTTTCCCAGACTTTTTAAAGGGTTTTCTCCACAAAATAGAGAGCAAATATTTCCTATCTAAAGGGAAGTTTTATCAAGAGTGTTAAAAGAAAGTCTTTGAGTTTTCCTCCACCTTTCACATCCTTGTTTTTCTCACACCACACTTGAGCATCCATTGATTATTCATCCTATAGGTGTGTTGTAGTGAGAGTGCTTTAGGTGATCAAAGTGTTGTGATCACCAAAGATCTTTTCTTTATTCTTTGAGGAGACGGGCAAGTGTGCTCGTCGTTGTTTTGAGTTCGGGTGCGGACTCGGTTGTTTGAGGTGCGGCATCGGCGAGCCGGTGGGCTTGCGGTGTGTAAGGGACTAGAGAGTCCGAGGGCTTGTAGGTGTTGCGGCACCGAGGAGAGATCCATTGGGATCTTGCATAGTGGAAATCCTTCGTGTGTCGAAGGCGGGGATGTAGAGCAAGTGTGCTCGAACCTCGAAACATACCCTTGTGTTTGCGATTGCTATTCTCTCTCTCTCTCTCTTTGTCTCTTGTTATACCTTGCATGTTATTTATTGTGTTCATCTTTATATGCATGATATATTCCTTGTGCTCATATTGATATATTGCTTGGGATTGTTGACTAACACTTGTATTCAACCAAGAGAGCCAACGCGGCACCTCAACCCATTCAAGGGGAATCTAGAGGAGTTTGTCCAGAGCCCTTCACGGGGAATTCGGCAACACTCTTGTGTTATACGTGGTGTTTAGTGTAAAAGTTTTAATTAGGTCATAATTGTTTTTAGCTTCCGCATTATTTGCATCATTTACCATTAAGTGACCATTAGATTAGCCATCACCTATTCACCCCCCCTCTAGGTGAACCTACAAACATGGATGGAGGTAATACGACAAGATATAGAGGCTAAAGGTCTTAGTGAAGGCATATGGCTCGATAGGAATGAGTGGAGAAAGCTAATCCATGTGCCCGATCCGACATAATTCTCTTATGGTTCATGGTAGCGTACCCCAAATACTTGGGACAAATGGCTATGTTGTTGTTTTTAAATCCAATTAAATTTCAATAAATCTCAATAAATTTCACAAAAAATAAGTACATATATATACATTAAAGTACAAATATGTGATAAAAAATCAACACATATTACAAATATGTGAGCTTGTTTTTGAGAAAAAATACATTTTTGAAAATAAAAACCATATTTTCTAAACACTAAACTTTTAATTGGAAATTCATTTCTTCAAACTCATTTAAATACAAAAACAGGTTTCTCAAACACATTAGAAGCTCAATATGTATGGATAAATTTAATATACATGTAAAACAATATAAACTTGTTTTTGTCAATATATACTCATGAAAATAAGTGTAACATAAACTTGTTAAACCAAAACTTATCAAAATAAATTTCTTTGAACAATTAAAGCTTTAATATGTGTAGATAGAATCAAATACATAATCTAAAGTATAAAACTTTTTCTTTTAAGATATAAATCATAAATACAAGATTTGAGTTTAAAACACAAAGTATAGAATACTTTACCAATCGATATTGTTAAAACTCAAATACTTGAAAAAGAAAATATCATAACTTTTGTGCAAGTGTATGTGTATAAGCTTGACCAATCAAAACTAATCTATTTTTAACATAAATTCTACACTTTCAAACTCTTGACATAAGTCTTCTTCTTCTTCATCTTTACTTGATTCAAACACGATTCATGTAGAGTTAAACTCCTTCTTGAGTACTTGATGTGTTCTTCTTTTTTTCCATATTGATTCATGAATAACTAGATTTATGAACAAAGAGATACGACCGCACACGTCCCAAATAAAGAAATTATGTGGATGTAATATAAGCAATTTACTTAAGAAGATATTAACACATTTATTTTGATAAAAATGTTAAAAAAGTCTAAAACATGTTTTAAATGGATAGGGATGTAAAATATTTGTGAAAGCCCAAAGTTCACCTGCTTTGCCATTTAAGCAGGCAGATAGGATAGTGTTTATAAATGGAGCCGAAAAAGATACTGTGACACCCCTCTCTTAAATTTAGAGGGGTTGGCTGATCCAAGGTCAAAAAAAAAAAAAAAAAAAAATGAAAGTTGACGTGACAACAATAATTTGTTCACTCATAAATATCGAGATAACTTTTCTCTTTTAACAGCCACTTTGGACTTCTCAGGGGCCACGCGAGAATGCAAAATATTTTGCATGGATGCGACACTTTCACACTTTCAAAATCAGTTTTCACCTAAACAATCATCCAAAGTGACTTAAAGAATTATAACGAAATCTCAAGTATGATAAAAAAAAAAAAAATGATACTATTAATAGCTCTCTGTGGCAACACCAAAACTTCAAAATTGAGATGTAGATTGAGGTATTTATATTTTGATAGATACCATCCTTCCTTCTCTCTCTCAGGCCTGCGCATGGCGAATGGGCGAGGTCCATGACACCAGTATTAGAATTGTCTTCCGGCACATTTTTGCATTGCATTTAATAATCCCTGTGAATACTTCACCCATAATTGGAGTTTGATGTAGACCTAACCCCGGTTCTGAAACTGGTAGTTTCATCCAAATGAGGAACCGGAACCAGATCGGGGCCGGTCCGGTTCTAGACCCGTTGTGCTCAGCTGCAACAGGCTTGCCCAAAGGGCAATAAAAATAAAAAATCCGGTTCAAAACCGGAACCGCCGGTTCTGGTCATCAAAAGTAAGAAACCAAACCGGACTGGCTTTGGGTTGGATCTGTTTCGGTGTGAAACCAGTTGCTGGCCGGTTCGGACCCGGTTCATGAGACCCAGTACTGGCTTGGTTCGGCGGTTTAAACCGGAACCGTGGTACACTTGGTTCTAGTTTTCCCTGTAACAAGCTCTTCAAGCATTTGGTTCTAGTTTTCATCCGATACAAATACCACGAAATCTTTTGCATTTGCCACCAACTCCTTGGTTTTCTATAAATGACACCTATACTGCCTAATCTTACCACACAAATCAAAACAAAACAAGAAGGATCAATAATTCTGCTCCTACAGAGTCGTTTCACAATGCTTTGTTGGCCATGATAGTATTAGTAACTTCACATCGCAACCATGAGTATTTCCCAACAAATGATTCTGTGGATTTTGTACGATCCACGGGCTCAAACCACAACCATTGATCAAACACCGCATGATCTCAACTCAATTGCAGACATGTTATACAATACAGACCAGCACACCAGTCACCACCATGGAATTGGATGGATTGTCATCTTTGTTCAAAGAAGGAGAAAAAGAAAAAGAAGATAAAAATGGTGGCAATCATGATCAAACTCTGTTATGATCGATTTTTCTGTTTCTCCTACTTACATCCTCAACAGTCATATTGTTACAAATCGAAACCAGAATAAACCCCGCTGTCCCTCAACAGCCTCTTCTCCTCCTCCACATAGTTCTTCCCCCGACTCGCCTGCCCCAGATCTCTCTTCCTCTTTTCCTTCTGCGAGAAGGACACGTTCTTGTCTTTCTTTCCGCACTGCGAGTTACTCTGCACGTTCGGTAGATGTTCACCTTGGCTTGCAGATCGAGTCCGTTCCCTCTCTTGGTAAGACTCCTCCCTCGCTTCTTCTTTGCTGCAGCGGTTGCCAGTGGACCACGACCAGTCCTGCTCCCTCTCTGGTACCCTCGGTGGAGGAACCTTCAGAACTGAGGGTCCCCCGTGATATCCATGCCGGCTTTGAGCTTCGAAATCCATGCCTTTCTTTTTCCTGGAATTGATCTCTGTTCATGGAGCCAGAATCCATATATCAAGTACTAATTGTGAACACAGCTCAAGAACAAACAGAATTGACATTTGTGAAAGATGAGATTCACCATCAGCGACACATGTAAATAAATCAATAAGGAATTTAGTTTGTTTCTGATCAACATTCATAAATAATTTGCAACTAAAGACGGCCTGCGTAAAGGTACAAGTGCAAGATTTTAGAAGCATCGTTTATGTAAATTCCAAATATTGGACTTGAGAAAGATGAAGCGGGCAAAAAGGATTGTTTAGAATGTCATGTGTCCAGATCATCAGTTCATGCAGCTAATGACAATGAACAACCCAATAAGCAAAAGTCCTCTTATTTCTAAGCCGCCAGAAGAAGAAAACCATAAAAATCCAATGTGCAGGGGTCATCTAGATGGAATGATAGAGTCTATAAACGCATCGTACTTGGGATCAGAAGCCCACAGTTTGGCTAAGTGGTGATAGGAGGAGGTGAGTCTGTGGACTTCTTCTGCAACCCAGATGACAGCCTCAGCCTTAACCGGATGGATGACCGAGTCCAGTGGCTGATGCTCGGTCTCACTCCCGATCCGAGCTCGGTCCCACTGGCTGAGGAGGGTATTCGTGAGGTAGTGCAGTGGTTGGTGGTATAAAAGCTTCAGCGATGCAGCCAGTCCCTGCCACGATGTGAAGGGGACAAGAGAGCCCCGGTGGTTTGGGACAGGGATATCCTTCATGTACTCTTGATACATCTTTGCCCTTCTGTTCAGTGCACCTGCAGCACCTTTTTGAAATCAGAAGAGGTTGTGATGAGGACTGATAGGGGTAATACAATGCAGACACATAGTTGAGCTGTCAGCCTAAAAGGTGGTGGTGTTACATAAGTATACAGGCTGCAAAGTAATGGAAATTTAAACAATAAATATGATGGAATAGAATAGGTAGTAGATCAAACGAACTCTGGCTCCAACAGTTAGTGTATCATGGATTACATCAGATTGAATAGAAGTAGCCAAGATACCTGGATTGGCATTGTGGCTTAGAAAAGCTTTAGAGTGATTCCTCTGGTTGGCTATATTCAATCAATCATACCCGCCAGTATCATCGTTCAGTATCTATCTACTGTATATTGTTGGACATGGTTTAAAAGTAACCAAAATAATTGATAGAAAAAATATGACAGAGGTAGGCAGATGAGAAGAAGAATGTCATCCAAATTTTACTCAACAAACAATGATCGTGTCTGAATGTAATACAATTTTTCTTTCTTCACCCAAGTATTTTCCACCTTTTGTTGAAGAAAAATGTTTTCTAGACGTGGTGCTCTATTGAAACTTCTCGGGTAGTAAAACACGAGAGAATATATTACCAATAAAAAGCATTTAATGATTATTATTAGAAGCATGATATATGGAATTTAAAAAAAATGATAAAAAAAAAAATTAAAGCTCTCACTAGGCACATTATTTATTGCCGTAGTTGTCACGATTTAATATATAGTTTAAATGTTTATATCCGATGTTCTATGAAGCAATTCACAGATAAATTGAGCATACAAAGTTCGACTCACAGATTCTGCATCATCCATGGCTTCTCCAACCAAAATAGGGTCTATTATGGAGCATGACAAGAATTGACCCTAAATATATTTTAAAAGTCTGTCTATCTAATGTAAATTGATGAATTTCGCAAAAATAATAGGCGACAGTGGACCATGCTGTAAAACCTCAAGGACTAGCTAGGGACAAAGAGAACTACCTTATTGGTAACTCAGATACGATTATGCAACCAAATATCTACACTTCAAATTGTCATTGACAAAAGCTTGAGACAACAAGGTTTGTGTAGGGAAGGCAATGCATTCATATCTTAAAGGCTCAATATAAGGAAATAACCAAATGACATATTTTATTCTCAAACAAAGATCTTTTCCACGAAGCGTAATATCCAATATCATATAACATTGACTCTGGGGGACTTTAGAAATTGAGGTTGCAACTATCTAGCTTAATGACCTCTCAGTAGTGAGTAGAGTAATGTTCTCTAAAGTCTAAACTAATCTCGGCCATCCATTTATATCCGATAGCAACGATTAGACCAATAAATATGAGTAGAAGCCCTAATGACCTCTCTATATACTCCCATCTTTCGAATATGCTCTTTCTCTCTCTGATCCGATGGTATCTCTCATTCCTTCTTTGCTCCCCTTGCATCTCTCTCTCTCTCTCTCTCTCTCACACACACACACACACACACACACACACACCCCCGCTGACTCAGAGATGGATTCGATAAGGGCTTGAGATTAGAGGAGTATAGGAGGTCAGTGGTAAAGATCAAAGGGGAGGTTTGATCACTAATGGTGGAAGTAAAGCCCTTAAAATAAGTGAAACACTGTTCGCGCTCATTCTGCCTGCCAACTTCTCCTCCTCAGTAGAGATGAAGGCCATGAGAAGCATGCCCATTTCAAGTGATAACTCTAATTGGGTTTTTCTTTGTTATGATTGGTTCATTTGTTTGTATTAATTGTATTATTAAATTGTAGCCCAATGGGGTATTGGGATTATTAGGTGAGACCGTGAGAGTGATAAGAGCATATTGGGGGGAGAGGGGGGGAGAGAGAGGGAAAGGAGGAGGGACCATGGCTAGGCCGCAGAAAGGATGGGAGAATTGCTTTTCTCACTAATACCAGAGAACCAAGAGCTAGGCCCACAAAAGATGAGAGAAGTGCTTTTCTCAATAATGTCAGAGAATCAAGTTCTCTCCCTACCAAGGGAATTTTGCCACTAATGTTCATGAAGTTCATGAAGGCATTATTTATGCCTTTATCATATGCCCTATGCTTTTCCGTTTCTTCACCTATTAATTCTCTCTTCTAATATCTTCTTTTGTAGAATATAGCATTTGTCATTGTCATGTTGAATTATGCAGTGCTTTTGTTTCTTTGTTCTATTTAGACTTGATTGTATTTCTTCCTTGCGAGTTTCTTTTGATAAACAAAATATAGGAATTTGGTCTGATTCAATTATGTGTGTGTGCGCGCGCACGCGTGGGCGTGTGTGTGTGTCTGTGAGAGAGATCTTCACTTTGGAGACTTTGATGATTTATCAAAGCTTATTTTTAGCCTGGTGGGCTTATATGTTCCAATGGAAAAAGAACCAGTAATTAGATCTTCCAGTCAATGTTTTAAAAACTCGTTATGTAACTCGTTATAACCCGTTACAGAACATATCGACACCCAGCTATTATATAACACTCGCAAAAAACGCAGTTCCTAATAACGAGAGTTGTTTGGAGCGTTACGAACGTTACGTTATGAAAATAACAGAACGTTCGTAACTCACGTTATTTACACAAATTGCAAATATAAAACAGCGAAGCGATTTCTCTCTCAAGATCAAATCTGCTTGAAACCCTAAATTGGCGACGACGAGCGAAGCATAGAAGCACCCAAGTTCCTCTTCTCTCTGCAGTCGATGGCGACAACGACGGTGGCTCTCTCGTGTGGTTCCTCCTCTCTCTACAGTTCCTCTTCAATTTCATTTCTTTCTCATCAGCGAGCATCGAAGCACTCCAGCTCCCCTCTCGTTGATCTTTCTTCAATTGATGAGGAACTTGTCATTGTATGATTGTAATGCTCTAAAAATAAAAAAACAGCACTACTATTCAATTGACGAGGAACTCGTCGTCGATCTCTCTTCAATTGACGAGGAACCACACGACATCAGAACACCTTAGTTCCTCGATGCTCGCTAAAATTTATTGTGAGACTTGTTAAATATGTTATATATTGTTTTGATATTTTTTTAGATATTTTAAAATTATTTTTCTATTTATAAAATTTTTAAATATAGTATATATGTTTATTTTATTAAATAAATATTAAATCGTGTAACCTACATTATGCGTTACGTTATAACCTATATTAACATAACAAAGGAAAAATGTTAATGTTATGTTATCGTTATTTTAAACATTGTTTCAAGTAATTTCAGAAAGAATGATTTCAATGAAATCTTTCATTTCCACTACTGACCTAAGATTAACTTTACTGGTAGGTTTATTTGTAGAAGAAAACCTAATGGTTCATTGAAAGCAGAAGAGGAAGTTGTGAGGGTTGAGAGAAGAGATTCCTTTGTACAAAAAGTTGTATGGGTTCATTGAACTTGAAAAGGTATGATTCTAATCTGAACGTTCTGGAATTTGAACTGATGGCTAAGAAGAAATTGTTAGAATTTGATTAGCCAATGAGGTGCTAAAGAAGCCAAAAGAATTTTTATTTTACTTCTTATTTCTCAGCCAATACTCCTTTTCTTTCATTTTTTAACTTGAAACTTAAACAATTATTCTTGAATCTAGATTTTCATTATTTTGATTCCGTCGGTGAATACTAAGTTGGCATTGACTAGAATAATGGGAATTAGAATTAAATTGTGTCATTTTGAACTATCATCATATTTTTGGTCTTTTTTAGTTTGAAAATTTGATTGTTGTTGAAGACAGTATAGTTTATGACTTGAATCCTTTAACAACTTTGGAAAGTAGTACAGAGAAATAATGACATGTATAATTGGACCCATAAGTGACTGAATATTTTTGTGCTCTTATTAGTCAAAAAGGAATTGGCATTTTCTATTATGCCTCATCAATGATTGTTTCTCATACAATGATGAGTCTCATCCACATTGTCCACATTTGCGTCGAACATGACAAATAACTGTTGGAATTGAAGAATATAAAAGCTGAATCTTCGAGATGAATTATGGCGAGATCCGTTGATCAAATCAACCGGATGATGGTTGGAGTGTGTTCTCCTTCCATTTGTGATGAACGTGGTATATTTACATGTTCAATTCCGACTTCGAATGAATGAGATATTCAAGTCCAAAGATTGCCTAATTCAAAGCCAAAAGGGACTAAATTTAGCTACAAGCATTTAGTCCCACATTGGCCATGTGATGGAAGTATATGGGGTATAAATAGAGAAAAAATGAGACCAAAGGGTGTGCCCTTTGGGTACTTGGAGTTTTCGCGCGCGAATTGGAGGGAACTATACTCGTACGTGCACGCACGCGCGCCGCCGCTGGCGGCGGCGGCCGGCCGGCCGGCCGGTGCCGGTGCCGGGCCGGGCTCGGGCCCGGGCCCGAGTCCGGGTCCGGGTCCGGGTCCATGGGCCGCGGGCTCGGGCTCGGTGGTCCGTGGTCCGTGGTCTGATCTGAGTTCCCTACCTGGTTCTCTTTTTGAATCAGGGGCCGTTAATCCAACCCGCCCGCGGAAGGATTCGAAAACTCCAACGGGTGTCCGCCCGCGCGAACGGATCCGACCGTTCGCCAACCGCTGTCGGAAAACCGACAGAGCGGTTGGTCGGTTGCGACGGTTCTGTCCGAACCGTCGCAACTGTTGGGAATTGGCGGACGAGAATACCCCTCCGGAGCGCTATAAAAAGCGCCCCAGGGGTTCATTCTCAAACACACCAAATTGAAGAATCTTTCTCTCTTCTGAAAGATCTCTCCCTCTCTCTCTATAAGTTCTGCCTCCGTTCTGAACTGGGCTCCAGTGAAGTGCGACTCCTCGACTTCCAGAGCAACTTCCAACAGCGAAGTGGGAATCCACGAATTCCAGAAGTGACTTCCAACGAAGTGGGAATCCGCGACTTCCAAGTGAAGTGGGAATCCGAAGCTACTTCCTAAAGGAGATTCTGCCAAATTCTTCAACCTTTCTACGTCCTCAACAGTGGGTGTTCCTCCAAAAGAGTAAGACAAATATTCATTTGAAATTTGTCGTTATACCGCTGTTTTGCTAATCCTGTGTAGGTACTGGTTGACTACGGTTCGACCGTACGGTGATTTGGTAGTGCTATCCAAATACCGTGAAGAAGTGTTGTATCTTGGGAGACCAGCGTCCATTATCCCGTTAGCACCGGTGTGGGGGACGTAATTGTCTTAAGGAGATTCGCTGTAAGCGTACCTCACTTCAAATACTGTATAAGGGGACTAAGTCCTTTATACAGGGATATACTTTACAGTATATCGAGATTGACTTAGATTTAGTCTAAGTGTTACTGTATAAGTGGATTAAGTCCTTTATACAGGGGATATACTTTACAGTATATCGAGACTGACTTGGATTCAGTCTAATTGGTGCTTAAACCAAGGAAGGAAATTGAAAGGTGGTTCTTAAATTAAGGAACGTTCTATTGAACGGAAAACCTCCCACCTGATATTTGCCGACCTGGCCAATTAGATTGTTGATATCTCAGTGATCTTGATTAGTTGTCAGATTGATTCTTGTTAAGCAGGATACCCAACATTCTTAAGACAATTATTGTTTCTCACTTCTGTTCTGCTTGAACTTGCAGAAAAATGTCTGAGACAAATCAAGATACCTCCAGCAAGGCAACAAACATACCGCTCCAAAGTTTGATGCCAACTCCACTTCCTAACCCGAAGCCGGAGAAGCCAGGAAAGTTTGATGGCACAGAGTTCAAGAGATGGCAACAGAAGATGCTCTTCTACTTGACCACTCTACATCTGGCCAAATTCCTGCAGGAGGATCCACCAGAACCCGGAACTGATCGGGACTCAGTCCTTGCAGTCGATGCTTGGACGCAAGGTGATTTCCTTTGCCGAAATTATGTTCTTAATGGACTGGATGACTCTCTTTATAACGTCTACAGTCCAATCACTACGGCAAAGAAATTATGGGCCAGTCTTGACAAGAAATACAAGACTGAAGATGCTGGTACCAAGAAGTTCGTCGTTGGACGATTTCTGGAGTACAAAATGGTGGATAGCAAGACTGTCATCAGTCAGGTGCAAGAGTTCCAACTTATCTTGCACGAGATAGAGGCCGAAGGTATGATTCTTCCTGAAACTTTTCAGGTTGCAACCATCGTGGAGAAGCTCCCCCCTGCGTGGAGAGACTTCAAGAACTACCTGAAGCATAAGCGAAAGGAGCTAAAGTTGGAGGATCTCATTGTGAGGCTTCGTATAGAGGAGGACAACCGCAAGTCCGAGAAAAGGAGCAGCAAGAACTCCTACGAAGCAAAAGCAAATGTGATCGAGGACTCAAAGGGGAAAGCATCTACTTCCAAAAGCTTGAAGAGGAAGAAGCCTTCCCAGGGGTACAAAGGCAAGGCTCAAGACGGCAGAACCATGCGCTTCAAAGGGACCTGTTACATCTGCAACAAAGAAGGTCACAAAGCAAATGAATGCCGCAGTCGTCAAAAGAAGAACAAGAAAAGCCACCCACAGGCCAACATGACCAACCATGAATCACCAAGTCTTTCTGCTGTGGTGTCAGAAGTAAATCTGACAACCAATAACAAAGACTGGTGGGTAGACACGGGAGCTACCAGGCACATCTGCTCGGAGAAATTGTTATTCTCAGAATATCAAAAGCTAGAGCAAGATGAGCAATTATTCATGGGTAATTCAGCTTCCTCAAAGGTTGAAGGAAAGGGCAAGGTCATCCTAAAGTGGACATCGGGCAAAGAGCTTACTCTTAACGATGTCCTTCATGTTCCAGACATCCGAAAGAACCTGATTTCCGGATCTATACTTAGTAAGAAAGGATTTAGAATTGTATTTGAATCTGACAAATTTGTACTTACTAAGGGAGGGATGTATGTGGGAAAGGGCTATCTTGTTGATGGACTTTTTAAAGCCAATGTTGCAGTGGTTGATAAAAAGTCCGTGTATTTGTACCCAAAGCTAATAAAAGGAAAATCTTCTGTTTATTTGCTTGAGTCTCCTATTCTGTGGCATGCTAGATTAGGGCATGTAAATTACAAGTCTTTGAAAAACTTGTCTAATCTGGGATATATTCCTAAACTCAACTTGGAAGAAATTCGCAAGTGTGAGGTTTGTATTGAGGCCAAGTTGGCTAAAAATTCATTTCACTCAATAGATCGAAATACAGAACCTTTAGGGTTAATTCATAGCGATCTATGTGACTTGAAGTTTATGCCAACTAGAGGCGGTAAAAAGTATTTCATTACTTTTATCGATGACTGTACAAGATACTGTTATGTGTATCTTTTAAACAGTAAGGATGAGGCAATAAATATGTTTACAACATATAAAGCCGAAGTTGAGAATCAACTCAACAAGAAAATCAAGATTCTAAAATCCGATAGAGGCGGAGAATATGAATCAAATGATTTTAGTGAGTTATGTGCTAGTTTTGGTATAATACATCAAACTACAGCACCATACACTCCTCAGCAGAATGAATTTGCTGAACGGAAGAACAGAACTTTGAAGGAGATGGTTAATTCCATGCTTGTAAGTTCTGGAGCTCCGCAGAACTTGTGGGGGGAAGCTCTATTAACTGCAAATCATATTCTAAATAGAGTACCCCACAAGAAACTTGGTCTTATACCATTCGAGTTATGGCATGGAAGGACACCTTCCTACCATTACCTCAAAATGTGGGGGTGCCTTGCAAAGGTGCTGGCACCATTACCCAAAAATACTAAGTTGGGAGCAAAAACTATAGACTGCATATTCATAGGCTATGCCTTGAATAGTAGTGCCTATAGGTTTCTGGTTCATAAATCAGAAATACCAGATATTCATGTAAACATGATTATCGAATCTCGAGATGCTGTGTTCTTTGAAGACATCTTTCCGTACAAACGGGAAGCAGATAAGACTTCTGGGAAAAGAACACACGAGATGGCGTTCAGGGACGAAAGCCCCGAGGAACCGAATGTTAATGCGGAAATTGAACCAAGAAGAAGTCAGAGATCTAGAATCTCAAAATCTTTTGGTCCAGATTTCATAGCATACGCTATTGAGAGCGAGCCTCAAACATTTAAAGAGGCTATGTCAAACCCAGAAGCACAAATGTGGAAAGAAGCTATAAATAGCGAAATAGAATCCATACTAAGTAATCATACTTGGGAATTGGTAAACTTGCCTCCTGGAAGTAAACCAATTGGGTGTAAGTGGATTTTCAAACGAAAATTAAAACCCGATGGATCTATCGATAAGTACAAGGCTAGATTAGTAGCCAAGGGTTATCGACAAAAAGAAGGACTTGACTACTTCGATACATATTCACCAGTAACAAGAATAACGTCCATTCGGATGTTGATTGCGATTGCAGTATTGCACAATTTAGATATCCATCAAATGGATGTCAAGACTGCATTCTTAAATGGTGAATTAAATGAAGAAATATATATGGAGCAACCAGAAGGATTTAAAGTCAAGGGCCAAGAACACAAGGTGTGTAAATTGGTAAAATCCTTATACGGTTTAAAGCAGGCTCCAAAACAATGGCATGAGAAATTTGATAGTGTCATGATCAAAGATGGATTCACTATAAATGAATGCGATAAGTGTGTTTACACTAAAACAGTTGGAGATGCATGTATCATTGTTTGTCTTTATGTAGACGACATGTTGATACTTGGGACTAATATTGAGATTATTAAGTCCACTAAAAGAATGTTATCTAACTGTTTTGATATGAAGGATCTGGGGGTTGCTGATGTAATTTTAGGAATTAAAATTACTAGAACACCAGATGGAATCAGTCTATCTCAATCTCACTACGTGGATAAGATGATAGAAAGATTCAAGGATCATGGGATAAAAGAGAATACAAATCCTTTTCTCCCACACGTCCACCTTCATAAGAATACAGGAACTGGAATACGCCAGTTGGAGTATTCTCAGATTATCGGAAGTCTAATGTATTTAATGAATTGCACTAGACCCGATATTGCTTACGCTGTAAGCAAGTTAAGTAGATATACTAGCAACCCTAGTGATCTACATTGGACCGCTTTACTACGAGTATTGGGTTACGTATCACATACCAAGGAATATGCCTTGAGATATGGAAAGTATCCTCCTGTACTGGAAGGATACAGTGATGCTAATTGGATTGCAGATTCTGAGGAATCAAAATCAACTAGCGGATACGTATTTACTCTAGCAGGAGCAGCGGTATCATGGAAATCTTCTAAGCAAACATGTATTGCCCGTTCCACTATGGAATCGGAATTCATAGCCTTAGATAAGGCTGGAGAAGAAGCTGAATGGCTTCGACAATTCTTAGAAGATATACCGTTATGGCAAAAGCCAGTGCCCGCTATATGTATACACTGCGACAATCAAGCAGCTATATCTAGGGCACAAAATGTGATATACAACGGTAAGTCTAGACATATTCGTCGTAGACATAATACCGTGAAGCAGTTGCTCTCAAATGGAATTATCTCTATTGACTTTGTATCGTCAAAGGATAATTTAGCGGATCCGCTTACTAAAGGTTTAAGTGGAGAGCGTATAAACTGCGCATCGAGGGGAATGGGTCTAAAAGCCTAACCTTACCGAGTCAGCTTAATGGAAACCTCACTTAGCGACTGGAGATCCCACGGACTAAGTTCAAGAGGAAAAACTAGTTATGATTGACTCA
The DNA here is from genome assembly GCA_038442645.1 of Agave tequilana. Taxonomy (NCBI): domain Eukaryota; kingdom Viridiplantae; phylum Streptophyta; class Magnoliopsida; order Asparagales; family Asparagaceae; genus Agave; species Agave tequilana. Next base: position 302,163 of record JAVJIF010030918.1, read on the forward strand.
GCAAGTAAGCACTTGGGAGCTTGACTCCAATCCATTCCTAAGGTGCACATAAGTGCTTGTCTACAAGTGGGTTAAGGATAAGCTTAACGCTTTTAATGATGCCTATATCTTGTTTCTAAACAAGTGGAGTAGAGTAGACTACTCTTCATAGGTCCATCACCTATGTGAGTATAGAGTTGGGTCGGCTCTTTGGGAATCTCTATGGAGGCTGTTATTCCCTAAAGATACTCTCTGAAACCAAGAATGTCCAGGGCCAAAACGGACACAACAGAGAACCAAAGTTGATTTGGAAAGTCACTGTGTGAAGCTTATTGACTTGGCTTACACTAACGGCTAACAGTTCAAGACCTAGTTCACTGATTAGCCAGTAAGTCCGATAAAGCTTTCGCTATGGAAGGTTCAAGACCTAGTTCACCTATCCTTATGCAGTTTCTTTTCTAAAGTACCTTACACAATAGAGTCAGTCTCTTTGTGTGTCATTTCCTTGAATTCTTCATTCATTGTGGAGGATTGTTGGAATTGAAGAATATAAAAGCTGAATCTTCGAGATGAATTATGGCGAGATCCGTTGATCAAATCAACCGGATGATGGTTGGAGTGTGTTCTCCTTCCATTTGTGATGAACGTGGTATATTTACATGTTCAATTCCGACTTCGAATGAATGAGATATTCAAGTCCAAAGATTGCCTAATTCAAAGCCAAAAGGGACTAAATTTAGCTACAAGCATTTAGTCCCACATTGGCCATGTGATGGAAGTATATGGGTATAAATAGAGAAAAAATGAGACCAAAGGGTGTGCCCTTTGGGTACTTGGAGTTTTCGCGCGCGAATTGGAGGGAACTATACTCGTACATGCGTACGTGCACGCACGCGCGCCGCCGCTGGCGGCGGCGGCCGGCCGGCCGCCGGCGCCGGCGCCGGTGCCGGTGCCGGTGCCGGTGCCGGGCCGGGCCGGGCTCGGGCTCGGCCTGGGCCTGGGCCCGGGGCCGGGTCCGGGTCCGGGTCCATGGGCCGCGGGCTCGGGCTCGGGCTCGGTGGTCCGTGGTCCGTGGTCTGATCTGAGTTCCCTACCTGGTTCTCTTTTTGAATCAGGGGCCGTTAATCCAACCCGCCCGCGGAAGGATTCGAAAACTCCAACGGGTGTCCGCCCGCGCGAACGGATCCGACCGTTCGCCAACCGCTGTCGGAAAACCGACAGAGCGGTTGGTCGGTTGCGACGGTTCTGTCCGAACCGTCGCAACTGTTGGGAATTGGCGGACGAGAATACCCCTCCGGAGCGCTATAAAAAGCGCCCCAGGGGTTCATTCTCAAACACACCAAATTGAAGAATCTTTCTCTCTTCTGAAAGATCTCTCCCTCTCTCTATAAGTTCTGCCTCCGTTCTGAACTGGGCTCCAGTGAAGTGCGACTCCTCGACTTCCAGAGCAACTTCCAACAGCGAAGTGGGAATCCACGAATTCCAGAAGTGACTTCCAACGAAGTGGGAATCCGCGACTTCCAAGTGAAGTGGGAATCCGAAGCTACTTCCTAAAGGAGATTCTGCCAAAATTCTTCAACCTTTCTACGTCCTCAACAGTGGGTGTTCCTCCAAAAGAGTAAGACAAATATTCATTTGAAATTTGTCGTTATACCGCTGTTTTGCTAATCCTGTGTAGGTACTGGTTGACTACGGTTCGACCGTACGGTGATTTGGTAGTGCTATCCAAATACCGTGAAGAAGTGTTGTATCTTGGGAGACCAGCGTCCATTATCCCGTTAGCACCGGTGCGGGGGACGTAATTGTCTTAAGGAGATTCGCTGTAAGCGTACCTCACTTCAAATACTGTATAAGGGGACTAAGTCCTTTATACAGGGGATATACTTTACAGTATATCGAGATTGACTTAGATTTAGTCTAAGTGTTACTGTATAAGTGGATTAAGTCCTTTATACAGGGGATATACTTTACAGTATATCGAGACTGACTTGGATTCAGTCTAATTGGTGCTTAAACCAAGGAAGGAAATTGAAAGGTGGTTCTTAAATTAAGGAACGTTCTATTGAACGGAAAACCTCCCACCTGATATTTGCCGACCTGGCCAATTAGATTGTTGATATCTCAGTGATCTTGATTAGTTGTCAGATTGATTCTTGTTAAGCAGGATACCCAACATTCTTAAGACAATTATTGTTTCTCACTTCTGTTCTGCTTGAACTTGCAGAAAAAATGTCTGAGACAAATCAAGATACCTCCAGCAAGGCAACAAACATACCGCTCCAAAGTTTGATGCCAACTCCACTTCCTAACCCGAAGCCGGAGAAGCCAGGAAAGTTTGATGGCACAGAGTTCAAGAGATGGCAACAGAAGATGCTCTTCTACTTGACCACTCTACATCTGGCCAAATTCCTGCAGGAGGATCCACCAGAACCCGGAACTGATCGGGACTCAGTCCTTGCAGTCGATGCTTGGACGCAAGGTGATTTCCTTTGCCGAAATTATGTTCTTAATGGACTGGATGACTCTCTTTATAACGTCTACAGTCCAATCACTACGGCAAAGAAATTATGGGCCAGTCTTGACAAGAAATACAAGACTGAAGATGCTGGTACCAAGAAGTTCGTCGTTGGACGATTTCTGGAGTACAAAATGGTGGATAGCAAGACTGTCATCAGTCAGGTGCAAGAGTTCCAACTTATCTTGCACGAGATAGAGGCCGAAGGTATGATTCTTCCTGAAACTTTTCAGGTTGCAACCATCGTGGAGAAGCTCCCCCCTGCGTGGAGAGACTTCAAGAACTACCTGAAGCATAAGCGAAAGGAGCTAAAGTTGGAGGATCTCATTGTGAGGCTTCGTATAGAGGAGGACAACCGCAAGTCCGAGAAAAGGAGCAGCAAGAACTCCTACGAAGCAAAAGCAAATGTGATCGAGGACTCAAAGGGGAAAGCATCTACTTCCAAAGCTTGAAGAGGAAGAAGCCTTCCCAGGGGTACAAAGGCAAGGCTCAAGACGGCAGAACCATGCGCTTCAAAGGGACCTGTTACATCTGCAACAAAGAAGGTCACAAAGCAAATGAATGCCGCAGTCGTCAAAAGAAGAACAAGAAAAGCCACCCACAGGCCAACATGACCAACCATGAATCACCAAGTCTTTCTGCTGTGGTGTCAGAAGTAAATCTGACAACCAATAACAAAGACTGGTGGGTAGACACGGGAGCTACCAGGCACATCTGCTCGGAGAAATTGTTATTCTCAGAATATCAAAAGCTAGAGCAAGATGAGCAATTATTCATGGGTAATTCAGCTTCCTCAAAGGTTGAAGGAAAGGGCAAGGTCATCCTAAAGTGGACATCGGGCAAAGAGCTTACTCTTAACGATGTCCTTCATGTTCCAGACATCCGAAAGAACCTGATTTCCGGATCTATACTTAGTAAGAAAGGATTTAGAATTGTATTTGAATCTGACAAATTTGTACTTACTAAGGGAGGGATGTATGTGGGAAAGGGCTATCTTGTTGATGGACTTTTTAAAGCCAATGTTGCAGTGGTTGATAAAAAGTCCGTGTATTTGTACCCAAAGCTAATAAAAGGAAAATCTTCTGTTTATTTGCTTGAGTCTCCTATTCTGTGGCATGCTAGATTAGGGCATGTAAATTACAAGTCTTTGAAAAACTTGTCTAATCTGGGATATATTCCTAAACTCAACTTGGAAGAAATTCGCAAGTGTGAGGTTTGTATTGAGGCCAAGTTGGCTAAAATTCATTTCACTCAATAGATCGAAATACAGAACCTTTAGGGTTAATTCATAGCGATCTATGTGACTTGAAGTTTATGCCAACTAGAGGCGGTAAAAAGTATTTCATTACTTTTATCGATGACTGTACAAGATACTGTTATGTGTATCTTTTAAACAGTAAGGATGAGGCAATAAATATGTTTACAACATATAAAGCCGAAGTTGAGAATCAACTCAACAAGAAAATCAAGATTCTAAAATCCGATAGAGGCGGAGAATATGAATCAAATGATTTTAGTGAGTTATGTGCTAGTTTTGGTATAATACATCAAACTACAGCACCATACACTCCTCAGCAGAATGAAATTGCTGAACGGAAGAACAGAACTTTGAAGGAGATGGTTAATTCCATGCTTGTAAGTTCTGGAGCTCCGCAGAACTTGTGGGGGGAAGCTCTATTAACTGCAAATCATATTCTAAATAGAGTACCCCACAAGAAACTTGGTCTTATACCATTCGAGTTATGGCATGGAAGGACACCTTCCTACCATTACCTCAAAATGTGGGGGTGCCTTGCAAAGGTGCTGGCACCATTACCCAAAAATACTAAGTTGGGAGCAAAAACTATAGACTGCATATTCATAGGCTATGCCTTGAATAGTAGTGCCTATAGGTTTCTGGTTCATAAATCAGAAATACCAGATATTCATGTAAACATGATTATCGAATCTCGAGATGCTGTGTTCTTTGAAGACATCTTTCCGTACAAACGGGAAGCAGATAAGACTTCTGGGAAAAGAACACACGAGATGGCGTTCAGGGACGAAAGCCCCGAGGAACCGAATGTTAATGCGGAAATTGAACCAAGAAGAAGTCAGAGATCTAGAATCTCAAAATCTTTTGGTCCAGATTTCATAGCATACGCTATTGAGAGCGAGCCTCAAACATTTAAAGAGGCTATGTCAAACCCAGAAGCACAAATGTGGAAAGAAGCTATAAATAGCGAAATAGAATCCATACTAAGTAATCATACTTGGGAATTGGTAAACTTGCCTCCTGGAAGTAAACCAATTGGGTGTAAGTGGATTTTCAAACGAAAATTAAAACCCGATGGATCTATCGATAAGTACAAGGCTAGATTAGTAGCCAAGGGTTATCGACAAAAAGAAGGACTTGACTACTTCGATACATATTCACCAGTAACAAGAATAACGTCCATTCGGATGTTGATTGCGATTGCAGTATTGCACAATTTAGATATCCATCAAATGGATGTCAAGACTGCATTCTTAAATGGTGAATTAAATGAAGAAATATATATGGAGCAACCAGAAGGATTTAAAGTCAAGGGCCAAGAACACAAGGTGTGTAAATTGGTAAAATCCTTATACGGTTTAAAGCAGGCTCCAAAACAATGGCATGAGAAATTTGATAGTGTCATGATCAAAGATGGATTCACTATAAATGAATGCGATAAGTGTGTTTACACTAAAACAGTTGGAGATGCATGTATCATTGTTTGTCTTTATGTAGACGACATGTTGATACTTGGGACTAATATTGAGATTATTAAGTCCACTAAAAGAATGTTATCTAACTGTTTTGATATGAAGGATCTGGGGGTTGCTGATGTAATTTTAGGAATTAAAATTACTAGAACACCAGATGGAATCAGTCTATCTCAATCTCACTACGTGGATAAGATGATAGAAAGATTCAAGGATCATGGGATAAAAGAGAATACAAATCCTTTTCTCCCACACGTCCACCTTCATAAGAATACAGGAACTGGAATACGCCAGTTGGAGTATTCTCAGATTATCGGAAGTCTAATGTATTTAATGAATTGCACAAGACCCGATATTGCTTACGCTGTAAGCAAGTTAAGTAGATATACTAGCAACCCTAGTGATCTACATTGGACCGCTTTACTACGAGTATTGGGTTACGTATCACATACCAAGGAATATGCCTTGAGATATGGAAAGTATCCTCCTGTACTGGAAGGATACAGTGATGCTAATTGGATTGCAGATTCTGAGGAATCAAAATCAACTAGCGGATACGTATTTACTCTAGCAGGAGCAGCGGTATCATGAAAATCTTCTAAGCAAACATGTATTGCCCGTTCCACTATGGAATCGGAATTCATAGCCTTAGATAAGGCTGGAGAAGAAGCTGAATGGCTTCGACAATTCTTAGAAGATATACCGTTATGGCAAAAGCCAGTGCCCGCTATATGTATACACTGCGACAATCAAGCAGCTATATCTAGGGCACAAAATGTGATATACAACGGTAAGTCTAGACATATTCGTCGTAGACATAATACCGTGAAGCAGTTGCTCTCAAATGGAATTATCTCTATTGACTTTGTATCGTCAAAGGATAATTTAGCGGATCCGCTTACTAAAGGTTTAAGTGGAGAGCGTATAAACTGCGCATCGAGGGGAATGGGTCTAAAAGCCTAACCTTACCGAGTCAGCTTAATGGAAACCTCACTTAGCGACTGGAGATCCCACGGACTAAGTTCAAGAGGAAAACTAGTTATGATTGACTCAGCAAGTAAGCACTTGGGAGCTTGACTCCAATCCATTCCTAAGGTGCACATAAGTGCTTGTCTACAAGTGGGTTAAGGATAAGCTTAACGCTTTTAATGATGCCTATATCTTGTTTCTAAACAAGTGGAGTAGAGTAGACTACTCTTCATAGGTCCATCACCTATGTGAGTATAGAGTTGGGTCGGCTCTTTGGGAATCTCTATGGAGGCTGTTATTCCCTAAAGATACTCTCTGAAACCAAGAATGTCCAGGGCCAAAACGGACACAACAGAGAACCAAAGTTGATTTGGAAAGTCACTGTGTGAAGCTTATTGACTTGGCTTACACTAACGGCTAACAGTTCAAGACCTAGTTCACTGATTAGCCAGTAAGTCCGATAAAGCTTTCGCTATGGAAGGTTCAAGACCTAGTTCACCTATCCTTATGCAGTTTCTTTTCTAAAGTACCTTACACAATAGAGTCAGTCTCTTTGTGTGTCATTTCCTTGAATTCTTCATTCATTGTGGGGGATTGTTGGAATTGAAGAATATAAAAGCTGAATCTTCGAGATGAATTATGGCGAGATCCGTTGATCAAATCAACCGGATGATGGTTGGAGTGTGTTCTCCTTCCATTTGTGATGAACGTGGTATATTTACATGTTCAATTCCGACTTCGAATGAATGAGATATTCAAGTCCAAAGATTGCCTAATTCAAAGCCAAAAGGGACTAAATTTAGCTACAAGCATTTAGTCCCACATTGGCCATGTGATGGAAGTATATGGGGTATAAATAGAGAAAAAATGAGACCAAAGGGTGTGCCCTTTGGGTACTTGGAGTTTTCGCGCGCGAATTGGAGGGAACTATACTCGTACATGCGTACGTGCACGCACGCGCGCCGCCGCTGGCGGCGGCGGCGGCCGGCCGGCGCCGGCGCCGGTGCCGGTGCCGGTGCCGGTGCCGGTGCCGGGCCGGGCCGGGGCCTGGGCCTGGGCCCGGGTCCGGTCCATGGGCCGCGGGCTCGGGCTCGGTGGTCCGTGGTCCGTGGTCTGATCTGAGTTCCCTACCTGGTTCTCTTTTTGAATCAGGGGCCGTTAATCCAACCCGCCCGCGGAAGGATTCGAAAACTCCAACGGGTGTCCGCCCGCGCGAACGGATCCGACCGTTCGCCAACCGCTGTCGGAAAACCGACAGAGCGGTTGGTCGGTTGCGACGGTTCTGTCCGAACCGTCGCAACTGTTGGGAATTGGCGGACGAGAATACCCCTCCGGAGCGCTATAAAAAGCGCCCCAGGGGTTCATTCTCAAACACACCAAATTGAAGAATCTTTCTCTCTTCTGAAAGATCTCTCCCTCTCTCTCTATAAGTTCTGCCTCCGTTCTGAACTGGGCTCCAGTGAAGTGCGACTCCTCGACTTCCAGAGAAACTTCCAACAGCGAAGTGGGAATCCACGAATTCCAGAAGTGACTTCCAACGAAGTGGGAATCCGCGACTTCCAAGTGAAGTGGGAATCCGAAGCTACTTCCTAAAGGAGATTCTGCCAAAATTCTTCAACCTTTCTACGTCCTCAACAGTGGGTGTTCCTCCAAAAGAGTAAGACAAATATTCATTTGAAATTTGTCGTTATACCGCTGTTTTGCTAATCCTGTGTAGGTACTGGTTGACTACGGTTCGACCGTACGGTGATTTGGTAGTGCTATCCAAATACCGTGAAGAAGTGTTGTATCTTGGGAGACCAGCGTCCATTATCCCGTTAGCACCGGTGCGGGGGACGTAATTGTCTTAAGGAGATTCGCTGTAAGCGTACCTCACTTCAAATACTGTATAAGGGGACTAAGTCCTTTATACAGGGGATATACTTTACAGTATATCGAGATTGACTTAGATTTAGTCTAAGTGTTACTGTATAAGTGGATTAAGTCCTTTATACAGGGGATATACTTTACAGTATATCGAGACTGACTTGGATTCAGTCTAATTGGTGCTTAAACCAAGGAAGGAAATTGAAAGGTGGTTCTTAAATTAAGGAACGTTCTATTGAACGGAAAACCTCCCACCTGATATTTGCCGACCTGGCCAATTAGATTGTTGATATCTCAGTGATCTTGATTAGTTGTCAGATTGATTCTTGTTAAGCAGGATACCCAACAATAACTAGTTATCATTAATGCAAGCAATACCATAAGCCATAATATTTCAGTGTGGAAAATTAATCTAATTCATCCAAGTTTGGTTGGGAGGCCACAAGGCTTAAAATGTTTGTAAAGCTTCAAATGGTGCTTTTTACAATTAAACTAAAGAAAGATTTTCTCTAACACACCCTATTGGTCTAAAACTCAACTATCGTAATTGCTATTCCACCTCTCCCCATATGCCTACAAGTGCAATTGTAACTATCTCAATGGCATCTCTAAGAGCATTTTATGGTAGAACAATGGTTCATGTTACTAGAAAATCTCCAACTTTGAGTTTGGATTTTAGCAACCACTTGGAACTCATGAGATCGTAAATCTACATGAGTCTCAAAAACGTTTTAGAAAATTCCCCACACACTTTTATCTAATATTTGGAAAAGTGACCCGTTGGGAAAATGATCAATCAACATCAGCACATATTATTTATAGTAAATTTTTCATCCTTTTTTTTTTCACGTGGCTTCCTTTGCAATTACTTGAATATTGATTTGCCTCTTCCCTAGAAAATCCAAGAGGAATTGAAATGCTGAGAAAGATAAAAAGAGCCCAACGTTAGACAAAAGGGACATTGGTTTTATACGTCTGCCTCACCAATTTAAGATGTTTTGATTCTATGATTACCTCATGCACTGGTTGAATAGGGACCTATCCTTGAAGTGGCTGAAACTTGAGACAATGTATTAGAAACCAACCAAGGCCCCAATGTTAACGGTTTGTGGAGATTAATATTTAAATATTATACCTCCAAATTGATCACTTGCCTCACCTATTAAACAAACAATCACAAAAGCAGGTGGTGATTTTGGCCATTGTATTAAAACCCAGGCTAACACCAAAACTTTATAAAGAATTCAAAAATTAAAGATTTGAAAAGTATGTTCTCACGCTTTCACACAATAGAATGAGTTTATTAGGTAATTATTTAATTCATCAAGTGAATAATGTTGGGTTGGATTCTGAAAGAAGTATATGTCGCAACACTTGTATCTGTGGTTGCCAGATATGCGCTGATAGGAATCAATAGTTAAGTTTAAGCTCTTTACTATTTATTTTAAGTTAGGCGCACTTTTTTATCTTTATTTTAATCCTGTATCGGTTATGATAAGAGATGGCTTTTGTATTAGGCCAATATAAGGCCAAGACTTGTAGCTGTTTTTGAGAGTGCAGTTGATTTAAGAAAACCCAAATTTTGTATTGCAATCTTACTTTGTGATTTAAATCTCTATATGGTGAAGTGTTGGGTAGGAGAGCGACCTCCTTAGTGTTGAAGCCAAAACCAATCTTATCCTCAAAACCCTCATTTTCTCTCTCTTCTTCTCTTCCCCCTTCCCGTTCTACATCATACGCGTAGCATGATCATGTCCTAAAGTTAAATGGCTTCACTAAATCTATGTCAGATTAGGGTGTGTGTCAACTCTCAGATTGGGGTTGATGACTCCACAGATATGTGTCAGATTGGTAAGTTGGTTTTGGGGAAGGGGGCAATTTTGTTGAAAGATAAACTCAAACAAAGTCCCTTGGAGTTCCCAATACAATATTAATTAAGGAGATGAGAGGTCAAATGCATTATGTAGTTTGTAATTACCAAGAGTTATTGTGAAGAAGTTTAAGAGTCATTGTGCGGAAGTTTAAGAGTCATTGTGTGTGGAATTCCAATGTGTGTGGAATCTCAAGAGTCATTAGGAGTCTATAAATAGTGTTGTCATCCTTGAATGAAAAGATAAGCAAGAATAAGCAAGAATTTGATAGAAAAGAAATTTTGTGCTCTTGCTCCTTGCTCCTTGCTCCTCCTCCTCATATTTCTAGTTCTTCTTGTGCTAACAAATTGGTATCAGAGCCGTGGTGGAGTGATCGAAGACGCGTGTTGACGGTGATCGCAGCGCGTAAGGAGCGCTCAGTGGCAGCGCGTGAAGCAAGTGCGAGAGGCGCTCAGCAATCAAAAGACATTGGCGGTGATCAAATCTCAAGGTGATCAAATCTTTCAGCAAGTTCTTTGTGCTGTGATCAAATCTCAAGGAAGTGCTGCATGACTTGGGCAGTGTGTGATTATTTTTCTTTCGTGCAGTGATTGCTTTGGAGGTGATTCCCATTGTGAAGCTTGGAGCTTGAAGCTTGGAGAAGACCAAATCCACTTCCTTGCTAAAGGCGTGCCAGAGAGTGCACAGCAAAATCCACTTCTTGCTGAAGGCGAGTACTTTGCATGAGTACTCTACATGACTTTGTGCCTTGTGCGGCGAGCACTGCGTGTGCTACGAAGACCGCCCCTACCACTTCGTACAAGTGCTGAAGGCGAAGGCGAAGACAAGTTGCCGAAGGCGAAGTTAAGTGCGAAGGCGAAACTAAGTACCGAAAGCGAAGACAAGTGCTGAAGGTGAAGACCGTCGGTGACAGCCATGGCGAATTCCGGGAGTACACCGCTGGGACAAAAGCTTACACCGCTGGGGCAGACGCCGCTACCACGCCTCACAAAGACGAACTATGACAATTGGAGCATTCAGATGCGGGTGTTGCTTGGTGCACAAGACGCGTGGGAAGTAGTTGAGAACGGCTACACAGAGCCGGCTACTACTGATAACATGACGCCGAATCAGTTAAAGGCGTTGAAAGAAACGCGCACGAAAGACAAGACCGCTCTCTACTTCTTATTCCAAGCGGTAGATGAGTCGGGGTTCGAGAAGATTGCTAGTGCGGCAACTTCGAAGGAGGCATGGGAGATTTTGCAAAAAGTCTTCAAAGGCGCCGACCGTGTTAAACAAGTGCGGCTTCAAACTCTACAAGGTGAATTGGAGGCCATGAAAATGAAGGAGTCAGAAGGAGTATCTGACTACATCACGCGTGTACAAACGGTGGTGAATCAACTCAAACGCAATAGAGAAACCATAACCGATTCAAGGGTCGTGGAGAAGATTCTGCGGTCATTGACCGAGAATTTCGAAAATGTTGTATGCGCAATTGAGGAGTCGAAGAATCTGGAGGAGATGACCATAGATGATCTCGCCGGTTCTCTCGAGGCGCATGAGCAACGGAAGAAGAAGAAACAAGATCTGCTCGAAGAGGCCTTACAATCTAAGGCAACTATCAAGGAGGACAAGACGATGTATGCCAAGCAAAACTGGCGTGGTCGAGGACGCGGCCGTGGAGGTCGTGGTCACGGTAGAGGCTGCGGATGCGGAGACAACTCGAAAGAAAAGGACCAGCCGAGCCAACAAAATTGGCGTGATCAAGGACGCGGTCGTGGTAGAGGCGGCCGGTCAAATCGTCAAAATGTCCAGTGCTACAAATGCGGCAAATATGGACACTGCGCAAAAGAGTGCTACTCCGACAAAAAGATAAAAAAAATGCGAAACTAGTCACGGAAGAGAAGATAAGAGACGATGGTGTTCTCATGATGGCCTATAAAGACATTATTCCTGATAGCGACTCGGTCTGGTATCTCGATACAGGCGCTAGCAATCACATGAGTGGGCACAAACATCTCTTTATGGAGATCCAAGAGATAGAAGATGGGCACGTGTCATTTGGAGATGCGTCGAAGGTTCAAGTCAAAGGCCGAGGAAAAATACGCTTTTCTCAAAAGGATGGCAAAGAAGGGACAATTGAGGATGTCTACTATGTGCCTGACATGAAAAGTAATATCCTTAGCATGAGCCAACTATTAGAGAAGGGATATTCGATCTTCATGAAAGATCGAATGTTACACTTGAAGGACAAAGGAGGCCGGTTACTTGCACGAGTGGAGATGGCCAAGAATCGGATGTTCAAACTCAACTTGAGAAGTGTGCGAGAAAGGTGCTTGCAAGTCAACATGGATGACAAAGTCTCGTTGTGGCACTTGCGATTCGGACACTTACATTATGGCGGCCTAACAGAATTAGCAAAGAAGCATATGGTCCACGGGTTACCAGATATGGACTACACCAAGAAATTTTGCGAAGGGTGTGTACTTGGCAAGCAAACAAGGAACACTTTTCAGAAAAGGGCAGAATATCGTGCAAGGAGTTCTCTCGAGTTGGTACATACCGATATATGTGGCCCGATCACACCTAAGTCATTCAGTGAGAAGAGGTACTTTATCACCTTTATTGACGACAACACAAGAAGACTTGGGTTTACTTCATGAAAGAAAAGTCCGAGGCACTCGAGGTGTTCAAGAAATTCAAGATACAAGTAGAGAAGACAACTGGTCTTTATATCAAGGCCTTACGATCGGACAGAGGCGGAGAGTACATGTCAACTGCTTTCAAAAGCTACTGTGAGGAACAAGGAATCAGAAGATTCTTGACTGCACCATACTCACCTCAGCAAAATGGTGTGGCCGAGAGAAAAAACCGGACTATTCTTGATATGGTTAGGTCGATGTTGAAGAGCAAAAACATGCCAAAAGAATTTTGGGCAGAAGCGGTGCAATGTGCTGTGTATGTGCAAAATCGGTGCCCACATGCGAAGATGGGAGATCAAACACCCCAGGAAGCTTGGAGCGGACGAAAACCAACCGTATCACATTTGAGAGTATTCGGTAGTGTGGCCTATGCGCACGTACCGGATCAAAGAAGAACCAAGCTAGATGACAAGAGTAAGAAGTACGTGTTCATCGGGTATGACGAGAAGACAAAAGCTTTCAAGTTATTCGACCCGATCGAAGAAAAGGTGGTTGTAAGCCGAGATGTGCAAGTGAATGAAGAAAGCGCATGGGATTGGAACAACAAAAAAGAGGTAACGCAGGAGGAAGAAATAGAAGAATCAACCTCTGCACCGATAATCAAACAGACAAGCCCTCCGACATCTGATGATGAAGAAGAACCAAGACAACCGAAGATGCGAAGCTTGCAAGATCTATATGAGACAACAAGCGAAGTACACTTGGTATGTCTTCTAGCGGATGCTGAGAATATCATTTTTGAAGAAGCAGTGAGAGATAAGAAATGGCAAGCCGTGATGGATGAAGAAATAAGTGCTATTGAAAGAAATGAAACTTAGGAGTTGGTGGAGCTGCCGAAAGGACATCAACCCATAGGAGTAAAATGGGTGTATAAGAAAAAGATGAATGCCCAAGGTGAGATAGAAAGATATAAGGCACGTCTAGTAGCAAAAGGCTATAGACAAAAGGCTGGGATTGATTATGATGAAGTCTTTGCTCCAGTCGCGAGGATGGAGACAATTCGGCTTCTTATATCCCAAGCAGCACAATTCAAGTGGCCAATCTATCAGATGGACGTGAAGTCAGCATTTTTAAATGGTGTGCTTGAAGAAGAAGTATATGTGGAGCAACCTCCTGGGTACATGAAAGCCGGGAAGGAGAAAAAAGTGTTGAAGTTAAAGAAGGCGCTATATGGGCTGAAGCAAGCGCCGCGAGCATGGAATACCCGAATCGACACCTACCTCAAAGGGAACAGGTTCATGCAATGTCCTCATGAGCATGCATTATATGTGAAGAAGAAAAAAGGTAACTTGCTGTTTGTTGCTCTTTATGTTGATGATCTCATATTCATGGGGAATAATGAGGAGATGATAAAAGACTTCAAAGAAGCGATGACTCGGGAGTTCGAGATGACAGATTTGGGGCTGATGAAGTATTTTCTTGGTCTTGAGGTTAAGCAAGGAAAATCGGGAATATTTATGTCCCAAGAGGCGTATGCAAAAGACATTTTAAAGAAAAACAAGATGGAAGATTGCAACCCGGTAGTAACACCGATGGAAGTTGGTGCGAAACTCTCAAAATTTGATGAAGGAGATCGAGTGGATGCAAACAAATACCGGAGCTTAGTTGGGAGCCTACGGTATCTCACATGTACAAGGCCTGACATTGCATATAGTGTCGGGATAGTGAGTCGATTCATGGAGGAACCGAAATACTCACATTTGAAGGCTATCAAGAGGATTCTTCGATACATTCGAGGAACTGTATCACTCGGGTTATTCTACTCGGAGACACATGAATACAAACTGGTGGGTTACTCCGACAGTAATTGGTGCGGAGATATAGATGATTGAAAAAGCACATCGGGATATGTGTTTTATATAGGAGACACAGCTTTCACATGGGTCTCAAAGAAGCAGCCAATAGTAACCTTATCAACATGCGAAGCAGAATATGTGGCAGCATCATGGTGCGTGTGCCACGCAATCTAGCTGAGAAATTTGCTATGTGAGCTAAAACTCCAGCAAAATGAAGCGACCGAAATACGAGTTGACAACAAATCAGCAATTGAGTTGGCAAAGAATCGGTGCACCATGAAAGGAGTAAGCATATAGATGTTCGTTTCCATTTCATACGAGAACATGTGAAGAAAGGTAAAGTGCGACTGAGTCACGTTGCGAGTCGTGATCAAGTGGCAGATATCTTTACAAAGCCGCTACCACAGTGCTATTCGAAAATTGCAAGAAGATGATTGAATGAAGGATGGAAAATGTTTGAGTTTAAGGGAGGAATTTGTTGAAAGATAAACTCAAACAAAGTCCCTGAGTTCCCAATACAATATTAATTAAGGAGATGAGAGGTCAAATGCATTATGTAGTTTGTAATTACCAAGAGTTATTGTGAAGAAGTTTAAGAGTCATTGTGAGGAAGTTTAAGAGTCATTGTGTGTGGAATTCCAATGTGTGTGGAATCTCAAGAGTCATTAGGAGTCTATAAATAGTGTTGTCATCCTTGAATGAAAAGATAAGCAAGAATAAGCAAGAATTTGATAGAAAAGAAATTTTGTGCTCTTGCTCCTTGCTCCTCCTCCTCATATTTCTAGTTCTTCTTGTGCTAACAAATTTTGATAAGCAAGTTGGGTTGCACATATTGTGGGAGAGTTTACAAAAGTGCTACTAGTTCTATGCATCGAGGATGTGTTGGCCCAAAGGCCTATCACTCTAATTTTGATGATGATCAACTCATGTAGTTATGGTACTAATGATCTTCTGTTTAATTAGTCTCAGATTCATGATCAAGATCTTAGTAGGTGTGTAGCTTCAACAAAAGATTTAAAGTCAAGTTTTGGAGCTAACACGGTTTGATTCAAAAGCTTGTGCATCAAGACCACATCAAGTACTCGACAGGAGTCTAGCTCTATGGACCGTGTTTGGACCAAGTCAAGAAGAAGTGAAGACCTTCAAGATCAAGACTTGTGTCTAGGTTTGTTTTTATAAGATTTTGTTTTTAGATAAAATGTAAAGGATAGAATAGTTGGTGGATTGCTCAAGTATACCATATACACACACACTCTTGATTTAGATGAGTTTTTCATAAAAGAATTTTTATTTTGAAAAAAATACAAAAGAGTTTTCTTTTTGAAAAATACCGATTTGATTTTGGACTTCATATATATACATGTATTTAACCAAAACATATTTAGAGCTTAATGTCAAAAACATAGATATTTCACCATGTATGTGTAGTGGATCATATCCATACACTCTGTGCTTTAAAAGAGTTTAAAATATCTTGTTTTTGTATTTGGAGAAGTTTTGGGAAAACTAATTTGGAAAAATACAGTTTTAATTTTTAACCAAAATTTTCAAGTTACAAAAATAATTCAAATTATTTGTAACATGTCTTGATTTTGTTCAAGCATGTTTGTTTATCAAAGTATAATGTTAAAACTATTTTTGTAGATTTTTCATGATTTTATGGGATTTTATTGAGTCAAAAATAACCAAGTTTTTAATCCCTGAAATATTCTGGTCTGGCTTCTGCCGGTCGACCGGACCGGTCGACCGAAGCTTGAAGTCGGTCGACCGAGACGGTGGACCGACGTGCACAGACGTGCACGCCAGCCTTTGCTGGAGGGCCGGTCGACCGGGTCGGTCGACCGCCAGAGAGCTCTGCTCTCTGGAAAGCCCCGGTCGACCGGCAGAGAGAACTGCTCTCTGTTCCAGGGTCTCGGTCGACCGGCCGGTCGACCGCTGCCCCAACGGTCAGAAATCTGACCGTTGGCGGTAGACCGGGCGGTCGACCGTCAGGCCATCCTGGCTCAAACGGCTAGTTTTTTCTAGCTCTATAAATTGGGGCTTTTGGGGTCTGTTTTCTACAAGATTTTAAGAAGAGTTTTGGGCTAGTTTTTCTCACTTATTTTAGTGGTTATATCCACAAGTTTGAGAGCAAATATTTCCAATCAAAAGGAGAGTTTTTATCAAGAGTGTTTAAAGTGATTTTCTTGAGTTTTCCTCCACCATCTCTTTCCTTGTTTTCTCACATAATACTTGAGCCATCCATTGCTATATCTACCCATAGGGATTTGTTGTGAGAGGATTTTAGGTGATCAAGAGTTGTGATCACCAAAGTTCCTTCATTTGCTTTGAGGAGGCGGACGAGTGCGTTCGCGGTTGTTTCGAGTTCGTGTGTGGACTCGGTGTTTGAGGTGCGGCCTCGGCGAGCTAGTGAGCTTGCGGTGTGTACAGGACTAGGGAGTCCTAGAGCTTGTAGGTGTTGCGGCACCAAGTGATCCGGTGGGATCGATTTTAGTGGAAATCCTTCGTAGTGTCGAAGGCGGGGATGTAGAGCAAGTGTGCTCGAACCTCGAAACAAATCTCTCGTGTTTGCGATTGCTCTTTCTCTCTCTCTCCCTTACTTGTTTATATCTTGCATGCTATTATTGCTCTTATCTTTATATGCTTGATATTCTTATTGTACTTAATTGTTATATGCTTGGGGTTTGTTTGCTAACACTTGTATTCAACCAAGAGAACCAACGCGGCACCTCAACTCTTATTTAGAGGAATCTTGAGGAGTTAGTCCAGAGCCCTTCACGGGGAATCCGGCTACACTCTTGTGTTATACGTGGTGTTTAGTGTAAGAAATTTTAGTTTGCATCATATAAGTTTTAATTCCACATTATTAACCATTAGATTAGCTCATCACCTATTCACCCCTGTAGGTGATTTACAGTTGGTATCAGAGCCTAGTGCTCTTGATTTGGGTCTTACAACCAAGAGTTAAAAATCCTTATTTTATAGCTAATCACAATATTTGTTTACACACACCATGGACTTTATGACACCTCCCACCTTTGACATCCTTAACATCTAAACTTAGAAGGTTAAGATGTCTTTGTACCTTAAAAGCCTAGGCATTCATGTTTATCTTGCTACAACTAAAGATTCATATGATAATAATAGCAAGTATATTGAGGCTAACTCAAAAGCCCTACATGCTTTAAGATCTACCCTAAATGATGTTTATTTATGTAGGGTTGCTAACATTGATTCGGCTTTTGTAGTATGGAACTCATTGATCTCCCTTGGCGAAAAAGAACAATACTATGCGGAGAGCGATTCGGATGTTGGAAGTGACACCTCCAACGTGTGCTACATGGTCCAAGGGGATAACCCCCTTGAGGTAAACACCGAATCCAAGCTAGATGAAGATGTTGATATGTCATATGATGAGCTTGCATCTTTTTGTCAACAACTTCTTGAAAAATATGAATTGCTTAAAAAGGATAACAAAAATTTGAAAAAGAAATTTGATTGCATGTTAAATGAAAATGATTCTTTTAAAAGTAAAGTTGCATGCATTGAAAAAGAAAATGAAATTTTGAAAAATGAGAATGTTTCCTTGATGTCTAAATTAAATGATCTTTGTGAAGGAAACACTACTTTGAAAAATAAAATTGTTTTGGTGGAAAATCAAAAGGAAGTTGCTTTACATGAAAACACTTCTTTAAAAAGAAAAATGGTTGAAAAATAAAAGGAAAATGTTTCTAAAAAGAATAAGAAAAATAAGTCTCATTCTCACCATGCTTTACATGCCACTACTAATGAGATGAAGTTTTTGAAAAATAAAATAAATTGTTTGAGCTCAACTTTGAGCACATGTGCATTTAATCATAAGAAGTTGGAGTCCTTGTTTTCAAAAAAATAAGCTTCACATGTTCATGTACATCATCCACAACATGCATATGCACACTTTGTACGTCATGATCACACCCACACTCATATGCATCCTAGAGTGTACAAATGTACACATTGTGGCCGCAAAGGCCATCTAGCAAAGTTTTGTTTTGATAAGATGCATCATATTAATTTTGCTAATAAAAATGTTTGGCTTCCTTATAAGACTAACCCCAAGGACCCAAAAGAAAATGGGTACCAAAATCCCCACCTTATGTTTTGATGTAGGTAAGGACTCTCACACAACGTGAGAGGGATGGTGCCTTGATGGTGGATGCATATGAACTTGATGGACACACATTTGATGCACCGCTATCAAGGAGGTTTGGTGGAACAACCACCATGTTTTGGAGATTTGGAGTATAGTTCTTTGGTTTGGTAACTATCTCTAAACTCCTAGTTTATTTACATGCTTATTCATATATGATATTTTTAGCATGTTCATGTTTTTGTGCTTCATGTGGTAATACTAGTTTAAATGTAGTTTTTATTAAAACTTGGATATATATATATATATGTACAAGTAGTGAGCAACAAATTGATTCATATATGTTTGCACTTCATTGTTCATTTGTACTCACTATATGCACATGTATAGCCTAGTTTTGATGATTTCCTCATTTACACTTGTTTTGCCTATTTTCACGTCTTACTTCATGTATATGTATTTTGTATTCAAATCTAATAAATATACATGTATACCCCATGAGTCATTTGCCTTCATGCAATTTACATTATGGACTCTTTTTATGTTTGGGATATGTATGCATATTGTTAGGATTGAATAAAAACATACATATACCTAGAAGTTTGTTTTTAAGATGAAAAATGAATTTTTATGATTTTCATCTTTATATGAAAAATGAATTTTCATGATTTGTTTGATAAAATGATATTCATGTTTGTTTTGAGCATTATTGATTATTTTCATGAAAATACTACTTACATGATTTTTGTACACTCACACTTTATTTGTTTTGTCATGACATTGTTTCATGAACATCTTTATGAGCTTTATCGATTTCGAGTGTCAAATCTTATGTATTTAGTATGCTTCATGGATATATAGGCTTCATGTTTTGAAGGATCTTTAACTAGTTTTTCAAAAAATTATTTTAACTAGTTATTGTTCTTCATTTGGTAGTGTTTTCACTATTAAACTATTTTCAAAACCCTATTTTTGAAAACCCCTTCTAACCGCTTAATGGGCGGATGGATGGGCGATTATGCCTTGTAATCTTAATTGAAAAATCTTTTATCTTGAGCATATAATGGGTGGAAGGTTATGAGTTATATACTTGATCTCAATTGATATTTTCATTTTGTATATACTCATATTTTGGTTTATATATGTATGCTTTTCATTTTCATACATATATATGATTTATTTGTGCGAAATTTAAAATAGGTTTATATGTTTGAAGCACAAAGTTTGTTTATGCTAAGCTTGATTCAAATTCTTATTTTCAATTGGTATCTCAATTGATTGTTTAATAAGCTTATGCATTAGTTTTAAAATTGATATTTTTATTGATATCAAAAATATGCAATAATTTTCATTGGTATCAATATGATTCTATTTTGATTAAATTCAAAATTTGTAATGTTTATTTACAATTGGTGTTGGTATCAATTTGTCTACAATTGATACTTTAAAAAATTTTGTTTATATGATATCTTAAAATTTGATTTACTAAGATATCTCAAAATCTGTTTTATTGAGAAAAACTCAAAATTTGTTTTTAATAAGAAAATTAAAAATGTTTTGATTTATATTGCCTATATGCAAGGAGAGCTTAACATCTCTTCTACATATAGATTCATGTTGAGTGTATCTTATTTGAGGAGGTTGACAACTCTTCTTTATGCGGTACACGTGTGTAAGGGGAGCTTCACATCTTCTCTTATGCATTGCATATTATGTGTTATGTGAATTAGGGCTTGTCATCCTTTCTTCATGTAATGCATGTATGTAGGGAAGTTAATTTAGCGTCTTCCTCTTCATGAATGTATATCGCATATATTCTCTTTTATTGATTTGTTTAATGTTACCCCTTTGTTGATTTTGCTTTTGACAAAAAGGGGGAGAACATTTTTTTTGTTTTTACTTTAACCCCTTTGTTAATGATTGACAAAAAGGGGGAGAAATATTTGGATTTTATATATGCATGTTTTCCTTACTTTATACATAAAGGGGAAGAAGTATTTATGTTTATGCATATATGTTTTGTGTTACAAATAGGAGAAAAAGAATTTGATGTGTTTCATGCTTATTTATGCATGTTTATCTCCATATATTTGCATACATGTTTATGAGCATTCATTGCATAATTATTTGTTTATTGCTATGCATGAGTTAAGGGGAGCTTCCTTGAAGCTTTACTTTAATCCATGCATATATAACTCCATGAGTTTTGTCATCATCAAAAAGGGGGAGATTGTTGGCCCAAAGGCCTATCACTCTAGTTTTGATGATGATCACTCATGTAGTTATGGTACTAATGATCTTGTGTTTAATTAGTCTCAGATTCATGATCAAGATCTTAGTAGGTGTGTAGCTTCAACAAAGGATTTAAAGTCAAGTTTTGGAGCTAACACGATTTGATTCAAGAGCTTGTGCATCAAGACCACATCAAGTACTCAAGAGGAGTCTAACTCTATGGATCGTGTTTGGACCAAATCAAGAAGATGTGAAGACTTCAAGTGAAGACCTTCAAGATCAAGACTTGTGTCTAGGTTTGTTTTTATAAGATTTTGTTTTTAGATAAAATGTAAATGATAGAATAGTTGGTGGATTGCTCAAGTATACCATATACACACACACTCTTGATTTAGATGAGTTTTTCATAAAAGAATTTTTATTTTGAAAAAATACAAAAGAGTTTTCTTTTTGAAAAATACCGGTTTGATTTTTGGACTTCATATATATACATGTATTTAACCAAAACCATATTTAGAGCTTAATGTCAAAAACATAGATATTTCACCATGTATGTGTAGATCATATCCATACTCTCTGTGCTTTAAAAGAGTTTAAAATATCTTATTTTTGTATTTGGAGAAGTTTTGGGAAAACCAATTTTGGAAAAATACAGTTTTAGTTTTTAATCAAAATTTTCAAGTTACAAAAATAGTTCAAATTATTTGTATCATGTCTTGATTTTGTTCAAGCATGTTTGTTTATCAAAGTATAATGTTAAAACTATTTTTGAAGATTTTTCATGATTTTATGGGATTTTATTGAGTAAAAAATAACCAAGTTTTTAATCCCTGAAATAGTCTGGTCTGGCTTCTGCCGGTCGACCGGACCGGTCGACCGAAGCTTGAAGTCGGTCGACCGAGACGGTCGACCGACGTGCACAGACGTGCACGCCAGCCTTTGCTGGAGGGCCGGTCGACCGCCAGAGAGCTCTGCTCTCTGGAAAGCCCCGGTCGACCGGGCCGGTCAACCGGCAGAGAGAACTGCTCTCTGTTCCAGGGTCTCGGTCGACCGGCCGGTCGACCGCTGCCCCAACGGTCAGAAATCTGACCGTTGGCGGTCGACCGGGCGGTCGACCGTCAGGCCATCCTGACTCCAACGGCTAGTTTTTTCTAACTCTATAAATTGGGGCTTTTGGGGGCTGTTTTCTACAAGATTTTAAGAAGAGTTTTGGGCTAGTTTTCCCACTTATTTTAGTGGTTATAGCCACAAGTTTGAGAGCAAATATTTTCAATCAAAAGGAGAGTTTTTATCAAGAGTGTTTAAAGTGATTTTCTTGAGTTTTCCTCCACCATCTCTTTCCTTGTTTTCTCACACAACACTTGAGCCATCCATTGCTATATCTACCCATAGGGATTTGTTGTGAGAGGATTTTAGGTGATCAAGAGTTGTGATCACCAAAGTTCCTTCATTTGCTTTGAGGAGGCGGACGAGTGCGTTCGCGGTTGTTTCGAGTTCGTGTGTGGACTCGGTGTTTGAGGTGCGGCCTCGGCGAGCTAGTGAGCTTGCGGTGTGTACGGGACTAGGGAGTCCTAGAGCTTGTAGGTGTTGCGGCACCAAGTGATCCGGTGGGATCGATTTTAGTGGAAATCCTTCGTAGTATCGAAGGCGGGGATGTAGAGCAAGTGTGCTCGAACCTCGAAACAAATCCCTCGTGTTTGCGATTGCTCTTTCTCTCTCTCCTTTACTTGTTTATATCTTGCATGCTATTATTGCTCTTATCTTTATATGCTTGATATTCTTATTGTGCTTAATTGTTATATGCTTGGGGTTTGTTTGCTAACACTTGTATTCAACCAAGAGAGCCAACGCGGCACCTCAACTCTTATTTAGAGGAATCTTGAGGAGTTAGTCCAGAGCCCTTCACGGGGAATCCGGCTACACTCTTGTGTTATACGTGGTGTTTAGCGTAAGAAGTTTTAGTTTGCATCATATAAGTTTTAATTCCGCATTATTGACCATTAGATTAGCTCATCACCTATTCACCCCCCTCTAGGTGATTTACAGGATGGTCCCTACGCACCGGCCTAATCAAAGTGTCTCGAAGACCGCACCACTTAAGCGGCAGCCAGTTTTTTACAACAATGGTTCTATTGAAGGCAGGTACAGGCATACAGCTACTTCATAACGGGAACCATGCAATTAAATCAAGGAGCTGAAAAGTTGAAAGGTGATGTAGACAGCAAGCAAGACAAAATAACAAACTATGCTGAAAACTAACATTATATAACTCCAGAAAAAATAATATGCCAAGAATAAACTATACACCTAGAGGGACATTGCATCTAAATAGCTGAAACAATACACAAATGAAAAAATGGATGTGCTCAAAGTACAGGAAGTGGGAGATTAGGAATTGAATTGGTAAAGGTGGAAAGCACTAAACAATGAACAATTTACAAAACTGAGGAAAGGTGTTGCTCAAAAAGAGCTAATAAGGAACTCAGATCAAATGGTCACAAATGGCATGATCAGTGTTCTCCCACGGCATTAAGCAAGGATGCAGGAGACATAAAGATCCAAGGAAAGTCGGATGGCGGCCAGAAACAGCATTAAACATACAAAAAATGAAAGAAACAACCTTCAAACCTTCTGAAAAAGCAAAAAAAAAATGGATTTTATGTATGAGTTGGGTGTTTTGAATCAGAATTGAATTTCTGCCATGGCAATTTATAGAGAAAACATGTATTTTTGCCCTCTTAAGGCTGTAATAAAACTATTCAGAGACATATTTTTGTAGATACACTTCTGTCATCCTGACTCAAACTTCAGATTTTATTGATTAAGGGAGAAAAATCCTCATGTTGGCCTCTCTCTCTCTCTCTCTCTCTCTCTCTCTCTCTCTCTCTCTCTCTCTCTCTCTCTCTCTCTCACAGAGGTTGTGTAGGTGGGTAGGGATGCGAAGAATGAATGGACGGACATAAAACCTTGTCCCTCTAAAAGAGTCCAGTGAAGAGAATCAGGAGTACTCGCGAGTCAAAATTTCTAAAAACCCCTTTGATTCAAATTTGAGGAGTATCAGAAACATCATCAGTGAAAATAATCTTAATATGGTTGGAGATGAATTGACATAAGAAGCTCCACACTGAATTGATTCTTCTTTTTTGGCCAATTTATCTACCATTGTAATGTGTGTGTGCACGCGAGCGCGCATGCGCAGTGTGTGTGTGTGTGTGTGTGAGAGAGAGAGAGAGAGAGAGAGAGAGAGAGAGAGAGAGAGAGAGAGAGATCTGTGCATTCGAAACTCCCATAAGCTCGAGTCTTTCATTTTTGATATTCCATATCTAACAAGGCAACTTCATTTTATTGACTAGAGATCCAGCAGGAAACTATGTCAATTAGAATATGAGAAAAACTATTAGTTTTGGAAAAATTCAAGACCATCCAACAGAGCTCCTACTTCAGCTACTATATGAATAATAAGAACCATAAATCTGGATACAGTATGATGCTTAAACAGCCTTGAAGAATAAACTCTCCTGCAAATCCATCCCCTTTTCAAGCACCATCCACATTCAGGATTCAACATTCACCTTCAGTTAACGATCAAGATGGCTTAGCCATTTGAAAAATAAGAATTTTTTTTATAGAAAATAAGCATTCAATGGACATACAAAATCTTCTTGAATTAGTATTACCATCATAGAAGTATTTGTGAGTAAGATCCCACTTGCCAACTTCATTAAATCACCTTAATGCATCTAAAAGTGACAGCATTGCTTTAAATCTTTAGTCTATCAAATCCGGACAGGGACCTCTATTTCCATAATTTCCAACATACTACAAAAGGAACCCAACTCCTTGTAACATTCAGAGGTGATGGAGGTTTAAAGTCGAGGAAGAGAATAAATCTATAGCAGAATCAATTTGCATGAAAAAAAATGGGTATAAGGATTTTATAGAAATGACTCCATAATCAGCCGCATGCTGTCCATATAAGAATGTGGATATGTCCTTCATACTTGGATTTAAAAAACATGCACACTTGTTAACTATTTGACTACAAACAAAATTTAATTTTGACTCAACAGCAACTGCAACTGTTAAAGTCCCCAAGAAACAGAAATTTCAAGAGGTAATGTTTATGCAAAATAAATTAGGACAAGCTAATCCATTTGATCTTAGCCTAATTTTCTCCGAAGCTTCTGTAGTACTAGACCACCCCAAGATATTCTCCAATCAGTTCTTCAACTTTTTCAGATAAACTAAAATTCTCTTGGATAATATCTTGAAAAGAATGTTTAGCTTCTGTCTTTCAATGTTCCCAAAATTTTAGTCAACATCTCCACTGATCATATCTTTGATTCCCAGCAAGTTCAGAGATTGATTTTCTGCAAGATGAACCATGATCCATCCTTAGGTTATCCATCCAAAAATCCATATCCCATGGGCCCTGACAGTGACATTGAGATGCCAACCTCATTATTTCAATAAACGAATGAATGCTTCTGCAAGCAAGAGACAAATAACATGGCTTGCTGAAATTTCCATTTCTTGTCAGAATATCTACTTAGCTTTGCAGAATTGAAACCAACATGATTCAATCTTGGACAATATTTTTCCATGCGAAGTACACAGCAATATTAGCCAGGGATCTTGACCTCATTCCACCTTCATCCCGAGGTCTAACATGAACTGGAAAGAGATCCAATGATTATGGTTCAAGACAATTGATCTTTGTTTCTTCTTTTCGTAAATACTGCACTAGAGAATTTATGACTTGGTGGATGCGGTAGTATTCAAAATGAGAGAAAAAAGGGGTTGCTCTTTAACCAGATTATAGGATTGCTCATAGACACTTCTAATCTTATAGAAGTGGCACACAGAACTGTCTGAAATAAAATTTTATTTCATTGCGTACTGCTCTCTTCTAAATAACTGACTATTATTAGTGTATGATAGATAACAGAATAATTCTATACAGTTTGCAGCTGAAATTATTTAGAATCACATATAGAATACCAACAGTTTGCTTCAGGGATAATTTTCTCCCACAATTAAAGCAAACAACACCTGATGTGTGTTTTATTAGCTAGTGAACTGGGTGCAAGATCATCCCTTTTCTTCTGTGTAAGCTCTAACCAATGGGGGAAAAAATAAGTGGAACACAGAACTTTAAATGCTAGATGACTTTAGCGGGATCAAACCGAAATCACAAGACCACTGAAGAAAAGTGAATCCTATTCTTTTGCAGTCACATGCATTTTTGTCCTCTTCCACTCGTCTAATCAGTAAAGTGTGTTTATACTTCCAATAACTGTCTTCCAATAATATTAATATTTCAACCAATACGAATTTTTTTAAAAAAAGTTCAGCTGCTGAAAGGAAGAGGTCGAGGTAACAGAATAACGCACCTTCTGACATGATACCTTTGAATGATTGAGAACCACCAATTTTAGTGCTACCTTTCTTGTTAGCCAGCAGATTATCATCATCAGAATCTGAATCCGAAGAATCAGAAGAAGATATAGTGTAGGCTTCTTCCCATGGGGCTGCCCTTTTCATTTCAGAACTGCACTAAAATATGGGCATCAGATTAAAACAGATGCTTTCTATAAGAAAATCAAAGTACAGCAAGTAGCCAGTTCACGAAATGCTGCCAACTGACCCATCAAATTGATTAAAGCACTTGTGGTGAAAAAAAGCTGGCAACGGTAGTATGCAAATTAGGATTGATTACTCACATCTAATAAGTAATAATTCATCATCATCTAAGTAAAATGGGTCAGCTTTGCTGCTTTATGCTGAATTGAGAAGGTGAAGGGTGACCAAATGTTAAAGTCGGCAATCAACCTGAGGCCCAAAATCTAAGTTGAACCAAAATTTCCATGCAAGAAATTACCAAAAAGCCGCGGGCTTGCCATAAAACTTAGCAATCAGTCAGCAGGCGAGAAATCCTCCAAATTATCCTCAACCATGAAAGAATCTTAAGAAAGGAGATAATGGTACGATTCACTTTAGGGAATGCTGTCCATTCCTAAGAAACAATACAAGGCAAGCAGAAAATTTGCAAGAACATCCCAATTATAAAACCTCATAATTAATTTAGTCCTAGAATATCTAGACCATGAAGTTTACCCCCCAAAAGAGAATTTAATAGCAGTTTAAAAAAATGAAGAAAAAACAAAAGAAAATAAAAGGGATATCTCTATTTCAATGGTGAATAGATAGGGGGAGATTTTAAAAACCTCAACTCACCAAAGGTAATTATATTTTCAAACTAAGTAAAAACCTACCAATCAGACAAATTATTTTTTTGACAGGAACCACCAGACAAATTATAATATAAGTTTATATATAATATAATATTAACCAAGAGTTGCTATAATAAATTGGTAACGCAAATACATATACAACCACATAACTCAAACTGGGTCTATTCCAATTACCAAAATAAACCTATACAATTATACAAACGATAAATCCTTGGAAAAAAAAGTGAAGATTCTGTAGTGGGCACTAATAAGCAAATAAGTAATGGAATGAAACCCTAAGCTCTCTCGTACCTTTATTTGGCCTCGCTTCTTCTTCGATTCACTCTGGAGTCCAAGAAGAGAAGAGGCTCCCTCGATTTTGCTCCCCCCAATCTCTCCCCCCTTTTAGGGCCAGGAGGAACCCAAGCAATTGATTTTGCTGGGTGAGTTTTCGGGCAGCATGATCTGGAGACTTCATGTCATCACACGTGCAAAAGAACCAAGTAGTATTTTAAGATAATGCTTTGTGAGAGTTGTCTCACTCTTCATGTGGTTCAATTCGTAAAAGCTGACAAGGTCGCCTCTTTATCATCGACTTTAAGAATGTCCATCAAAGAATTCATTATCAGTGTCAAGTATCAAAGTCCAATTTTGTAAGAGTTTAAGAAGCAATAGCTTACCTACTATATAAAAGGAAACACCGTTCTCCATCTTAAACATCAATGGAAAAAAAAAAACTAGAAATTTGTGAGGAAAAAAACTCTGAAAGCCTGCCCTTAGCTCTGAGCTTATTGAGATTTTTGCTTCAATAAACCTCTTACCAACCATGCACATAATGAGCAATAGATTTGCACAACTCCTTATCCACACATTCAGAGTGTTGATACTAATACTCCCTCCGTACGCTTTTTGTGGTTGGTTTTTGATCGGACACGAAATTTAAGAATTGTAATTTTTTTGACCGGACACTTCTAATTTTACCCAGAATGTCATTTTTTTATTATAAAGAGAAAAAATATAAGTTTTATTTCATACTTTATATTGGAAATGATAAAAATAACATTAAGAATGATAAAAATAATATAAATAAACTACTAATTTGGGACAAATATTTGCCAAAAAGTGCACTACTATTCCAGACAGAGGGAGTATTTATATAAGCAAATATAATATGCTAGACAACAAGCATCCAACTATTCAAGCATCTAGAATCGAACAATCTAAACCTTTCAAATAAGTATTTTCATATATAAACCCAGCATTCTAAGGTATTAGGCTTCCTACCAAATGGGGACTTGGAGTCCTACTGGAAATAAGATTCAATTCTGGTCATAAGTTTAGACTAGATCTGGACAGATTGACACCCTCAACTTCTTCAAGCCATATCTTCCTCGTATGACATCCATATCCGATAACCTTGGGATTGCTTCGAAGCTTGGCATTGATCACATACCTCAATTATTTGAGTACTTAGTGACTTTAGAAAGTAGGAGACTCTCTAGCCTAACAGTGGCGAGATTTCTCTAACCACTTATCAAGTATCTTTTACCGGACAAATAAGGGCCTAAATCAATAGGGGGAACTTCTTTCATTAACTTTTTGTGAGTCTCAGTTGTCTATTTTTCTTCTTTATAATTTAGTACTGAATAGTCTGAATGTAGGGAGAGAGGAGATACAGGAGATAAAAAGACATTGGAAGAGTTTTTAAACTCATCAGGGAGATAGCGCAGAGATCGGAAGCCAAACTTGAAGAGGCCTGGACAGGGCCCGGTCGACCGCCCAGTCAACCGGTGTGCAGGACGTGCACAGACATGGCCCGGTCGACCATGGCAAAGGAACGGTCGTCCGCTGACATGAGCCAGCTCTCAGTTGGTCCCGGTCGACCGGTCAGTCGACCGTGGAGTCGACCGACAGACGCGTTTTGTTCTCCTTTTAGAGTCCGAACTCCTTTTCTGTTGTGGGGTCGAATCCAATCAGGGTTTCCTAAATCCCTACGACTCTACTTATAAATATGGGCTAGTGCCCTCATGAATTGTATCCCTAGTAGTATTCCTCTGATATTCCCTTTTATTGATTGTTGAATCAATAAAATCTCTCTCTCTCCCTTGCCCCGAGGACGTAGGCAAATTGTCGAACCTCGTTAAATATTGTGTTTGCTTACTTTCTATATTGTTTCTCTATTCTTGTTGTGTGTGTACTTCTCAGGATCGTCTATCTCTATTGGTGGATTTCTCATTGGTTGTTGTCTCGCGCGCAACAAGTGGTATCAGAGCATCCCTGGTTCGTCGTGAGATCGTATGTTGATTCTGAGGGCATCAGTTGTTGTTGGCGGAGATTGTGTGTCGATCTCAAAGCAGCATTGGGACTGTTTGTGAGATCATGTGTCGATCTCAAACAGCGTTTAGATTGCTCGAGGAATCAATTCGGAGGAGTAGATCGCTTCGGAAATTTTTCGAGGGTTTCGTCTTGAGGTAAAGATCCTACCTTTATCTAGTTTTTTGATCTAACTTCATTTGTTTTCGCATTGTTTGAGGAATCAATTGAGAAGATGGCTGGAGATAGTACATTTACGGTGAAATCCGTGAATCCACATCCGTTGAGGATTGATATGGTGAAGTTTGACGACAAGAACAACTTCGGTATGTGGAGATGTGAGGTGATGGATGCATTGACGGCATCAAACCTCGAAGACACTCTACAGTTGGAGAAAAAGCGTGATTCTACTACTGAAGAAGATTGGAAAAGATGAACCGGACAGCGTGTGGCTTGATCAGGTCTTATTTGACATAAGACATCAAGTATCATGTGTTACATGAAACATCTGCAAGGCAGCTGTGGGAGATCCTGAAAGAAAAGTATACGACAAAAAACGTCGAATCGCGGTTGCAGTTATAGAGGAGGCTTTATCGTTTCCAGATGAAGAGAGGATGCTCCATTAACGAATACATGAATAGCTACACAAAGCTTCTTACAGACCTGGTTAATGTGGGTGTGGAGATCGATGAAGAGGATAAGACGGTAATTCTATTTAATTCTCTTCCTGAAGAAGAGTATGAGACCTTTACTCTTACATTTATAAATGAAAGAAAATCCCTTAATTACAATGAGGTGTCTGTTGCTCTTGTGAATTATGATGTAAGAAGGCAGGACAAACTGTCTTCTTCTAGAAGCACAATAGAGAGGCATTGGCAGTAAGAAGCAGGAGTTCCAATCGGAAGGGTAGAGGTGATTAGGGAAGATTGAAGTCCAGATCAGATTTCAGAGATCTGAAGAAGAACCAGTGCACCTTATGCAAGGAGCATGTGCACTGGAAAGTTGATTGTCCGAAGGCCAAAGGTAAGAAGAAGGAGTCGATGACCGAGGCAAATCTCGCACAGGTGGTTAATACTCATGCCAGTACTTCACAGGCGGATGGATCAGACTCAACTCATCGGTATTTTCTTTCTCTGTTACTACTCCTACTGTTGGTTACTCAGATAATTCTGAGTAGATCTTAGATACAGGAGCTACCTATCATGTGTGCCCGAACAGGAACTGATTTTCTAGCTTTGAGAAGTTAGATGAATGTTTCACTATCATGGGCATCTGTGTAATGTGGAAGGGATAGGTACAATCCGTATCAAGATGTTTGATGGGATAGTATGAGAATTGAAGAAAGTGAGGTATGTACCTCAACTCAAAAGGAGTCTTATCTCAGTTGGAACTTTGAAAACGTTGGGCCTTGTGGTATCTAAACGAGATGGTGTTCTCAAGATGAATATAGGCTCAATGGTAGTTATGAACAATCTCTACTACTTGAAGGGTAGTACAGTTACAGGTCAGGTGGATACTTCTATTTCTTCAGATGATGTTTGTACACAGGTCTGGCAGATGAGAGTCAGACACGGAGGTGAAAAGTCTTTGCAAGCTCCAGCGAAGAAGGGATTATTTGAAGGTGCATCTACCTGCAATATGAAATTGGGTGAACACGATGTTTTGGACAAGAAGAAGGTGAAATTCAGCACCCCTACTCACCACTCTGAAGGTCTTCTTGATTGTGTTCACGTAAGTATTTGGGGACCTGTTAAGACTGCATCGCTTGGAGGTCATAGGTACTTTATCTCTTTTATTAATAAATTATCTAGGTATTGTTGGATATATCCTATGAGATAAAAGTTTAAAGCCCTAGGTATGCTGGTGAAGTGGAAAGATATGATGGAGAAACAAACTGGTAGGAAGATCAAGGAGCTACATATTGGTAAAGTTGAAAGACACAAGAACCAATTTCTAAGATTTTGGCCAGAACACTGGTATTGGTACTCATTTCACAGATGGAATACATGGATTGGCTAAGGATATAAACTGTTCCTTACTGGAGAAGGCTCGGTATTTGTTGTCTAATGCACAATTATACAAATCGTTTTGGGCTGAGGCGATTGTGTATGCTAGCCATCTCATAAATGGGTTGTCATTGACTGTGATAGGAGGTAAAACTCCACTAGAAGTTTGTTCTAAAAAAGCTGCTCAAGATCATGGTTTGCTACGAGTATTTGGAAGTCCGGCCTACTTTAGTGCCAAAGATGGTATGGTGAATCCGCGAGCAAAGAAGTTTGCGTTTTTGGGTATCAAAAGAAATATGAAAGGTTGCAGGTTGTGGGACCCCGAAAATAGAAAGATTGTGTTGAGTCAGCATGTTACATTTGATGAGACTTCAGCGTTGAAGTCTACCGTCTCTCAGTAGGTGGAGAGGACGAAGACCAAGGAAGTATCGCAGAGGGTGGAGGTTGATGCTACTCCACCACCTCCAGTTGGTTCGGTATCAGTGAGGACTTCACCGGATGTGACACCGGGTGAAGATCATGTAGCCAGTTTTGATGCTGAACAGGTTGAAGGCATTGATGAGAATGTCGAACTATTTGCAGCAATTGGAACCAAGATAAAACCACGAAAGTGGGTGCAGAGCTTGAATCTCAAGTTTGTGACCGCGACAAACTCAAGTTGAAGGCCGTTTGTTCTCCATGACAGCAGTAAGGAGATTCATATGACTCAGTCAGGTCGGTTCACTGCTGAAAATTCAGTCACAGGTGCTTGAGCTTGATGGAGCTCATTTCAGTGAACTACGATTGGCTTGATCCCTTAGGCAAGGTACGTAGGCAGCCGTAAAGGTGCAGTCATTTGGTGATGCAACCCGTATGAAGCTATTTGGGCTCTCAAGAAGCTGATTGAGACTTCATGTAGAGGTGAAGAGTTGGACTTCACGTAGAGGTGAAGAGTTGGAATTCACGTAGAGATAAAATAAAAAGTTGGACTTCACGTAGAGGTGAAGCATTGTGATCTCGATGAATAGTTGATTTTCTGGTGAGAAGATGGTTAAGCTTGTATAAGGGGGTATGCATATAGTTTATTGAAGCCGATGATGGTGTTTGGTGTGCTCTACTTAGATTTGGTTGGACCATCTTGAAGACATGTAGACTGGAGAGAGCCAGTCAATGAAGAGTCAGTATTGACTCATGATGGATTCTTCTTGAGGTCATTTGGAATAGAGTTTCATGAAGTTGCTGAGTTGTAGACACGTTCGTTGGTCGGCTCATATGGTGTTGTTCCTCGTCGGTGAAGTGATGGAAAGGTATGTATGATGCATTCCATTTGGATAGCTGAGCTAAAGTTGGAAGCTTACAATTGATATTGGAGTTTGGTGAGAGTTGCAGGTGGCGACGACAAACTCAATTTGGATCTGATGAGATCAGTGGAAATCAACTGTAACTATGCTGGCGATTCATTTGAAAGTATAGGTCTCGTTTGTTGGCCAAGTCGAGATCGTGTTTTGATTTCGTTCAGAGCGCTCAAGTCGAGATCTTGTGTCAATTTGACCGAGATTGTGTGTCGATTTTACCAGGTGTTCGTTGGAGTTCGGCTCAGATTTAAAAATCTTCACCGAGGTGGAGATTTGTAGGGAGAGAGGAGATAAAGGAGGCATTGGAAGAGTTTTTAAACTCATCAGGAAGATAGCACAGAGATCGGAAGCCAAACTTGAAGGAGGCCTGAATAGGGCCAGGTCGACCGCCCGGTCGACCGGTGTGCAGGGCTCGGTTGACCGCCCGGTCGACCGGTGTGTACGACGTGCACAGACATGGTCCGGTCGACCGCTCAGTCAACCATGGCAAAGGAACGGTCGATCGTAGCGGTCGACCGACTGACATGAGCCAGCTCTCGGTTGGTCCCGGTCGACCGGGCCAGGCGACCGAGGACAAGGGTCAGTTGACCGACAGACGTGTTTTGTTCTCCTTTTAGGGTTCGGACTCCTTTTCTATTTTGTGGTCAAATTCAATCAGGGTTTCCTAAATCCCTGGGACTCTCTGACTATACATATGGGCTAGAGGCCTCATGAATTGTATCCCTGGTAGCATCCCTCTGGTATTCCCTTGTATTGATTGTTGAATCAATAAAATCTCTCTCCCTTGCCCCGAGAACGTAGGCAAATTGCCGAATCTCGTTAAATATGGTGTCGGCTTACTTTCTCTATTGTTTCTCTGTTCTTGTCGTGTGCGTACTTCTCCAGCGCATCTATCTCTATTAGTGGATTCCTCATT
Source organism: Agave tequilana (assembly GCA_038442645.1). Lineage (NCBI taxonomy): Eukaryota > Viridiplantae > Streptophyta > Magnoliopsida > Asparagales > Asparagaceae > Agave > Agave tequilana. Next base: position 335,730 of record JAVJIF010030918.1, read on the forward strand.
GGTTGTTGCCTCGCGCGCAACACTGAATGTCGTCATTGGGTCGAAGCCGACAACTAATCCATGATTGTTTTGCAGGACTCCAGGATATTTTTTGAAGCTTTTGTATCTCTCCATTGAATTAGATCTTTATCATTTTTGTATTTTCACTGAGGTCTCCTCGCTATATTTTCCCGAAGATGAGAGTTGATATAAAGATGGAGATTAAATGGAGTAATCAAGAACAAGCAATTTTGTTCTCTTTGACGTGGAGCAAAGCAAATAACAATCAAGAACGAACAATATGACTTTATAGCAATGGAAGTCTAATGAATCAACAAGACTTATTGGATGAACTGATAGGGTAAGTGTAGTGATTCCATACTGGGACTTCAGGAAAAGATTCTATGTTCACAAAGAGATACAAAAAGATGACTGATGATGTTTTTGATTGCAAAGAACAGATAAGTTGAGAGGAGAGGAGCTAATGTATGGAATTCATTTGTTCATTTTCATCCCTTTAAATGGGAGACTGTATAGCTTGAATGTTTTCTCTCCCTTTAGTTCTTTTTATACTTTTTAAGTATTGTAATCACTATTGCTCAAATATTTCCAAAGTAATATCTGTAGATATCTATGTTTTAATATTGTTCTTGGGTTTTTAGCTGGAATTTTTTTGGATCTCAGAGCAGTTGTGGCAAGATCTTTTAATCACCATCTTTACTATTTAATGCCAACTCTTGGAGGGGTCAAAAAATTTGGATTGTAATTAGATTTTTGCATTGTGTCTGTCTCAATGACACATTTCTCACCAAACTACTCTAAAAATTCTGCATATCTACAATTGAGTTCCACTGGACAACAACCGGTGGTACACTCAAAGAAAAATCAGGGTCAACGTCCATCATAAGGTAATACATGAAATCAAAAGAAGAAGATACGGTCCCGGTGTTTCTCATGCATGATCGGTATCTGTTCGATTGACAGATCGAATTGAAAGATCTCTACAAAAATTAGGGCACCAAGGCCTATTGGAATTGTAGGTTGTTGGCACCCCACAACATAGTGTCTGAGACTAGTCAAACCGAGCGAAGTGAGGTTTTTCCCGTGACTCCTTTTTACACTTTGTCCGTCTGTCTGTCCTTCAAAAAAAAAAAAATAGCCGCAGAGAACTGAGAGACCTCTCCCGTCTCCCTGCCTCCCTCCCTCCTCCTTACTCCTCGCTCCCATCTTCCTGCTCCTTCTTCTTCTCCCCCCTCACCCCCCCTCTCCAAAACAAATAGCCGCAGAGAACTCAAAGTTTTCATGAGTCAGAATAGCATCATTGGACACCAACCAACTCCAATTGACCAAATTAATTCATGCTCCATTCTCTCTTATCGCCTTGCCAGTTTCTTCGTAGTTGGTTTATATGTTTCACAAACCCATCTTGAAAGCTCAAAGATCGACATGGTATACATCGGGATGGTTGAAAATACTTAGTTAACAAAGGGTAATCCTTCCCTCCAAGTAAGTGACTTCTCCCTCTCCAACCTGCTAGTTTCCGGGCAACTTTGTCAATCAAAGGAATTCAATTTAATTGACTCAATCTGCATGGAGAGATTGTAGATCCCAAACACCTAAAGAGAATTTTTCAATATTACAATGAAGGCATGCAGCGAACAGTCAGCTCGTTCTCGAGTGATACCAATCCGGAGAAGGGAGCTCTTGTCATAAGTTAATCATGAGTCCCGACCATGCCACAAGGCAAATCAAGATCCATTTAAGGGTGATTTCCACGGCAATATCATCTGCTCCAAACTTGAGTGTGTCGTCTGCTTATACTGAAAAATCGAGATTCCCTGTCGACTCCTGATGGTATCGACACACTAAATGTGGTTAACTCATTTAGCTTTCTTGATCATCCCGCAACTAAAGTAAATATCAGCGAGGAAAGAGGACCTCTTGTAACGTCGCAATACAATCTAGGATTGACCTCCCTTCAATGAAACCACTCTGTTCTGTGTTTATGAGACAGTCCATGATTGAGGTAAGTTAGTCGGTTCCTGATAAGTTAAGGAGACTGATGGGTCTAAATTCCCAAACCTTGATGGCTTTATCTTTCTTAGGGATCAACAAAATTTAGGTAAGTTCATGCTCCTCATATCAAGGTGCCCGCGATAAAGTTTGTGGAAGATATGCATCAAATCTATTTTATTAATAACCAAGATGAAATACAACACCCTTAACCTTCTCTCCAGTAACTGGTGCTTCCATGGGAGAGAGATCCTCTCTGACCATGTCCCCCCAAATATCATCAGACCATGCCCCCCCATGTATCATCTGTAAGAGTAGCTATGGTCTCTGAAGAGGTTATAAAAGTAAGTATCAACGGTCAGTCAGGTTTGAGATGCTATTGTCATCATCTTGAAGAGTGATGATAGAACTAGTTCTCTGCCTGTTATCAGCAACCCTGTGGAAGAAGGCCGCATTGGCATCCCCTCTTTGATCCACTGTGTCAAATTGTCTATGGAACGCTTTATATATATGCCATCTTAATAAAATTCTAGGGCTTCAAGTTTATATTCACATGCATTCCACATGCTAAACATTAGTATAAATATTTAATAGCGATCAGTTTGTAGTCCTCAGCGAATCAATTTCTTAAAAGACTTTTTTCAGTATAGAGCAATTATCAAGAAACAAGAGGTTCCATAAAAGTTGTCCTGTATACTTTTGTTTTTTCTTTAAAGAAAACATGACTGATTCCATTAAGAGAACCCAATGAAAATGAAAAGAAAAATGGAAAAAAAAAAAAAAAAATTGATAAAAAATGCAAATGAGATAATTAGTGGATACACCAATCCGTTTCTTTTATTCCTCCTCCCACAATCGAATTGCTGCCTAGTACAGGCCCCTACTATAACTAGCAGCCAATCGGATGGACTGAAAGGGAATAAAAAACTAGCTGATTGTCGAACCAACAGCTTGAAGTTGAAAGGGTAGTGAATCTGTTGTCATAAAACCAATGAAACATCAGGCAACAGGCGCAAATGCCCGAAATGATGCTGCATTAACACTTCTCCCTATGCTACGACCTGAACGGAAAGGTGGATCCCTAAGTTTGAAAGGATAGTGGATTTATCTATGCTCTCTCTCTATATATAGAGAGAGAGAGATACATCAAAAGGTTTCAAGCCCAAATCTTTCCAACTCAAATATAACCCTCCCACATATGAATACAAAATCCATTCCGTTGAAGTCAATCTATATTATTTCAAATATCTATAAACTAAAAATCAATTATTTTGAATAAAAATAGGGAGAAAACGAACAGCCAAATAGTGAGTTGGTAAGTTTAATGGTGTAACATTTGAAACCTAACAAAAATTGATTTGTAGGGTTTTTAAATGTTTAGATCATCATCAAATGCCCGGATCGAGAATTTGTATGTCTAAAAATATAAATCTAACCAACTCACTACTCTCGGTCGTTCATTTTACGCCGCTTGATGGATGGGCAAAAAGTATTCAAAACACTTGTTTTTCGGTTTATAAATACTTGAAATAATATATATCAACTTCAACGGAGTAAATCTTGTATTCGAATGTCGGGGTATCGTATTTGAGTTGGAAGGATTCAGGCTCAAATTCTTTTGGAAGAACACAAGTGTGTGTGGGGGGTATGTGTGTGAAAATATTCTATTGAGAACTCCACAGTGATAACCTTCGTGTGAACTCTATGATGAGCCACCCCGTGGATGATTCAAACCGTTCATCTTAATCTATATACTCTAATTAGGTAATCAATAAAAAATCACGTGATTCCGAACTTTTTTACCTATGCATAAAATGGTTACAAAATATATGTTATATTCGCTGTAGAATAAAGATGTCATTTAATGCATGGTTAAAAATTCATAATTACGTGATTTTTCATTGATAGCCTAATTAGATTATATAGATTAAAATGAACGGTTATGATCATCCACGGGGTTGGCCAATTGTGGAGTTCACACAAAGCGCTTGGTGAGAATAGTTCTCACCGAATAGTTCCATATATATATATATATATATATATATATATATATATATATATATATATATATATATATATATATATATATATATATATATATATATATAGAGAGAGAGAGGAGAGAGAGAGAGAGAGAGAGAGAGATATCTTCATGTGAGAAACTTTCTCACACGAAGACCGTGAGAAAACCATATAGGGGCGATCATGTGGATGATCCGAACCGTTCACCTTAATCTATATACTTTATTTAGGCTGCGAATAAAAATCATGTGAGTTCAAGTCTTTTTACTCATTCAACAAGTGGTTACAAAACATACGTGTTATTCACCGTAGAATAAAGATGTCACTTGATGCATAAGTAAAAAGACTTAGAATCGCGTGAATTTTTATTGGTAGTCTAATTATAGTATGTAGATCAAGATGAACGGTTCGGATCATCCATAAAATCTCTCTTATATAGTTTTCTCACGAAAGTTATTTTGAGAAAGTTTCTCATTTGAAAATTTTCCTATATGTGTGTGTGAGATCTATTCCATGGATGATCCGAACCATTTATCTTAATCTACGTACTCAAATTAAACTAACAATAAAAATCACACTATTCCATGCCTTTTTACTCATGCATTAAGTGGTTACATAAAATATGTTATATTAGTGGTAGAAAAAAGATGTCATTTGATACATAAGTAAAAAGTTTCAGAATCGCATAATTTTTTATTATTAACCTAATTTGACTACGTAAATTAAGATGAACAGCTCAGATCATTTATAAGGTGGCTCATCGTAGAGTTCGTACGAAGCTTATCATACACATGCTGGGATTTTTGCACCCTAGTGCACGTTGCTAGTTTTCATAAAAGAGATAAATCATCATAAACACAGGTACATACAACAAGAAACGGATCATGCAATTGAGATGAAGCAGCCAAAATGATATTGCACATTACCCTAATTCTGTGATGATCAGCACATAAAGGTGGGTAGATCCAGGAAAGAGGCTGCCCATAAGTTTGTGCTTTCAACCATGTCCAGATATTCCCCCACTTCTCTTGAAATTAAGGGCGATCCAAATGCTATAAAATGCTTCAGAATTCAGAGAGATCAAAGCGATATCCAACTAGTTGAGAAATGCGGATATAAATGGACCTCATCAGACAAATCCTAACACGCATATGTTGCAAAACAATTACATGAATAAATTATACAAACTATTACAAAATTGTTTACAAAATATCTTCTGTACAGTCGATCTTGCAGAAAATACTTAGCAGTAAATGAAAGCCTTCGCCTCGAGAGCAATTTCATTCAGATACCCAGAATGCATCACATCTGCTTGGAACCATTGGAGAGCAATGATCTAGTGGTTCTCATGAGACCTTTTCATGAATCCAAGTCGGCTTGAGGATACCTGCAGGAGACGAATGCCCATGATATAGCAAGGTACATGATTATATTGTGGGGAGAGAGAAGAATAAAAAGTTCAGAGGATGGAGTTTTTTTTAAGGATAAGGATTGGGCTGTCGACAGTCATACTCGGATACGCTCAAGTTCTGAAGCGAGTTATCGACAACAACCACTTTGCGCTGTCGACAGCATTTTACCGAAAGCGGGGTTTGTCAGAGAACTGTCGACATTCCTCTTGGGCTGTCGACAGCAAGAGGATTCTGGGCGAATTTGAGCAGGTGTTTGAATTCATTTCTGAACCGAATTTGGAGTTGTTGGTCTTTTTCTTGAGAGACTCCATGCCTATATAAAGAGGGGTAATTGCCCCAGAGATTGAATACTATAATTGATTGGTTTAATAAGAACTCTCTCCCCTTTTGCCCGAGGACGTAGGCAAATTACCGAACCTCGTTAACTCTTGTGTTCTCGCTTTCTTTATTTGCCTTTTTCTTGTGTTTGACGACTATTCTCCGGGGCATCTCTACTTTGACGTTGATGGTTCCAACAAGTGGAATCAGAGCTTTTCGTCGAACCTTTTCGGGTTTGACGAAAGTTTCGTTCGGGTGGAGCAAATCAACTTGGAAACTATCTACATTCTATAGTTTTGTTCGGAGGTAAAGATCTGATCTTTCCTATTTGGATTTGTTTCTACTAATCATTTTCCACATTACTTTGAGGAATATACTGGGGAGATGGCTGGAGATAGTTCATCCACATTGAAAACCGTGAACCCACATCCGTTGAAAATCGATGTGATAAAGTTTGATGGCAAGAACAACTTTGGGATGTAGAGGTGTGAGGTAATGAATGCATTAACTGTATCAAACCTTGAAAACCCTCAACGTTTGGAGGAAAAGCCGGAGGAAACTTCTGAAAAAAATTGGGACAAGATGAATAGAACGACGTGTGATCTCGTAAAGTCTTATTTGACACAAGACATCAAGTATCATGTGCTGTATGAGACTTTCGCAAAGAAGCTGTGGGAGATCCTCGAAAAGAAATATTTGACGAAGAGCATCGAATCGCATTTGCAACGGAAGAGGAGGCATTACCGATTTCAGTTGAAGAGAGGAATTTCCATTAACGAATCATGAATAACTATACCAAGCTTTTAACAAACTTAGTTAATGTGGATGTGGCGATCGAAGAAGAGGATAAGTCATTGATTCTACTGAATTCTCTTTCTGATGAAGAGTGCGAAAACTTTATCCTAACCCTGATCAATGGTAAACAAACACTTAACTATAGTGATGTGTCGGCTGCTCTTATAAATTATGAAGCGAGGTGGAAGGACAAGCAGTCTTCTTCAAATGGCACATCAACAGAGGCGTTGACAGTAAGAGGCAAGGGTTCCAACGAAAGGGTAAAGGCGAGCGTGAGAGATCAAAATCCAGGTCAAATTTCAGAGATCCGAAGAAGAACCAGTGCGCTCTCTGCAAAAAATTAGGACACTGGAAGATTGATTGTCTAAAGATTAAAGATAAGAATAAGGAGTCAAAGATCGAGGCAAATCTCGTAAGGATGATCAATACCCAATCAGGTAATACTTCACATGCAGGTGGATCAAACTCTGACTCAACAATATTCTCTCTCTATCACTACTCCTAATATTGGTTACTAAGGCGATTCTGAGTGGATGCTAGATACAGGAGGAGCTACCTATCATGTGTGTCCCAATAGGGATTGATTTTCCAGCTTTGAGAAGGTAGATGGATGCTCCGTTATCATGGGTGATGATTGTCCATGCAGCATGAAAGGGATAAGTACGGTCCATATCAAGATATTTGATGGGAGAATGCGGAAATTGAAGGAAGTAAGGTATGTACCTCAATTGAAAAGGAATTTTATCTCTGTTAGTGCCTTGTAAGCATTAAATCTTGAAGTATCTATTGGAGATGGTATTCTCAAGATGACTAGAGGCTTGATGGTTGTTTTAAACGGCGTCCGACGCAATAACTTTTTACAACTTGAAGGGTAGTACGGTTACAGGACAAGTGACAATTTCTAAAGATTCAGATGATGATTGGACCTAGCTTTGGCATATAAGGCTCGGACATACGGGAGAAAAGTCTTTGTAAGTTCTAACAAAGCAAGATCTATTGAAGGTGTCAGAACTTACAAATTAGTTTTTTGTGAACATTGTGTCATCAGAAAGAAAATCAAGGTGAAATTCAGTACTACAACTCATTGCAGCGAGAGAATTCTGAATTATGTTCACACTGATATTTGGGGACCTACCAAGACGGCATTTATTGGAGGTAACCACTACTTTGTGTCTTTTGTAAATGGCTACTCAAGGCGATGCTGGGTATATACCATGAAATACAAAAGGAAATCCTGGAGTTGTTTGTGGAGTGGAAGAGGAACATGGAGAAAAATACAAGAAGAAAGATCAAGGTACTCAGTTCAGATAATGGGGAGAGTATACAAGCGATCCTTTCCTACAGCGATGTTGTGATGAGGGCATAGATATACACTTCACAGTAAGAGAAACAACGCAACAAAACGGGGTTTCTGAAAGTATGAACATGATCTTACTAAAGAAGGTCCGGTGCATGTTATCCAATGCCGGTTCATCGAAATACTTTTGGGCTGAGGCATTGGCGTATGCTTGCTATCTCGTTACAGGTTGTCATCGTCTACGATAGGAGGTAAAACTCCTCTGGAAGCTTGGTCAGAAAAAGTTGCTCAGAATTATGATTTGCTAAAGGTATTTGGGTGTCCGACCTATTATCATATTAAGGAAGACAAATTGGACCCAAAGCGAAGAAAACTATGTTCGTAGAATTCAAAAATGTATAAAAAAGTTATAAATCTGGGATCCAAAAGACAAGAAATTTATCCTAAGCAGAGATGTCATGTTTGATGAGGCTTCAATGGTGAAGCCTTCAAACTCTCAGCAAGTGGAGAGTGAAAAGACCAAACGGATATCGCAGCAGGTGGAGAGTGATGCTACTTTGTCTCTAAATAGGATAATATCATTGGAGATCATACCCACAGTGACACAAGGTAGTGTTATGTAGCGTATTAGGATGCTGATAATGATGAGGATCAAAGACAGACTATGGGTGATATCCAAAAATCCGTTGCAGTTGGAAGAGCGCACAAGAATTCACATAAGCCCAATTGGCTCACTACAAATATGATTATAGCCTATGCTTGCCCAGTCGTTGAAGAGGTGATCCCGTCTACATATAGGAAAGCTAAAATCAGTTTGGAGTCCAAGATGTGGAAGGATGCCATGATGGAAGAGATGAGTTCTCTATACAAAAATGACACTTGCGAACTGTCACAGTTGCCCAAGGAAAAGAAGGCGATTGGTTGTAAGTGAGTATTTGTGAAGAAACATGGATCTCTCAAAGGTGATACTGTATGCTACAAAGCCAGATTGATAGCTAAAGGCTTCGCTCAGCGAGAAGGCATTGACTACAACGGGCATTCTCACCCATTGTGAAGCACTCGTCTATTCAGATTTTATTGGCACTGATAGCACAACATGAGTTTGAACTTAATCAGCTCGATGTGAAGACCACCTTTTCCCATGGTGACCTTGAAAAGGAGATTTATATGTCTCAGTCGACGTGGTTCAAAACTGCTGGAAAAGAGAATATGATATGCAAACTGAAAAAATGCTATATGGATTAAAACAATCCCCAAGGCAGTGGTACAAGCGTTTTGATAGTTTCATAAGAGGCAAGAGGTACACACGAAGCCATTACGACTCATGTGTATATTACAATAAGCTATTGGTGGAGAGTATATCGACTATTGTATATGGATGATATGCTCATCGCTTCTCAGAGCAGATCCGCAATTCATAAATTGAAGGATTTGTCTTCCAAATTTGAGATGAAGGATCTTGGTGAAGTAAAAAATGTGTTAGGCATGAAGATTGAGAGAGAGACCGCAAGGATGGCAAGATTAGCTTGACGCAAAAGGAGTATTTGAAGAAGGTACTTTAGAAGTTCAACATCAATGATGACACGAAATCTGTAAGCACAATATTAGTTCCTTATTTCAAGTTAAATGCTACTATGTCTTCTACTTCTGTTGAAAAGCATGAGTACATGACTCACGTACCCTATGCTAGTGCAGTTGGTAGTCTAATATATACAATGGCGTGTACAAGGCCTGATTTGTCACAAGCTGTCTCAATGGTTAGCAAATACATGCACGATCCCGACAGGGGCATTGGGTGGCAGTAAAGTAGATTTTACGGTACATCAAAGGTACCATAGACATTGGTTTAGTAATCAAGAAGGATGTTACGAGTAAGCAGAAGTATATCAGATACGTTGATTTCAACTCCACTGGAGACCTTAACAAATGCCGGTCAATAATGGGATATATGTTTACAGTATCCCAAACACCGGTAAGCTGACGCTTTACTCTACAGTTTACTGTCGCATTGTCTACTACGAAGCCGAGTATATGGCCATGACGGAGGCTATGAAGGGGACAATTTGGCTTCAAAGGTTGCTCGATGACTTGGGGATTGATCAAAATCTGTTGAAAATCAACTGTGTTAGCATGAATGCTATCTATTTGACAAAAAATCAGGTATATCATGCAAGAACGAAGCACATCGACGTCAAGTTCCACTTTGTTCGGGAGAATCTTGATAAGGTTGACATCGAGTTACAAAAGATTTACACGAAGGACGATATGCTTACCAAGGTTGTTCAAATAGTGAAGTTTGAATATTGCAAGGAGTTACTCTAAATCCTTCCAGTTGCTTGAGCTCGATAGAGCTCATTTGGATGAACTACAGATGGCTTGATCCCGCGGGTAAGGGTACGTAAGCAATCACATTGGTGCAACCTGTTGGAATCGACATGGTACTATGTTGAGTTCGACTCAGATTTGAGAAATCTTTACCAAGGTGGAGAATTATAAGGAGAGAGGAACAAAAAGTTAAGGATGGAGTTTTTTTTAAAGATAAGGCATAAGACTGTTGACAGTCCCCTTGGGCTGCCGACGGTCAGACTCGGATACGCTCAGCTGTTGAAGCGAGCTGTCGACAACAACCACTTTGCGTTGTCGACAGTTTTTACCAAATATGAGGTTTGCCAGAGCACTGTCGACAGTCCCCTTGGCTGTTGACAGCAAGAGGATTCTGAGCGAATCTGAGTAGGTGTCTGAATTCATTTTTGATCCGAATTTGGAGTTGTTGGTTTCTTTTTTATGAGGGACTCCATGCTTATATAAAGAGGGGTAATTGCCACTGAGATAGAATCCTGTAATTGATAGGTTTAATAAGAACTCTCCCCCTTCTGCCCCAAGGACGTAAACAAATTGCCGAACTTCGTTAAATCTTGTATTCTCACTTTCTTCTTTATTTGCTTTGTTCTTGTGTTTGGCAACTATTCTCCAGCGCATCTCTACTCTGACGCTAGTGCTTCAACATATACTTCAATTTCTGACGTAATGACACTCATCGGCAGACAGTTGGTAACATAACAATGCCAAAATGCCATAAGTAGCAAAAAGAAATGCATTGGTCCAACTAGATCAGATATACATATAAGGATAATAAGTTCAGGTTGAACCTAGGCTAGTCTGACAACATCAACAACAAAGCCTTTATGCCAAAACTTTGGACTTGACTACATGAAACCCTTTTGCCATTCAGCCTCGTCAAGGGCCATATTCAATGAACGTTTCCAAATCAGTTCTCATAACTTCTTGTACATCTCAACCTAGCACAACTCCTCACTGACCTTCCAAGCCAATCCAATCACTCATTGTACTAGGGCCTCACCAGTTCTGCACTACACATGTCATGCATTTCACTATAGTCTGTTCTTTTCCTAAAAGATGACTAGATTTTGTTTATACAGTATTATTACCCAAGAGTTCTCAAAGAGGTTGTGGTATCTACCTGAGAATTTCCCATTTGGGAACCGGTAAAAGAACATTATGAATCAAGTATATCAAAGCAGAGAAGAAATCACAGGTATATTATTCAGCTTGTTTAGATTACAGATCTTACTGAAAGATGCCCTGATATTTCTGTTGCAAAGGCAGTTGACTCTGCTGATAATGTGCCTTTCCTGGTTTCTGCCACCCTAGTCTCTCCAGAAACTCTTCAATCAATCTAAACACAAGAAGGAACATGAGATCCAACACTTTTATTTGGTTAAGTTATGAAAGGTCAAAAAAGCAAGCACTCACAAGTTGCAGATTGCCTTCTGAGAGGAAGCCAAATCACGATCTGGAAATGAATCTTCCATTCGAAACTCAACCACACATACAGATCAAGGACCTTATTGATGGCATAATCGGAATGATCAATGTTACTAATAATACCAAAAAAAAAAAAAAAAAATAGAAAACATGACTTTCCTTACAAAAGTAAAGATTCATAAATTTTTATAAATTCTATTATATCTACTGAATATGTTTTTCTTACATTTTGAGATTATGCCTTCTTGGATTCTTTTGATTTGAAACTATAGAAGTTCAAATTTGAGATTTTCTAGTATTTGTTGGTTGCATAAGATTATGGAATTGAAAACTAAAGAGCATACTGTGGGGCACGGTTTTAAAATCGTCCTAACCTCCCCCATCTAGGCTGAGGCGGCCCCTTGGCCGCTACGCTTTCGGCCTAGGCGGCCCCTCTAAGTGCCGTTAGCACCCAAGCTTGACAATGCAGGATTAGGGCCGCTTAGGGGGCCCACTTCTCGTCTAGGCGGCCTGGATAGACCGCTATCTAAATTTTATTACTTTAGTTAAGCAGGTTGAAACCACTTCGCTTGAAATTTGAGTTGATTAAAGAGGGGCAAATACCTGAACATCCACCCCCAAACAAATTCTTGACCCAATCCACCACTTGCAGCCGACGATCAACAACTCCTCCAACTCTCCCACACTAGCATCAACGGTATAACACCATCAAAGATCTTTGGCCGGCAAAAAGAGATAGAAATTTACTTTTTTTTTTTTATATCATTTTTCATACTTTCAATTGTATGAACTACGTTCTCCTCCTACTGCATCCCCACCACCAACAAACAAAACATAATTAAGTAGCTACATATGGCCAAATAATGTTATAAATAATAAAGTATTAGTTGATACTTAAGATATAACTTAAATAAATTGGGTAATTATAACTTAAATAAATTTGGTATGAAACTAATTTAAAGTTCAACTAAAAAAATGTTGAGTAATATGAATTTAAGGCATGAAATTATTGTACTTTTTATTATTTTCTTAATGTTTTGAACATGTAATACACCTAAATAAATTTTAATTAGAAGGAAAAAAAAAGAAAAATGCTTAGCCCCCAACTCAGCCTCTAGGCTCTAGTCTCATGCTCCTACCGCTTTCTTAAACATTATTGTTGGAAATTATCACAAGTTCAAAATTCAGCCAACGTTATTTTTTTGGGTGCACATTACATCTCCTTGACTAGTTCTTTAAAGTAACCGAAAAGGCATGGATATGGACACACGTACAACATACACGAGACATTGCAAGTTCTTGAAAGTTAGGACACCATGACACGACTACATAACCCTAGAATATGCATATAAATAATAATTAGAGTGCCTAAGCATACATGCATAATCATGTCTTTGCATCCAAACATTCACGCACATAGTTCAATGTGTCTAACTCTTATATTGAAACATATTTAAACTTAACATTAGTTTTATACAAGTTAAAACTTTTATTATATTTTTTGTTTTACTAAACTATAGTCTTTGATACATAAGAAAAAGTAAAAATGTGAACAAATAAGTGTAAGAGAAATATAAACCATGTGTCTAAGAAGTACCCAACAAGTATCGTAAATCAAAAATAAAATCTGTATATGATTTAGAATAAGTTTCAGAAGCGTCTGAAAAGTGTCCAAGGAAGTGATAGTGTTCGATACGGTTGTTAGCGTGTCCGACATGAATACGACTTCATAATATAAGTACCCATGCTACATAGGAAGTAACATATTTCTTAAATGCTAATTAACCTCAATTGTTTACTCGTAAATCAAGATAGGCTTTAAATGACCACCTCTAAGTAAAAGAAGAAAGTATCCAAACTTTCCTTTATCATAAAAAAAGGAATTTAGAGATGTTCACATGTCGATAATGATTTCTTTTATACTAGTTGCAACGAGAACAGAAAGGTCATGCTTTTAATAGACATTATTTCAAAAGGAACCTTTCATACAGTGATTTGCTTGTTCATCAAGATGAAGCCTCATGTGTCTGGTGAAAGGTGTCAATACTTTCATTTTAGTACTGATTTCTTTTAGGGCATAGGGATGTTCACATATCGAGGGTGATTTCTTTCATACAGTTATACTAGTTGCAACTATAGGAAGCTTCAGAAACATGTACTCTGTGACCAGTATGTAGGAGCCTGAGGAATTCTAATTTGTTTGACTATAGTCTCTACTAATATTAAAAAAAAGGAAAAAAAAGAAATTGCTTAAATTGCTTAAAAAGGCAGTTTAACTTCTAAAAATTTGTTAGGATTCTCAGAGATGTCATGTATTTGTTGTAGAAATTGTTCAATAAGACAGTTTAACTTCTTTTAATGGGGGGAAAACCCCTCTCCTTGACTTAGGAAGACTTGAACCAAGAAGTCTTACCTTGTGAATAGATTCAAGCTCTTTGAGTGCATTTTGTGATTTAGGCACCTGAAGAGATCCAGGTGTAAATATTTCTCTAAGTCGAACAAGGCCCGTTTTTGCATAGTTCCCGGCAAACTGATCCGTCCCAACATGTTAGGCATCTCAGCATCCAATCCTCAAATCAGTAAACTACTACAACATCATGAAACAAAGGAAATATTTTACCTGTACTAAAGCCTGCTGAGAAATATCATCATTCATATCCACAGGACTGAAAAACAAACACCATTTTAAGTTAATCAAGACTACCACAAGAAATATTATTAGATAAGGAATAGGGGGTTACCTTATACAGAAGAGGTACTTATCATACAACCCTAGTGGGAACATATCAACAACAGCTGCAACTTTCTGTGACCAATAAAAAAGGTGTTCTCCATAAATATATGATGCAAATCAATTGAAATGTCTTGAAATAGATAAGATAAATGGAAGGAAAGAGGCTATTGCCAGGCCCCTACATCCACAAACACTTTAAACTTGGTAAAACTAGTCAAAATGATCAGAACCTCCAAACTTTCATTGGCAACCTTTTGCTAAAAATTGGCCTCACTTTTTTGGCCATTGTATGTCAAAATACATTGACAACAAAAGCTTCATTAAGTACATTAACCGATCCCATCCAAATTCATTATACTTCAAAGTTCAAACGAAAACCAATCCCACTCTTTAACAACAAAAGTTTTGACCCTTGCTGCATAAGGTTGGACCATTGTTGAAGATCAATGTAACATGGATACTTCGTCGAAGGAGACGTACCCGTGTCCGATACTTTGACACTCTGATACTTCACCGATACTTTACAGATACGTGTCCGATACTCAACGTATCCTAAAATTTGCATTATATCTTTAGACGTATCAGAAATGTAACCTTGACAAAACCACAACTACAAAATTAAACCCAAAAAAAAAAAAAAAATTTAATTTTCAATGAAAAGCCTACTTGTGAATGCATTGAATTTATATAACTTATCTAGTTTCTCAATAAGAATCATTCGCATAGTTATTGATTAATATGACTTGAAAATATTCTAGAACATTTAAGATAGTGTTATTTTAATTTTCGTACACTTAAACTTTCATGCTACATGTATTTAAATATTAGGCACAAAGACAAGTATAATGTAATTATTATTTATACTTATACATATATAATAGCATATTTTTATTTCATAAATATATTATATGTGTGTGTGTGTGCGCGCGCATTATTTATATGGACACACAAAAACACAAATATATACATATAATATTTACAGTATCCATGCCGCATTCGTGTTCTAGTTTTTAAAAATTAGCCATATCCTCGTATCTGTATCGTGTCGTACCTGTATCTCGTATCTTGTTCATGCCTCAGTTGATCTTTAATCTGTCACATTATCATATATTTGTTCTACAAATTCTACTCTCAAAACACTCCAGACTTACTTGGTCGTTCTTTAGTTAAAATGCTATGATATGCAGGATGTTTCTCTGACCAAAAATTTGGCATCCATCCATGTCCAATACTTGGTTGTATAGACTTACTGTCCAGGCCCCATATACCTTACTCTTGACTAAAGGATACACCCTAAATTAAGTTTATGTTTACTTTGGTATATAATATAAATACACACACACACACACGTGTGTGTGTGTGTGTCTGTATATCTATGTGTGTGTATTTATATATATATCTACACACACACACACATATTGAACGATAAAATTATTTTCATTAATCAAAAAAGTACTAAAAAATATAACATTGAATCCAACCTCTTTAATAACTCTCACATGAGAACTAATCACTCAATACAACCCAAAAACTCATCTAGTCATTAACATACTAAAAAATAGCTCTGTGACCCGCCCTGAAAAACACGATTCATCTCGCTAGATCTATAACTTAGAAGAAAATATAAGACAAATAAAATATATCACTCTTTGTACATCTAACTCACATATGTCAATCAATTGGATTACTGATCGAGGTAACGTTGATCTATTTGTAAATCTCAAATTGATTAAATGTTCTAATTGGAGTAAGCTGTGCATACTGACATAGGAAAGGAGAACTGTGCATCCAGTAAGATAATATACCATAGATCACAGTTCTGATGAGCTCCATCCTACTATGAAAAGATAATGTTTTCATACTCCTTCCTTCAAGTCTGCCTACACTTGTCAATAAAGAATGAATAGTGTTGGCTTCAAGTAAACATGGGGGTGTTTTTTTTTTTTGGGGGGGGGGGGGGGGGGGGGGGGGGGGGGAGGCATACCAAGATATTGTGTGCGAAAGGTACATTCGGGACACCAATGACCTCCTTGAATGTCTCCTTGTAGGCACAACTCTTGCTGAAAATATCTTGCTTTTATCCTGAATCGTTTTTTCAACCCAGCCATAGTCTCCAATTCACATAACATGTCAATAACTTCTTTGATTGATGATTTGTTAGCTTTAACAAAGACTAACATGTCATCAGCTACGACAGAAGATGGGTGACATAGTTATGTAATCCCCTTCTAATTGAAAAAAAGTATTTCTGAAGTAAGAGCGATTTTCTTGCAAATAGTCCAATATTCCATCACTAGCACAAAGATTCCTCATGTGTGATAGTGGATCACAAAGAAAGTAGGAGTGCATATGCATTCTTCAATCAACTGTAACCATCTGTTGGGAAAACCCATGCTACTCATCATATGAAGAGCAAAGTCCCTATTGACACTAACAATGCCTTGTGAAGATCAATCTCTAAGTAGCAGCCCTGAGGGTCCATCTTCTTTTTGAGAAAGTCACTTTGTGATCTATCTTGCTTTGAGAAAGTCACTTTGATTAGGAGATATAAGATCATTGATCACAACTTGAAGCCTATTGCTCAATGTCTTAGAAATGATCTTGTAAATGACAGTGCAACAAGAAATTGACTTGAGATCTGCTAAGTTGAAAGAATTAGTTATTTTAGGAATTAAAGTAAGAAAAGTATGATTTACCTCCCTTGATAATTTTTCAGAAACAAAGAAACTTTGGTCTAAATGATAACTTTGCCAAGGATATCTCAATTCTTCTGATAAAGGAGGCATTAAAGCCATCAGGCCCAGGGGCCTTATCAGGATTCATTTGAAAGAGGAAAGTCTTTATTTCCTTCTGTGTAACTGGCTGAATCAAACACGACGAGGCCCAACGACGCCTCGCAATAGTCACCTGAGCCCAACGACGCCTCACAGGCTTTCCTCCACCTCCACTGAGCACGACAAGGCTCCCCAGGCCCTCGTCTGAGCCTCCCGTAGCCTCGCGACCTCTCCACGAGGCTCTGCAACCCCCACCCAGCCTCTTCGAAGCCTCCAACAGCCTCCTGAGATCTCTACTGGCTGCGACGAACCATCTATGACCAGATTGGGTAACATATGATCTGATCTGGTCTCTTTAACCGCTGTTCTGGCTATTTCTCATGCTGAAATCAGTTTTTTTTGCTTTCTGATATAGTCCAAACCGGTTGTTCCCCTGAGTTATTAGTACTTTATCTTCCTCCTGGCTATTTTTTCTGGTGATTTATCTAACTGGTTACGATGTTGGATGCTACGAGTTTCTCCTCCACTCTGATCATCTCACCGACTGTACCCAAGATGATTTTAGGGACTACAGTGAAGTTGAATGACTCTAACTACCTGTTATGGCACAAGTTTTTCACATATTCATTGGTGCTCAGAATAAGTTGGCTCATCTCTTTCAGCCTCCGCGATCCCATTTATGCAACTTGGCAACATAGTGATTATTGTATGAGATGACATTACTTCTCAACAATCTATAGAAGAAGATTAGTAGTATCATATTCTTGACTAACGTAAAGGAGTACTGGGAGGAGATAGTATTCCTAATTTGACTGCCACCTTATCCAGAGTTACACGTGTTTTTACTAGAGCTGATGTGTCACATGTGTTGAACCAAAAATCCATCACTCTAGTTTTGATGATGATTAACTCGTGTAGCTATAGTACTAATGATCTTATATTTATTAAGTTTCAGATATTCAATCAAGATCTTAGTCGGTATTTAGCTTCAACAAAAGATTCGAAGTCAGGTTTTGAAGCTAGCACGTGTTGATTCAAGAGCTCGCGTTTTAGATCACATCACGTACTCAAGATGAAGTCAAGCTCATTTGGATCAAGTTTGAATCGAATCGTCTTGGAGATGAAGATCGACAAGAAGGCTTCGGTTTAGATTTGTTTATTGTTTAGATCTTGTATAAGGATGGAATAGTTTTGAAATGCTCAAGTATACACACACACACACACACAAAGTTTATAGTTTTGATTTTCGGTTTAACCATTTTAATTTCAAAAGTTTATGTTCACTTGGTTTACACAACTCATAGAATCAAGTTTCAAGTTTTGAGTCTTGTGGGCGAGGACTGCAAGAATCAGGTCGATGAGGCTGCAGGAGGTTCGTTGGCGGAGGATTTGTGGTGCTGGTAGAAATGGAGTAGTCGACGGAGGGTGCGGGCACGACGGCAAAGCGCTAGGGTTAGGGTTCGAGGGGAATTTTTTGGGTCCGATGGTGAGGGTGATTGAATAGTGTAATTTGGGAATTGTTGGGATTTTCGATTGGAATTTTCAAGAATTTTCTACAGTGTGTTTTTTTTTGTGAATAGGGATCTAGGGTTTGTAACAGGGGAAAAATTTTTGGGGAAGAAAAAATTTGAAGGGATTGAAACCTGGCTCTAATACCAAATGATGTAAAATCAGTCTGATTGCAATCACCTTCAAAATCGCAACAAAATTTGAAATTCAAACCAGATAGAAAATTTCGGGTTTCCACCCCTTACACGGGCTTCTCATCCAAAACTCGAGAGCAAATGAACTCAAGAATTTAACTGAATATTTGAGAAAAGTTTTAATCATTCAATAATCCAATGAAATAGTTAAGAGGGCCTTTTATAGGCTTTACAAGAAGGGACTTTTAGGAAATAACGATGTGGTACTAAACGCCACAAAAAGAACACCTATTACATCAATTAAATGAGATAAAATAAGTCTAAAATAAAACTAGGCTAAAGCCAAAAAACTACATTACGCCGCTTCCTGAAATAGACTCGATCGAATTGGCCTCTAAGCGGCTTGATGTCCTCATTACTTTGTGTGTGTGTGTGTGCGCGCGCGTGTGCAGGGGGGCGGGGGTACTCAAGCATTATAGGCACAACGCTGATGCCAACAAATCTTATGAAGCTCATGCCCAGACAAAAAATAAGTATATGTTCAAAACAATTTTAATTCCACTCTTCTCTAAACTAATCTCTTATCCCAGAGTATGCTTCATTGAACTTGAAAGTTGAGTTAACCGATCTAGAATCAGAAAATGTCTAATGATATACACATCAAAACTTTCCATCATGAGAAATGGACAGCCCAATAGTCACAACCATATAGTTTACAACTATCCATCAAGTAATTCATCTTCTCTAACCATTTCACAAACTATTTTTCTAACTATTTCTTTGAAGATAGGAAAATCATTAACAATTGCATTAAATTAGAAACAAAAATCACAATGCAGATAGTTTACAACTTCATCTGTTTTGTTGCGTTCACCATTTGCTATTTGCTTCGAATTAATTCTCAGAACATTTATGTTAATCTGAGAACTGGCTATAAATTTTAGACTTTGACAGGACATTCTATGATAAACGCTACTGTAAATATGAAACAACACTGACATGTTATTGTTAGAACTTGTCATCACATAGTTCAAAGTATTGATGATCATGGAATATTGCTGGTAAAGCAGATCACTTGGTAAAATACTCAGATATGAGGCACTAATTGGATAGAGCTATGTACCAGAATTTGTTCACAGTCAGCAATGAAGTAATCTGAAGAGAGTTTGGCTTTCTCTAAGAATTGTTCCTGCATGTGAAATTAGAACTTAGAATGAAAATTATGAAAATGTTGATGTCATCCTCAATAACCACCCATAAGAAATACACATATTAGCCAAGCATGAATTTCTATAACATAACAAGCCTTAACATAAAAGTAGAGCAGCATAAAAAACAAAAAATAACTGAAACAAGTTGAAGCAGAAAAGAATGTATGCTTTCTTATAGCAGTGCATACTAGAACAAGAATGAAATATTCCTATATATAATTATTAGAGTATCTAGGGGGTATATGAGTAACTCCCTTTTATTATTAATCTATATAATAAGACTGGCACACACAATCTAGGGTTGAGCCGTCTCTTCTCAACATTGACTTGGCATCAGAGTGATACACAATGTATCGTAAGATCCCCCCCCCCCCCCCCCCCTCACAACCACGATAATAGTTGCATACATTTTTTTTTCAGTAGATAAAAAGTTTATCCAAACACAAACTATTAAGGTATTAGAAATAGACAGATTAACCCTACATTCGGTCGCCTCTCTTTATGTAGATGAAGAATAAATACGAAAATACAAGAATACGCTTACACACTATAATACTTCACCTCAAATTAGAATATAGATATCAATCATGCTCAACTTATTACAAAGACTAGAAAAAAATCCTCTAAACAAAGTTTTTATAAACAAAAAATAAGAAACAAATAAATATTGAAACTATTGAAAAACAAACACTAAATTCCCTAACATTGAGACAAAATGCTCAATCATTGATATTGATGCCGAAGCGTAAAACAAATCAAATTGAATTTGAGTAGAATCAAACACTTAAATGAAGACTACACGAAAGGTCATATACCTCCTTGAATAGGGCTATGATTTTAGCGATTTTCAAAGTCAGCAAGGAGGCTTTTTAGATCCCAAAACTCGGTAAAAGTGAAAGTTTTGAAAGATCCTCAAACTCAACACTCAGAATAAAAAGATAATGAAAATAGAAGAAGAGGACATCATTAATAATAGATGAATATCAATAATAGATGAAGGGGGCATCAACAATAATAGAAGCAGACGACATTAATCGCAACACTAATAGTAGATGAATACAACACCAATATTGATCAAGGTTTGAGAACTCGATTTCAGTTTCAGCTTGTCCGCATACAAAAAGTTAATTTTTGAGTAGTTCGAGTAGTTTCACTTGTTTCAATGGTTTCGGTAAAAGTTTTGGCCTCAGTTTCCTTCAATTTTAGGGTCATATTGATGTGAAACATGTATGGGGCGGAAGCAACAGATAAATTAACTCAAAGTTACACTTCATCAACAAGAAAGATCATTAGTAGGAAATTGAATTAAAACAGATAATATTAGGTTATGCTATGTTGATGATGCAAGTGTTTATCAATTTCAATGTTTAAAAAACTAATTAGAAACTTTTGTTTATGCAAAAAATCAAGTTCTATATGTAATAAAGAAGTTAAGCAATCACAATGAAGAAACAGAATAACTCGCTCACTTTTAATGTGGACTGAAAATCAGAATAGATAACATACTAGATGATGTATATCTAAACTTGTAATTAAAGAGTTGGTGTAATAAAAAAAAATACCTGAGATGATTATAAATTTAATCTTAATTTGCTTGTTGATTGTTGGTTGATTTCTGAACTCACGCAGTTGAGAACATGTACAGTCGATGAAAACAGTGTCGTCGAGAAGTCGAGACGCCTATGCAGACGAGGGAGAGACGGATTTAGCGACGAAGTATTCGACGGAGATTTAATTAAGAGGAGAAAATTTAAAGGGAAGATAAAGAAAGAGAATAGAGATAGATAAATCAATTAGAGTATCCCACTACTAATTGAGTCTGATTAGTGCATCCCACCACTAACAAAATTTAGGATCGAAAAAATCTAATAATCAAACTCAATTTGAGAGTGAAGAAAAACTTTCATTGATTGTTCATTGAAAAAGTGAATACATGGGGCCTTTATATAGGCTACAAAATTGTATCTACTACTTTTATTTGCATTACATAATTCAAAATTCTAAAAGAAATCAAAAGTCTAGAAGAAAGAAAAATACATAAAAAGAAAAGTAGTAATCCTATTACAAATCGCATTACTAAAAGCAAAAATATAAGAAATAGAAACAAGAACTCCTAATACTACTCTGATTTTACAACTCTTTCTAAAACTAAATTGTCATAGAATTCTTGGGTCTCCTTCGGTACACTTTCTATGCTTTGAATTGGGCTTCGGCTTCACGATGTCCGCGTCATTCTCCTCAAGTTGGAAAGAACCCTACTCTGTTGAGTTTGAGGAAGAACTCTCATAGTGCTCCAATATATCAGGATCAATCTTGTGCAACTCACTTCGATCTATCTACGAATCATCTGTTGGTGATTTTTTTTCTATCGAATCAAATACTTACGAGTCCCACCATCTTTAGTGGTGAAAATTTCACCATCCACAATTTTATCAATCTGATTCACTGATTTGATAATATATTTAGAAGAGGTGAAAGGGAATATCTCTCAGAAATAGGCTCAAGGGATGGCTCATCATCTAATGGGTTGTTAGGGTCGATATTGAATGTAGAGCTGATATCAAAATCTCGAGAAAGATCGATAACATAAGCATTGTCGTGTAGTATTTTTAAAATCTGAAATGGACTAGCATTACAAGCATGTAGTTTCTTAACAATTCTTGATGGAAACCGTTCGGACGAATCCGTATCGTCACATAATCACCAACATTAAATGTTTTATGTCTTTTTCTTACGTTGGTTCGTAGCTTGTATTTGGCATTACTTTGAACAATTTATCCATAACTTTTGTGTAAGTTATACACATGTGATGTAAATGATGATGCAGAATCTGATGCTCTAATATGATTGGACATAGGAATAAGGTCTATAGTAAGTCTTAAACCATAAACAATTTCACGCGGTGATTTTCCTGTAGTACTATTCATAGTAGTATTATATGCAAACTCTACAGTGGCAGTTTAAGATTCCAACTTCTCGTATGTTCATCAACTAGCGTGTGTAACAAGTTTCGTAGACTTCTACTGATAACTTCGGTTTGACCATCAGTTTGGGAATGAAAAGAAATAGAAAATTTCAATTTCGTGCCTAACATGTGCCAAAGTGTTTTCCAAAAGTAACTCGTGAACACATTTCTATCAGACACAATGGTTTTAGGCAACCATACAATTTGACAACACCGTCAAAAAATATTTTAGCAACTCTAGAAGCATCTGTAGTTCGAGAACAAGAAAGAAAATTGGCCATTTTAGAGAAACAGTCCACGACAACTAAAACAAAATTGTGTTTTCTTAAAATTTTCGGTAAACCTAACACGATATTCAAACTCACATCTTGCCAAGAACAATTTAGGCGGGGAGTGGAGTGTACAAACCGGTGTTTTGTTTCGTTCTTTAGTTAGTTGACAAATGTGACATCTACCAACATGTTTAGCAATATCGCGTTTCAAACTAGGCCAATAGAAGCTGTACTCGACAACTTCTATGGCCTTCTCATTCTCAAAGTGTTCAGCTAGACCACCGCATGTAATTTTCAAACAAAAAATTCTCTAAAAGTTCTTAAAATTCATAGCTTACGACCTATAAACAAATATCCATCATGTAGAACAAATCCATCAGCTTCTCGTGTAGTTCCATCTTTTAGTTCCGCATATATCTCGTGAAAATCAGGACATGACTCATACTCAAATTTCAATCTCTCAAAACTATTAGCTGCAGTTGACATCTTAGTCAAAATGAACACTCAACGGCTGATAGCGTTGGCAACTTTATTTTCAACTCCCGCTTTGTGACGTAGGTGAATGTGTAGTCCGGTAAGAACTCAATTCAATGACCATATCTACTATTCAACTTCTTTTATGAGTATATGTATTTCAAAGCCTCATGGTCAGAAAAGAGAATGAATTCTTGCGGTAACAAATAATGTCGCCAATAACAAAGTGCTTGAATTACCACAAAGAACTCCTTATTGTAGGTAGAGTATTTTTTCTTGATGTCATTCAATTTCTCATTAAGGTAAGCAACTGCATGCCCTTCTTGAGCTAAGACTCCTCCTATACCTATGCCGGATGCGTCACATGTTACTTCAAAAATTTTAGAAAAATCAGGGAGACGCATAACTGAGGATCATTCTTACCTTGATCTCGACAAACACTTTAGCAGCAGCGTTAAACCATGCAAACTCACTTTTCTTTAGACAATCTATAATCAGGGTCATGACAATGCTGAACCCTTTTATAAACCGTTGGTAGAAGGTAACAAGTCCGTGGAAACTTCTCACCTCACGGATAGTCTTTGGTTTCAGCCATTCCTCAATGGCTCTGATTTTTTCGAGATCTATAGAAACTCTGTTCGAGGAAATGACAAAGCCTAAAAAGTGAACTTGTGTTAAAAAAAGGCACACTTTTTAAAAAAGGTACACTTTTTCAGGTTAGCATACAATTCTTTCTTTCTCAACACAGTACAAACTTGACGTAAGTGGTTTAAATGTTGCTCACGAGAGTGACTATAAATGAGGATATCATTAAACGAAACTAAAAGAATTTTTTTCATAAAAGGTCGTAGTACTTGAGTCATCGCTCGCATAAATTACTCGAAGCGTTGGTCAATCCAAAAGGCATAACCATCCATTCATATAGTCCATCTTTCATCTTGAAAGCGGTCGTCTATTCATCTCCCGGACGAATGTGAATTCGGTGATAACCACTCTTAAGATCTATCTTAGAAAAGATTGTGGCACTAGACATCATTTTAACATATCATCCAACTTCAGAATGGGAAAGCGGTACATGATTGTGATCTTGTTAATTGCTCTACTATTCACGCATACGCCATGATCCATCTTTCTTTGGCGTTAATAATGCGGGGACCACACATGGGCTCATGCTTTCTCTAATGAAGCCCTTGTCTACCAATATCGACTTGCCTCTTTAGCTCAGCATGCTCTGTTGAGTTCATTCGGTAATGTGGCAAGTTTGGTAAACTTGATCCGGGTACTAAATCGATAGCGTGTTGAATGTCACATATCAGTGATAACCTATTCTGAAGGTCTTTGGGAAAGACATCACTAAACTCCTCAATCACGGGGGTGACATCGGAGAAATAGTGCTATTCGGCATTTTAACCACTGCTTTAGCAGCAAGGATCATGAATGAGGCACCATTCTTGAGTTTTGTTCATGTTCTGTTGCACTAATCAAATTAACTTTTTCAGCTTCTTCGGTGCATTAAGTTTAGGCTTTTTAGCTATAGATCAGTAGGGTGTCAATTTAATCTTCTTACCCTCATGCTCAAATTGACACATGTTCGATCGACCATGAATGGTAACATCATTGTCGTAGAGTCATGGTCATCCTAATATGATTTGACCTACATCCATCGTAACCACATCACATCATATCTTGTCTTTATAAACATCAAACTCAATCGGGACAAGACATTGTTGTTTCACTTCTAGGGGTGTTGAGTTGATCCATGACATCTTATATGGATGGGGATAGGGTTCAGCTTCCATCCAACCTTCTCAATCATTTTGGAGAATACTGCATTAACACAACTTTCACTATCCACTATACTATTCAATTCTTGTCTCCAATCTTAATGTGTGTGGAAGATAGCAGTTCTTCTCCAATCGTCCTTCTCTTGTGAGAACGCACACTAGATGACAGATATATAATTTGAAGGTGCGAGTTGAATATAGTTACACTCAGCATCAGAACCTTCTTGATCATAACCAGAATCGTCTTCATTTATGTCTGGGTGTTATGTAACTTTCTCATTATCAGACTCGGTAGCTTGTGTGGGAACTTCATTAACGAAGGTGATCTTCATTTCGCTAGGACAGTTAGCGGCGATATGACCGTAACCTTGACATCTATAACACTTAGTGGAGGCACTAAATTTGAAAGAATTTTGCTCTGAAGGTTTTCTACGATCATCCCTTCGTTTTCCTTTGAAGTTACTTCTTTCGGAAGGAGGATTGGGTGCTAGACTTATTGAACTGGGAAGAAAGGAAGTCCTAGTCACACTCGATTTTGAATCGAAACTTAGTATTGTAGTTAGACCTAAGGGAATCTAAATCTTAAATTATAGTGTAGGCTTTCTCTAATTCGGTGACTCATCTAACTTACAATTTGGTTCGCAAGTCTTCTCTAAGTCTAGCTCTAAACCTAGAAAGGATTTGAGCTTGTCTTTTCTTACTGAAGGTACTGCATCTAATGAGAAACTCATCGAATTTTGTAACGTACACCTTTGCTAATTTATTTCCTTGAGTGCATTGATGCCACTTGTCCATAAGACGGTCAATAAATGATGGTGGCACATACTTATCTTTCAGCTCATCCTTCATCATATCCTATGTTTCAATAGGTCGTTGAAGTCAGGATGCGCGTATGTGCTCTAAGTTAGTCCAGTACTGACTAGTTTGACCGGTCAGTTTTATGGCAGCGAACTTAATTTTCTTCGCTCAGTGAGATTGTACCATGTAAGGTACTTATCTAGTTAGAGTATCCAATTTAGAAAAAGTTATGTCATAACGTCCATCAAAGGTGGGAACATCGACCTTAATGTTCTTCAAATATTAATCATCGGGATTGGGTGGGTTATCAGTGTTATCATAACGGTTGTTTCGCGATGACGATAAATTTTCGCCAGTAGTGGAAGACTCTCGACAAGATATTTCTTTTACTTGCCCTTTAATTTCGTGCAGATCAGCTAGAGTCTGAGCCATATCATGGGTCAAGGCTTCAAGTTTAGCCATAAGATCAGCTAGGGTAGGTTGGGAGGCCATGACATCATTGCTGGGTTCACTAACTTCTTCACACAAGTATAGACTATCATTACGGGTTGGCATACAATGTATGAGTCCTAATATGAATGCAAATATACTATTTTTTATTTTGTTTTGAATTTTGAAATTTTTATTTGATTTTCAAAAAATCTATTTTCTAAGTTGTCGGGTCAGTCAAACCCCAATTTTACCAGTCCAATTGGCTAGGTCGGCGCAACTCAGGTGAGAGATTTTTCGCACTTGACGTTGCTTAATTACAGAACCATGTTGAGTACCCCTCCTTGATTAGGCACCAATCGTACAGAATTTCAGGAAAAGACTCGCCTTTCAAGGTTTTCTAATTTACAATAATTTTTTTTGGTTTTGAATAAAATCTAATTAGAAGAAAGAAAGCAAATAAACGTGACTAATATGTAAATCCTACCTAATTGTGCTCTGACACCAAGATGATGTGAAACGTGCATAGGGCGGAAGCAACAGATAAATTAACTCAAAGATACACTTCACCAATAAGAAAGATCATTGGTAAGAATTGAATTAAAACAGATAATATTAAGTTATGTTATATTGATCATGCAAGTGCTTATCAATTTCAATATTTAAAAAACTAATTAGATTCTTTTGTTTATGTAGGAAATTAAGTTCTATACGCAATAAAGAAGTCAAGCAATCACAATGGAGAAACAGAATCACTCGCTCACTTTTAATGTAGACAGAAGATCAGAATAGATAACAGAGTGGATGATTTATATCTAAACTTGTAATTAAAGAGTTGATGTAATAAAAAAACCTGAGATGATTGTAAAATTTATTTTAGCATGCTTGTTGATTGATGGTTGATTTTTTAACTCACGCAGCTGAGAATAGGTATAGTCGACGAAAACAGTGTCGTCGAGGAGTCGAGGCACTTATGTAGACGAGAGAGGGATTTGGCGATGGAGATTATTTGAGAGGAAAAAATTGAAGGAGAGATAGAGAGAGAAAATAGAGATAAATAAATTAATTAGAGCATCTCACTACTAATTGAGTCTGATTAGGACATCTCACTATTAACATAATTTAGGATCGAGAAATCTAATAATCAATTTTAGAGTGAAGAAAAACTTTCATTGATTGTCTATTGAAAAAGTTAATATGAGGCCTTTATATAGGCTACAAAATTGTATCTCCTACTTCTATTTGGATTATATAATTCAAATCCTAAAAAAAATTAAAACTCTAAAAGAAAAAGAAAAATACATTAAAAGAAAAGTAGTAATCCTATTACAAATCATATTACTAAAAACAAAAATACAAAAAATAAAACTAGAACTCCTAATACTACTCTGATTTTATAACTCTTTCTAGAACCAAATTGCCATAGAATTCTTGGGCCTCCTTCGGTACACTTTCTATGCTTTTGAATTAAGCTTTGAATTCACGATGTCCGCATCACACACACACACACACACACACACACATATATATATTAGTGGCAATCTGGTGAGAGATATCTTAGGTGAGACGATGAGAGATAGCATAAGCCGTAGGTTATCTTTTGAGTAGTTAAGATTTGTTTTGGGTTGGTTAAGTTAGTTTTGGGTTGATTAATTTAGTTTTTGAATTTTAGTTTTATTTCCTCCAAATTTAATCTCAACTACTCAGAAACTAATCCGACGATTCTAATGCTCCTTTCTCATCTTCTCACATAAGCTAGCTTTCTCACCGGATCATTACATATATATAATATAAAAGAGAAAAAAGCAAGTCAGTGGCCATATGAGAAAATTTCTCCTATGGCGCACCTAAAACTCTATTTTCTCATTTCAAATGCAAGATCTGATTGGTGATTATGATCTTTATTTTGTAAAATATAGGTGCATTAAAAATCATGTGATTTTGATGTTTACTTATAAATCTAGTGGTCACATTTATTGGTCACATTTATTTTATTGTTCAAAAATCGTCAATCTTACATGATGCATTAGTAAAAGAAGTTAGAAACTAATGATTTTTCATACACATGCATCCTATGCCATGAAGATCACTTTGAATTGTTTAGATGCGCCATAGGAGGACTCCTATGGCAGTGGCATCTCCAGTTTCCTTATAAGAGATATTTTGTGTCATACTACAATAATAGTGTTTGAAGTCACTAAAATTGTATAGCAATACTTTTGGATTATATTCACATTGGTTTATTAATCAATTATTAGTATTTTTCTTCTCTTGCAAAAATAGGATTTCTGAGGGATGTATATGTAAATTTGTTCAATACAAGTATATAAAAGTTTTAAACTGATAAATTTGGTCAAATTTGACCAAAACTCGAAATCTGAAACCCACTTAACTTACATTTATGATTATTTCAAGTTAAATGAGTTTGGGCTTGGATTTCAGAATCCAAAATCCAAACCCAACTTTATCTCCCATCCCCTCCCATCTTACCCAAGCGATGAGAATCTTTAGAGTGTGGCTGCTTATAGGAACTTGCGGTGACACTGATTTGTTCATACCCTTTCCAGGTTAGCGCTCTCTCTTTACCATACCTATCTTTTTTTTTATTTCACAATTTAAAGATTAAGAACTTTTATGAGTCCTAATTTTTTCACTTTGATTTCAATGAGATTTGATGAATTTTGTTCCGATCTACTACTATTTATCCCTATTTCATCATGTAGACCCAATATTTTGCAGTCTTTGACATGATTTCCTCCAAAATCGAGTTTTAGGTCCAGTTTCAGACCACCTCTCTTTGAAACCAGTACGAAATTGGTGAAACCGGTAAGTACAGGGTGAAACCTCAAACCATGATATTAATGTAAGAATCAATAGACAATGGTCGAAATCAGCAACAACAATAAAAGTAGAGGAGGCGGGCAGACACTAAAGGAGGTGACAATTGATGATGACTAAAGTTTTGAAACTTGAAGGCGGCTAGGCTTTTTTATAGAGGAGATAATCAGCTAGATTTTTTGAGATAAACAATCCTGTGATTACTATGAATAATACTCACGGTACTCTTCATGTGAACAGAAAACTTTTTTTTGATGCATATCTAAATAAAGATCAAATGTGATCTGAAGAAGGGAAAGAAAAAGAAGATAAGAAGAAGAGATGGAGGTTTGATGAAGAGAAGTAGGGGATGTGTAGATAGATGGCGGCTAGGATTAGGGTCCAGAGAGAGAAGGAGATGGTATTAATTGATGAATGATGGAGGCGCAAATGGTCATGAAAGATGGATCATTCTGATACCATGTTAGGCTTTTATGAAGACAACTTAATTGTACATTGGAGTTGCCTCTCATCATATAGATGAGGAATAAATAGGAAATACTAGAATACCCTTACACAGTCTATTACAAACAATTAGTTTCTAATTCTAATTATACTGAGTTGCCAGCAAATAGAAATAATGAACTAGGCCCACAAGGCTCATAAGAAAATTAAGTGAGAGTAGAGAGTGAATGCAACTGAACAAGTCAATATTAGAAGGTTGATGTGGTTAGGCACGAGAAAAGTCACTATTATGTGATGAAGAGGCATAAAAAACTTTTGATAATTATAAAATATCAAGCAACAGTTCTGGTGTCTTGATATGTCAGTTGCACTACATATGAAGGAATGAAGACATGAAAGAATTGCAAAATTAATTGAGAGAATGGCCTTGAAGTATAATGGTAGAAAGAATTTTGATTTATTTTGCAATGATAGTAGGGCTTTGGGAGAACGAGATGTCCATATCAAATTTTGCTGGGTCAAACCTTCACATTATGTTATCTTCTTCCTTAGAAGCTCCTTCGATGATGGTGGTGAAGATCAAAGCTTCAACATGACGAGGTCAGTTTCATAATGTCTGAACAGAAAATAAAGCAAGCTGACTGGCAGTATGGTGACCTCATGTCTGTGCTAGATCTATTGGTTGCTGCTACAAAAAACCATGGTTGATTTGGCATCTAGGTCCTCTACTAATGATTGAGGAATAATGGATCGACTACTACTCTTAAGAAGTATGTTGTCCGGGGTTCTCCTGATGCCTATTTAAAGATTTTTCTTAGATGGCAAACTAGTTTGGGAGGTTCAGAAAGGATCATTAGAACTTAGTGACATGCCTCATTCTTAGTTATGGATATTTTACAAAACAAAATTGGTGACTCTGGTTTCAAATTATCCTTAATGTTTATGAAGGAAAATTCTCCACACCACGAGTTGTGAGTTTTTAAGTGAATGAACAGATGTAAGCAATCACAGACAAAATGAAATTACGTGAAAATATCGAAAGGGAAAAATCACGGAAAGAGAGAATTCACTATAGATCTGGGGATTACAATGAATTCAACAGAGTGATGTTGCGATTACAAACTCTAAGGTTTTCTAGTGTCCAGTCTGAACCACTAGAGTTTTAGGTAATCAGTTGTGAACCATGGGGATTTCAGATAAATAGTCGTGAACCCCTTTTTGCTGGAAATTGAGAAGTATTTATATCAGCCTGAGTTGTCTTCGTGAGCACGGATATCTCGGAGCCCTATAACTGTATAATTCACACGTTATGATATCCTTATAACCACCCAGATCGTATCGCTTGATTGTAAGATCGCCATGCAAAGATATCTGCCACCTCTGTTGCACAGACACGACAACATTGAAATGGACACGACACGCGAACACGTGACAAATTCTTTAAAATACATATGACACGTGTCCGACACACGTGTCAGACACATTTCGGACATGACACGGCTTCATGATAGGAGTGTCTGTGCTACATAGTCTGCCACTATTCATAACTACCCGTATTGATAAATGAGTGTTATAACATTTAGAACGTGGTGATGACCGGGCAGTGTAGTCGGATTCGTGAATCACGCGGATCGTGCATGAGAAATGAGCTCGAAGAGTCTTCGTGTCGAAACCTTGAGTGGCTCCAGGAAATATCTTTATACCGACAGGAGAGGATCCTTGTATTGGTCGTTAACGTCCCAGAGTCGTGCGGCTCCAGATAAGTGATGTCTGCTTCGATGTTGGCTCGGGCACGACCCAAGGCTTTTCTCTTGGGCTCATGTCAGGCTTGTAAGTAAGTTGGGCCCACTGGCAGAGAAGTGGAGCCTCTAGGTGTATCGACACGTGGTGTGATCTTGACGAAGGTCAAAATCTGACCACTACACTGTTGATTCTCAAAATTTTCTGCAAGCATACTGGAATGCAATGTCAAGCACATGCAGAGATGTGGATCTTAAAATATTACTGATCCTACATTTTTACATTAACCTTATGAACTCAAGCATCATGCTCAGCATACGCATCTAAAAACTCACCAATACATGCCCATGTAAGAAAAATTCATTCTCCAATTAACTAATGAAGCCAACATATTTAAGACAAATAGCGTGCTGAAGTTAATTTATACAAAAAAATGTGATCAAAAGACAATTGAGTTTTTAAGATTCTTTCAGCAGTGGTACACATTAAAAGATTCTGATAAGCCATTTCAAATAAAGTAAAAGAGATACAAGATGCCAAAGATCATTGCAAACCAGTATGGGGTGGAATCTAGTTGTTGACTGAAGTCTTGAGTACAGTGTCAAATATCAAAGGTAGGGAACAGTCCAGCACGCTGCACATGAGAAAAGAAATTTCTGTCAAGGCAATTTAGAATACAGTGAAAAAAAAAACATGGTATTATTTGGATGAAATTGTAATTACTGAAATAATGCCTAATCATAAAATAAATCATACCATAAATAAACTCAAATGAAAAAAACATTTAAGTTCATTTGTTGGTGCAGCTTTCGTTTAGTCGCTTATTTAATGGTTTTGTGATCCCTTATGGCAAAGTCTCTATGATGTTTACAGTCACCTAAATACAGGCTGAAGATCCAGTGCTAGTGTCATACCTAACAGTATATAAACAGTTGATGACCATTTCTTTGATTTACCTACATGCAAGGCTGGCTTGTATGATATAAATTAGAGGTGTCATCTCTTCTTGACTTAGCCATGAAAATACTATCCAAAAAAAGGTAACTAAGTAAATTTTTTTGAAGGAACATATTGGCAGTTATTACACAGAGAGTACCAGTAGATGCCCACATTTAAAACCAAATTTAATAAATCTTGTGAGAGTATAATTGACATTCGTGAAGCATACAGTTTCTCATGGTTCCAGAGAGGGTAAAGAAACAATATAATCTGTGACATGTGATGCATCTGGTTGATTATTGTTTACTCTCTGTCACAATCTGAGGTTCAAGAAGAGTGGAAGGGGCAAACAACACTCTGTTCAAGGCATTGCATAGAAGGTAAATGCTGTAGGACACAGTAACATACATGGCAAACATAACCCCCCAACCCCCGCCCCCCCCCCCCCCCCTCCCGCCCCCCCCCCCCCCCCCCCCCCCCCAAAAAAAAAAAAAAAAACAAAAACAAAAAAAAAAAAACAAAAAACAAAAAAAAATAAAGAAAAAAAGAAGAAACGAAACACCACCACCAACCCCCCCCCCCCCTCCCCTTCCCCAAAAAAAAAACCAAAAAAAAGAAAGAAAATAATAATAATAATAAAATAAAATAAAAAGAAAATAATGACAATAAAAATAATAATGCAAGCATTAATAAGTCCAACATGTACCCCTGTTTAAACACAGACTAGGATCAACTACTTCCTATTTTTACTCACCTGTTTCAAGACCCAGCCTAGATTTTGCCAAAAATGATATGGAATATCAAACTGCATTGTGTTGTTGAATAAGATGGCAAATGTAAAAATATGTGAATGATATATAGAATCATCTATATAGTGTTGATAAACTCACTCATCTGAATGTCAAAACACTTGAATCACAAGCAAGTTCTAAGGGACTCTGATTGTCACTATAAGTGGAGCAAGCTGAGAAAATGTAGGATCAATGACCATCACATCACTGGCCAAGCGACAAAAAGGAATACTTTAGACTCCTGGAACTTTTGGAATGGCAACTGGGTTACCCAGCATTGAGAAGTGGCAGTTCTGACTAGCATGAGATTTTTTTTTCCCCTTCTTCTCTCCTTTTTTACTTTTGGTTTCTGCGAGGCTATAATTTGGAGTAAGTCAAAAGATACATGACCAAAGTGGTCAATGAGTTTTGCAGATTGGAAACAACCTACTAAACAATCTGAAATAGAAAGAAAATAGGCCAAAACTTTAAGTTTGAACCTTGGTTAAAACGAGAAGAGAGAAGCACTTGGTGATGAAGATTGCAGACAAAGAGATGCCACAAAAACAGTTATCATAATTAACACCTAAGCAGTTTTACAGTCTTTTTCTTTCTTTTTTTCCTTTTCTTTTCTTTTTTATTTTTTTGGTTTGGGTTTTTTTTTTTTTGGGGGTGGGGTGGGGGTGGGGGCGGGGGGTTGGTGTGGGGATGCTGGCTTAAAGCATTACCCAAAGGATGAGAAAGCGTCACAAAAGAATCAACGATTTTTTTTACAACCTACTATAGACCAGCCTTACACCCGCAAAATAGTTGAATCCTGGCCTAGGAAGCCGTAGCAAGCGAAGGCCATACCAGAAAACCTAGATGTTCTGTTGTTTGAAAGGTAGACCATAGTTACCACACACTTGATACATCGGTGGGACACTTGTGTCTGGGGATATACTCGTTTCTAACATTGACACCACACTATGCATGAAAAAATTGGGAAACGTTTCCCACACTTTTTGGACATCGTGTTTATATCATTAGGAAATTTTTCTGACACTTTCATAATACTTATTTCCAATGCATAAGAACTTATATGACACTGGTTTCTAGTGTGAGAAATGTTTAAAAAATTACTTAGAAACTAGTTACAATTAGTAGGAGCAAAAGTTTTTTGAAGAAATTATATATAAAAAAATTTCTGGAAAAAGTTTCCTTGCATCAATTTGAAATGTAGGCAATTCATTAAAAACTTATTCAATGGAATACTTGTATTGAAAACATATGTACATGTTCATATAAGCGTAACATTGAATAATTTATATATAAATTTTTAAGTATATAAATATGTACACATACATATGTACATATATACATACATACATTTTGTTTTTGGAAAGGTTAGTTCCAGGGTATCCCAGAGCGCCCCACTCTAGTAGAGATAAATCTCTGTAGTGGTTATCCAGCCTCCAGACTAATCTCAAGGTGTCCACGTGGCGTGCTTGAGCTACCGGTTGCTGGGGAGCAAACCCAGCGCCTTAGTGCTCGCACACGCCTAGGGGAGTGATGTAAAACAGGATCGCAATCACCTTCGAATACAAAAAAAAGGGAAAAACTAGGGTTTACAAGAAATAAAATGAAAAGAGAGATTAGGGTTGGAGAAAGAACCAGATAACTTTGGGCTTCACACCCCTTACACCACGGGCTTCACACCCCTTACACTACGGGCTTCACACCCAAAACTCAAGAGCACTCTCAAGAGAATTTTAACTGAAAATTTTTTTTATTTAATCATTGTCTTCTTATTCATTGAGTTGAGCCTCTTTATATAGGCTCTTACAAAGTGAACTTCCCCATCACAACCGATGTGGGACTAAGTTTTATAATAAAAAAAGGTTAAACTCAAAAATAGACAAAGGCATAAAAAGATAACTAGTACTGGTGTGATGTCCCCATCATTTCCCCCGGGGTGGGAGAGAGTCGACCCTGTCGAGTGAGGACACCTCTCATGAAGCATCTCAATCAGGCCATGGTGGTGACCGTGACAGTGACACTAATG
Source organism: Agave tequilana (assembly GCA_038442645.1). NCBI lineage: Eukaryota > Viridiplantae > Streptophyta > Magnoliopsida > Asparagales > Asparagaceae > Agave > Agave tequilana. The sequence goes on from JAVJIF010030918.1 coordinate 371,211, forward strand.
CATCACATGGAGACCAAGGTGGTGGAGGTGGAACTGGTCTCCGTGTCGGAGCGATAAAAGATGACAGCTTGATCAAGAGACCAATAGCAGACTGAGGCACGTCATCCATAATGAAAACTGAACAAATTACACTTTACACCATAAGTGCCCTGATCACTTGTGAGCCTGACTCCTGTAAACATATCTGCAATGGATTATACACATCAGGCGATTAAAAAAAATGATAAACTCATAGCTGCCAACGGTGGTACTAGCTTCAAAGTAGGCTCCGCTGAAAAATTTACAAGGGTCTCAACAGGGAGACCTTCAACTTCCATAGGCTGTGGGGAAACCTCTTCTTGCTATGACACCGACTCAGCAATAACTTCTGTCTTAGTTCTGGCTTATCATAAACTTCTGGCTTTGGCTCTAGGTTGTCATCAATTTCTGACTCTGATTCTGGATTGTCGACAGCCTTTATCGCCTTGCTTTCTAGCATCTTAACCATGCCAGCGAAGATCTCCTTACATTCAACAACTAAATCGTTGAATTGTGGCCCCTCGAGGTGTGGAGCATACCGAGCATGAAGAAGTTCTTGTAGGATAAGCCAATCTCGACAGTCAATATGATTGTCTTCCTACCACCAAAAAGCTTCTCCAGGTTAATTTTATTTAGGCGTAATGACACTTCTGCGCAGGCGTCAAGGAGAAATACCTGAAGAAATTCTCAAGATGGTTTTCCCACTTTTCATACCCATCTTGATTATAAAAATCCCGAAAATACAGGAGAGCTGCATACATATCCCTTTCAACCTCCTTTTCATCCCTATCAGTATAAATATATTTATCACAAAAGTAAAATCCCATGAAAAAAACTCAATGCATAAAGATCAGAGTTTACCCAATGAATCGGCAGCTCGAATTGGACTCAAATTGGGCTGAAGATATGCCAGAACACTGATTCTCTGCTGCTCGGACAATACTGGTGCCAAATACGAGCTTGTGGAGGTCAGATTTGCTGCTCAAGTTCTATGAAATCTTTGTAATGGCTCCGGGGCTCAATCACGAACCCAACGCTTCGAACAGAGCTCAAAACGGACTCCGAACGAGCGAGAAATGAACCCCGGACTGGTCGGGTTCGGAGATGGGCGGTTACTGTTCACTGTGAACAGTTACCGGATGACAATGATTTTGTTTAAAAAAATTCCTCTCTTTTTATGTTTTTCTCTCTTTTTTCTGTTTTTTTCTTTTTCTTTTTGTTTTTTGCAAAGTAGATCTAGATCTAAATCTAGGATTTGAGGAAGGAAAAAAATCGAAGGGGATTAGGACCAAACCTCTGATACCAAATTGATGTAAAATAGGTCACAATCACCTTCGAATACAAAAAAAAGGAAACATTAAGGTTTACAAGAAATAAAATGAAAAGAGAGATTAGGGTTGGAGAAAAAATCAGATAACTTTAGACTTCGCACCCCTTACGCGGGCTTCGCACTCCTTACACCACGGGCTTCACACGCAAAACTCAAGAGCACTATCAAGAGAATTTTAACTGGAAAAGTTTTTATTTAATCATTGTCTCCTTATTTATTGAGTTGAGCCTCTTTATATAGGCTCTTATAAAGTGAACTTCCCCATCACAACTGATGTGGGACTAAGTTTTATAATAAAAGAAAAGACTAAACTCAAAAATAGACTAAGGCATAAAAAGATAACTAGTTGTGGTGTGATGTCCCCGTTAGGGAGACCTCGAACCCGTGACCTCTTGGACGAATCCAAGAGGCCAGACCACTCGACCATCCCCCCGGACTACATACATACATACATACATTCAAGTTACATGGATGTTGATTTATTATAATACTTAATTCTAGCAATTTTTATAGAAATTTAAAAATTAATTTGAAGATTTTGCTATTTTTATCTATATGAAACTAAAGATATTTATACATACACTTGTCATGCATATATGTAAATGTATATATAGTTTTCCCATATTTTTCGAAACTACATATCTCGTACCAGTGTCAAGTCTCCTATCCCAATTTCGTGTCCCGAACTGTCAACTATGAGGCAGACCAAGCTTCTTAGTAATGCGAGCTAAGCTCGACGAACAATTTTATATTAATCCAACTTTACAAACCTGCACTTATATATGAGCTTATATACATAGGGCCAAGCAGAAACAGTTTAGTAATTTACAAGAGACAGGGAAACCATAAAATTAATGCTCTAGAATACAATGTTATTTTAAAAGAGTAATGCTTGGGTCACATGTCAACGACTACAACCAAATGAAATGTGTCTTTTAATAGGTAGGTGTAAACTTTTATGTTACACAATAGATGTGATATGGACCCCCACACAAGTACTCTTAAAAGCAATAATATAAAGAACATGCGTTATGTGTCCCCCCTTCCCTACCCCCAACCTCCTCTCCCAATTTAAATATTAATGTGTTTGGCTCTCGCTTTCAAAACTTTTTCTTTTTTACCTCATATGTTTTCTGTTTTTCTCTCCAATTTATTCCATTTTTCTTTTATTCTTTTATTGTTTTTTTTGTAATCAAAATATTTTGCCTCATATTTTTTATTTATCTTCTTCAAATATCCTGACTTCGCTCTCTCTTCACTCTCAAATTGATCTTATTTTTCAACTTTCTACTCTCTCTCTTCCTCTATTGAATTCCTCTATTCCTTGTCTCTTAGATTTCTTTTCTCATCTTTTAGCTTCAGAATATAAGATTTTCTTATCACAAAATTATTTATTTTAAAATTTCTTTTATTTCAAATTTTCTTAACTCTCCTCGATTTTTGTTTTTTATCTTTCTTATTCTCAATTTCATACTCTATATTTTTTTACCTCAGAATTGTTTCCCTATGTTATTATGTTTTTGCATTATGTGTTGTTAAACTTAGTTACATAAATTAGGAGGTTTTATGTTATTATGAGTATCCAAGTTATCAGTTTCTAATTTACTAAGAGTCTTAATCATATTATAAGATGTATTTGCAATTGCCTATAAATAAGAAATGTTAAGGAAGGAATTATGAACTCACTCAAATCTTTTCTTCAAAATTCTAATATGGTATCAGAATAAGGTTCATGATCTACAAAAAAAGTTATTGCTCTGTGAACGGCGGTACTCTTCATGATTGTAGTGGTCAGATTCTGATTTGCATCAGGATCTCGACATGTGTCTCACTTCATCAGGATCGTCCCGAGTGAAACAACAAACCCAATGTTCTAGAAGACCACCTCAATCAGGCCCGAGGAGAAAAGCCTGAGCACCTTCCCGAGACCAATCAGCCAAGCCTGAGGAGAGCCCGAATGCCTCCCCGAGTTCACTTAAGCTTGAGTCATTCATCCAACTGTAGAACTTGGAGAAAGCACTTTGCGGGTCGGGAGTCCCGATCCCCACAATGCAGGCCTACTACAAAGTCTCCACCTATACTACTGGATACAGTTCAGCAGCAGAATTTCGTGATATGTGGAGTCAATCACACTGCCAGATCACTCCTACATTTTAAACGCTATTATGCCTTTAATCCAGCGCAGGCCGTTATGGACAGAGGCGTATATTTTTGCATGTCAATCACAATAACCAAGCACGGTGATCTGGGCAGTTGCAAGAGAATCACAATATGCACATAATTCGATTATGGAATCCGCACAACCCACACTATCAGTTATGACTCTTAGGTATTTATACGCTGAGCTAGAAGAAAAAGAGGGACCCCAAGCCGATTTAACCCAAAAAGATTATAAACACAAGATAGCTCTGCAAATTCACTGTAACCTATGCAAACTAATGAATTTCCTCTCTCCTCCCCGTGATTTTTTCCAATTTGAGTTTTCACGTAAAATCTCGTATCTTTACTTGCTTTTTGTGCAAAAATTTTTATTGTCGTATAAGCGAGACAACCCTAACTCAGTGTGGTGCAAAATTGACCATTTGATTAATCGTATCGAAAAATCTCCACCACAATGATGTATAGTAATCGCCCAGGTACTACTACTCACGCGGTTACTACATCTAAAGAACTACATGTCTTCAAGTTTTAAAATCTTAGATGTCTCCATGATCCAAAATCCTAGTCATTATCAACTGTAACCACCTCTACTATTTTTCTCCACCAACTGTAGCTGCCCTATTAGGCAACCTATGCTACCTCTGTTTTTTCCCGGCAGCACTGCTACCCTCCTTGTTTGCCTCTGATAGGTCTTATTGTGATCTTGTTGTGATTGTTACATTCTGTTGTGCATCAGGTATATTCATCTAATCCTCTACTACTGTTTTATCTGAATGTCTACAACGTGAATTGTTAACATTCTCTGCAACTACTACTGGCTGACTATCTTTTGTATCCAACAGCCTCTCTCCTCTTAGATCATCTTATTTGTCATTTATTATACCTGCTTCAAGTTTCTTACATTGGTATTACTGTTGCAAGAAGTTTTATCATATGTCTACTCAGTTTGAGGATTTCTCGGCACCTATTATTCCTACTAAGTTTATGAATTTCTCAAGACCTTTCTTACTGAGTTTAAGTATCTCTCAAAACCTTCACCTCTACTAAATTTGAGAATATCTAAAATCCTAATTCTATTCAAGGAGATGCATATGACTTTTTGTGCAGTGTTTGGTTCGACTCAAATTCAGTTCACTTCGGTTTACAGCTTTAATATCATCATTGATTCAGCAGATTAACATCAATAATAAGAATTTTATTTATTTTTTTTTAAAAAAACTTTATTTAGGAGATAGTCTTTATAAATGCTAGGCATGTTTGATATCTATGCTTCAGCTTGAAGGGAGTTTTAAACTTAGTTATTTAAATTAGTAGTTTTTATATTATTAGGAGTTTCTAGGTTATTAAGAGTCCTATTAATATTATGAGACATATTTATAATCAAGGCTCTAAATATCGGATACCAGGATCGTATCGAATGGGGGGTTTTTCATATCGGATATCAGATATCGGAGGAGATATCGGGAATACGCGCGCATATCGGGCATTCATATCAGAAACTATAAATAATGAAATAGTGATAACTAAAAGTTGGTTTAGAGTCATAGATATCATCTACCTAATAAAAATGATGTAATATACTTGCAAAGACATAAAAAACAATGTACATTTGCACGCAGTCGTGTAATAAATAAGTTATTTCATATCGGGTGATATATCGGGCGATTTATTGGCCAATATCAGGCGATTTATCGGCTAATATTTCAAATATCGGCCGTTTTTTTTGCTGCTAACAATATGGCGAACGATTTTCCCATATCGCATCGGCAGCAGGCAAAAAAGGAGATATCGAACGATATCTCAACCGACTCGGCCGATATTTAAATAGGATTTGTAATTGCCTATAAAATAAGAAATATTAAAGGAGAAATTATGAACTGACTCAAATCTTTTCCTTTACAATTCTCATGTATCATTTTTACTCATCTAATATATTTTATTATTTTATCTAATACTTTTATTTTTTTTATATTTTGTTGATTTCATTGAACTTCTTTTTCTTTTACTGCATTTTTTCATAGAGTAATTTAGGCAAGTAGAAGTATCATATCACCCTTTTACTAGTCAATCATAAGAGATTAATAAAAGCATGATGTTTCTGAATTAGAGTTCTCCAACAATGTAGATGCTTTCGAACTTGTATTCCTATAAAACAAAATTTCTCTCCATTATCTTTCTTTTGGATATTTGTTTTATTTATACGACAATGCAAATATAAATCATTAGAAACACGACACAAGATCGCTTGAAAGTTATTTATATACTCCCAATAATGAAATTGAATAATAGAAATTATAAAGCTTTTTATACTACTAGATTTCCGTTAAATTATCAGAGGATTTGTTGAAACCATAAAAAATTATCTAATCTAATCTTATTTAAATATGAAAAAAAGTCTAATCTAAAAAGAAAACTAAAATGCCCACTTTTAAACCAAATCAATATGTATATTCAATTTTTTTGAAATTCTTATAGCTCTAACAAAATATAAATGTTTAATGTCTTCCGAAATTAGAAAAAAAAACTAATGTTTGTTTTTTTTAAAATATGAGTATTCAAAGATTTCAGTATTTGATTATAATTTACCAAATAGATCAATCAACAAATTCTATACATTAATTTAACTTTAGCCTTTTTTTTAAGAAAAAAGGCATCCCCGGTGCCCATTGTAATCAATAAAAAACATTAGAAGAGAGGGTTATAAAATTACATAGATATTAAGTTGCTCCAAAAACAAATTTCTAGACATAAAATATGATATATTATATATATATATATATATATATATATATATATATATATATATGAATATTAATTTAGAAATAATTCAAACTAAAAACTTTTATGTCAATGGTCACTGAGTAATTTCAAGGGAAATTAGGATAAAAAATCCAGTGTTTTCTAGTTAAGGTTGAAAACAAGCCGGGTTGAGTTTGTTTCTTACAATTTTAAAACCCGACCCGAATTGTATACCCGAGACCCGCCCAAACCTGACTGGTACGAGTACTTTAATACCCAAGCCCACACCAAACGGGTTTCGGGTAAATTTGGATGCATTTCGGGCTTGGTGGAGTCAGATCAATTTATGCATGTTATCGGTTTTTTGTTTTCCTTTTCATTTCAATTTCCCGTGTAAATTTTTGGTTCTTAAGCTAATGGACATTTCTTCGAAAAGAGGTCACATAAACTGATATTAGATTATAGTTCCCTTTCTCGTACTTTTGATTTATAACAAATGATACAATTACAAACCTGCAAGTTTCAGTTCATTTGCAAACTCTAAATTAATTAAGTGAAGAAATCAAAGGTAAAATGAAACAGAGAAAGAAACTAAAGCAATAAGATACAAATTGATGCAGAAGGAGAAAATCTCGGCCTCGTTGTTGAAAGATAGATAGAGAGAGAGAGAGAGAGAGAGAGAGAGAGAGAGAGAGAGAGAGAGAGACCATCGCTTGTCATCATTGTTCTAGTTTGATGTTAGTGTCCACATCGAAGCATAGATTTGAACATAAAGAATGAGAGGTAAGAGGGGAGCAAAGGATCAGGAGGCAGCTAGGGTTTCACCAGAGTTGTTCTCTCTCTCCCTCTCTCCCTCTTTCTCTCTCTCTAGCTTTATATAAGAGTTTTGAGCTAATCAGAGCCACACATATATGCGATGGAGGAGTAGAAAAATATAGAACTTAATATCATAGAGGATATGGGTTTCGAGCAGGCGGGGGTGCGGTTTTGGTTCGGGTTTTAGGTGGTTGGAGTCGGGCAGATTTTCTCTAATGATATTACCCCGCCCGAAATTCTTTTTAAAGTTTATAGACCCGCCTGTTTGGGTTCAGGCGGGTTTCGAAGACATCATAAACCCGTAAAATCGGTCTAGGACGGTGCGGATTCGGGCTAAAACCGAATTGACATTCAGCCCTATTTCTCGTACTATAATTATTATCCAATATGAATCCCAATTGCTAGTAAGGCCTAGCTCACTAATAAAGGGGTGGGAGTGGGTAATGCAAAGTCCCAGGTTTAAGCCTTGACTACGACTTGTGTTGAAAAAACTGAACCCCAAGAGTTAAACTAGGCTCCTGCTATAAGGATTTGGAACCAAATTCTATCTAATTTGAACATCAACTTTAGAACCAAATTCAATCTAATTTGAAGATCAACTTCAGTGCTCATAACTAAAAATTTAGACTAAAGTTTTCACCCAACCATCAAGTAACCACAAAACATACTGATGGGAATCCCTCCAGTTCGGGAATATGGAGGACCTACGTTCTCAAGAAGCGCAATTCTTTTAGTATTAAACTATTTTCTGTCTTAGGCTCTTTTAATACTTACTTTTAGTCCCACATCAGTTAGGATAGGGAACTCATTTTGTATGGGACTGATAAAAGCCAACTAGACCATTGAGTTAAGTAGTTCAGTGAAATCAATTTAAACACTTTTACTTTGCATGTTGATCCGCATTACGCTTTTTTAAATCTCTTGTATACTGATTTGTGAAAGTGAGTGAGAAAATCACTTGGGTGCTGATTTTCAAATTAATTAAAAATTTATTTTTATTTACAATTTTCATATTAGTTCTACGTCAAATGGTATCAGAATTAAAGTCCTGTCTTTTCTCCTACAAAATCTTTCACAAAACCCCAGCCTCCACCACAAAATTCTCAAAACCCTAGCCACAAAACTCTAGATCCTCAGGTTCTCTCTTTCTCTTCTCTAGTTTACAAAAAAAAAAAAGAGAGAAAACATAAAGAAAAAAGAAGGAAAAAGGAAACAAAGAAAAATCAAAAAAAGGAAAAAGAAAAAAGAAGGGGAACTGTTCATCCCTTCCTTTCATCCCAACAGAACCCAACGACAGATCCCCTACCGTCGCCGCTGCACCGACGCCACCACCGTGACCTCTTCGTCAAGCTCCTTCAACATCGCCACAGGATTCGCCTCGAGATCCCATCGCCGCCACCAAATCTAACAGCCCGCCCTTGCTGACTGTCACCAAATGCGCCGCAACACTCCTACACCAACGATTCCGCCGCAGTGCCCTTGCCGCTATAGATCTACCCTCGCCGCAACCAGATCTAGACACCTCTGACCTCGCCAACCTCCTCTACATCCATCAACGTCTCCTCCGACCTCGACAAAGTTCCCCAACTCCCCTGACGACCTCGTCGGACCTCTCCAACCTCACTTCGTCATCAGCAGCTTCGCCGTAGACCTCCGCCTTCATCGCGACCTCGTCAAGATCTCTGCCACATGCCCACATCACCGTGTCGTCGCCGCCATTGATCTCCTTTTCCAAGCCTCCTCTGACCTCACCACCACCACCTAGCCGTGTTGTCGAGAGGAAGGAAAAAGGAATCAGTGGAATCGGGTTTTAATTTCTGGGTTTAAATTAAACCCTTTAGCAAACGGGTTTAATTTGATTCGGGTGGTCATGTGGGTGTAATCCAATTACACCCGACCGATCCGAACCGTCCAAAGCCTGTTTCACGACCATTCGGAGTCTGATTCGAGCTCTGTTCGAGACGCTGGATCCGTGTTGAGTCCCATAGTCACTAGGGGTGCAGCAGAACCTGTCTTTACAAGACCTGTTAGGAGCCATTATTCGATATCAGTGCTTCCAAAAGCGCCTCTGGGTACGCTCTAATCTAACCTTATACTTTAACTTATTTCTTGTCTATCTCTTGTGTAGCTGAGTAGATTGATAGTTATAATTACAAATTATTATTTGTTTTTCTGTCATTTGCCTGCATATCACATTTAGGATCTATTCACTACGTTTTAGGAACCAATAGGAAAATTTTCATTTGACCATCTAGTGAACACATTTAGTTGACACCTAGGGGGATTGTGCATTTGTGTTGATTCTTTGCATTTATGTTTCATATTGGTGCATGCTCTTGCGTAGTGGTAAGAGGTGTAACCTGAACCAATCAGACATGGAAGATAAACTCAATCAATTGAATGAGAAATTTGACCCTCTTGTTTAAGGAGGTGCAGTCCATTAAACTTCAGACGCAAGACAACCAACTTAAGATAGAGAGATTAGAAAAAAGCCCTCATGAGAAAACACCAGGCGGCCGCAGAGCCAATAGAGAGAACCGTAATAATTGGAGGATGAGAGCGTCCACATGCCTAGGGATGACGATGATGAAATTTTTCGTAGAATTAAGGTAGGTCCTCCCACATTCGACGGTGTCCCTAATCCTAAGGTCATTAGTGATTGATTAGCTAATATGAACTACTATTTTGACTGGTATAGGATATCTGAGGAACGTAAAGTTTGGCTCGCTAGAATGCGATTTACAGGATCCGCTAGAGTTTACTGGATCTCGATAGAGAGATTGTGCAAGAAATAGAGTTCTCATAGAGACTTGAGAAGAGCTGAAGAACAAACTTAAAGAGAAATACTTTTCCAACTCGTACATGTACCGTATCCTGAATGAACTGTACCACCTTTGTCAAGGAAACATATCGGTCCAACCTTACACAACTACATTTAATGACTTAATCTTGCGTTGTGGGTTACAAGAAGCCCCATCAAATAATTTCTAGGTTTCGTTCTAGGTTGAGGACCGACATCCAATGGGGCATGATTATTCATTCCCAAAACATAAAGACCCTTGCACAGGCCAGCCAGAGGGCTCAGGATATAGGTGCCTCACTTAAAGCCTCTTCGGAGCGAAAATTGAGTAGCCGTATAGACGCCCAAATAAGACCAATACCAGACCTAACTCCAATACAACTAAGGACCCTAAGGATAAATCTATTATAGGTGAACCATTTAAACATACTACCTCTGGAATAAAGTATTTTCGGTGTCACGAGTATGGCCATGTTGCTGCTCGGTATCCAACCAAGAGCTTTCTCATTGAGGATGTTGTGTTGGATAAGGGTAATCAAGAGGAAGACGTATATGAACCAGAGGGGGCACTAGTGACACAGATGAGGAAGTGAGGTTGTCTAATATGCGAGCGTCGTTAGGCGCTTTCACACAAGTAAAGACGAGGATTGATGGAGAACCAGTATGTTCTACACTTATGTTATGCATGAAGGAAAGAACTATAAGGTGATTGATGAAGCAGTTGTGTCAACATCATCGCCAAGATAATCGTCGACAAGATGGGTCTCAAGACTGAACCCCACCCGCAGCCATACAATATGACGTGGGTTGATAAAACGGCCCAAGCTATCACCCAGTGTTATCAGGGTGCCTGTTAACATGTCTAGCTACCAGGATTAAGTTTGGTGTGACGTTTTAGACATGGACGTTGTACACATCTTGTTACAAGACCACGGCTATATGATTTGGACGTGATTAGCTTTGGTAGATCCAACAGTCACCAGTTAAGTTCAACGGAAAGAAGGTAGTGTTGAAACATGTCAAGCCCAAGCCAACCGTGGGGAATAACAAGCCGAGAATTGTCACAAACAGTGCAAGCAAGAAGTTACTTCACTTCATGGTCACAGTCGCGGTCTCGGTCGCCGACTCGGCGGGCACTGAGATTGATCGGTCTCGACGACTCGGAGCGGTATTGGGCGATACGCGCAAAACACTACATAGAAAGCTTAAAAAATTCTGAAAAAATCACGACAAATCTTAAAAAATGTAGATATCCACATTCATGTATTATATTTCCAAAATATATCACCTAGCATACTAAACATAAAGCGAAAATATAAATACATGCGTCATCACTAGAAGCATATCAAAATACATACACAATATAGTAAATTGCACAAATTACATTCATAAATATAAGCTAATGTAGTCATTTTCACATTGAATTGCGATGAGGTACAAAATCATCATAATGCCGAGTCGACCGAGTCAACTCCGATTCTCAGCCAAGTCGATCTCCTTTGAGTTGAGTCGACTGACTCGTGACTCAGACTCGTCTCGGAGCGGGCCGAGACGGATACGACTCGGCCGACTGGTCTCCGACTCGGCCGAGTCTTTGAACCGTGCTTCACTTAGTGACTACATCCCAATTTCTCAAGGAGAGCAGGGATAGTGTAGTGTTGGTTGCCTTCGGAGAATCTCCCAGCACACCGGTCGAGATTTCTCCAGAAGTTCTCAGATTATCTCTGATTTTAGTGATATCATGCCTGCTGAGTTGCCTGACGAACTCCCTCCCCTGCGTGATTTTCAGCATGCCATTGACTTTGTGCCAGGGTTCAGTAAGCGAAATCTTTCACATTACAAAATGAACCCTACTGAGCACGCAGAGATTAGAAGACAGATGGACGAGTTATTACGGAAGGGCTTTATTAAAGAGAGTTTGAGTCCTTGTGTCGTACCCACATTACTCACACCAAAGACGATGACAGCTGGAGAATGTGTGTGGACAGTACGGCCATCAATTGAATCCTTATCAAGTATAAGTTCCCTATCCCTAGACTTGATGACTTATTAAACATGATGGTCGGAGACTACATTTTTTCGAAAGTGAACCCTCATGGCGGGTATCATTAGATTCATATCCGCGAAGGAGATGAGTGGAAGACCGCCTTCAAGATCAAGGACGAGTTATATGAATGGTGGTCATGCCTTTCGATTATCAATGCACCTAGTACGTTCATGAGAGTCTTGACCAGATTTTACGTTCTTTCTTAGGGAAGTTGTAGTTGTCACGCGTGCTAGAGAGTCTCCGCAAGGAGAAATTATTTGTCAACTTGAAACGTGTGCATTTCTAGTGCGATCATTCATTTCTTTGAGTTCATCGCCTCAAGAGATAGTGTAGCAGTCGATCCTGACAAAGTTAAGGCCATCAGGATTGGCCTATTCCTACGTCAATTCACAAGGTTAAAAGCTTCCACGGCTTAGCCACTTTTTACAAAAGATTTGTCAGAGTATTTAGTACCATCATGCCTCCAATCACTGAATGTCTTAAGAAAGAGGAATTCAAATGGACTAGAGCTGCTGCTAGAGCCTTCGAGGAAATCAAAGAGAAGTTGACTACTGCCCAGTCATTCGCCTTCATGATTTCTCGAAGGTATTTGAGGTGCCTTGCGACACCTCCGGTATTGGCATAGGCAGTATGTTGAGCCAAGAGAATCATCCCAGAGCCTTCTTCAGCGAGAAATTGAATGAGGCCAAACAACACTACGATTATGACAGGGAATTGTATGTTGTAGTACAGAGCTTGTGATATTGGCATTACTACTTGCTACCTACTGAGTTCGTCCTGTATTCAGACCATCAAGCCATTCGCTATATCAACTCACAGAAGCGTGTAGGGCACTGACACATCAAGTGGTTTGAGTTCATCCATGAGTACATTTACGTACTCAAATACGGCGTCGATGTGGATAACAAGGCTGCTGATGTTTTGATTAGGAGACTTTACACGTTACAGGCACTTACTGCAGAAGTGATTGGTTTTGAATGTCTCTTACACGATTATTCTACTTGTCGAGACTTTGGTGAAATTTATGCTTCATGCTTCAAGATCCACACACCTTAGTGGAAGATTTCACCATTGTTGATGGATTCCTATTCAGGGGCACTCGATTGTGCATTCCCAACACTTTTCTACCGGATCATTTAATATGGGAAATGCATGCGGGAGGTGTCGCTAGACACTTTGGTCGAGATAAGACTATTGCTTTGATAGAGGATCGATTTTACTAGCCTAGTGTCAAGCATGGTGTTGCAAGAGTTATGTCACATTGCCAAGTGTGTCAAGTTGCCAAGGGTAGGAAACAGAATACAGGGCTTTACACACCATTACCTATTCCCTCTGCACCTTGAGAGCATCTCAGTATGGATTTCATTTTAGGCCTCCCTCTCACACTTAGGAAACATGACTCTATCATTGTGGTAGTTAATAGGTTCTCCAAAATGGCCCATTTCATCCCTTGTAGCAAGACAGCAGATGCTTCGCCCGTGGCACACCTGTCTTTAGGGAGATCGTGTGCTTACAGGGCTTACCCAAGTCCATAGTTTCTGATAGGGATGTTTCTTCACGAGTCATTTTTGGCAAAATCTTTGGAAGAAAATGGGGATTGCACTTAAATTCTCTACGGCATACCATATTCTAACTGATGTTCAGACTGAGGTAGTAAACTGTAGCCTGAGTGATTTGCTTAAATGTTTATTAGGAGAACGACCGACTACATGGGATAAGGTCTTGTCTGTGCTGAATTTGCATATAACAATTCAGTCAATTGGTCTACAGGGTTATGTCCCCTTGTGGTTGTCACAGGGTATTGACCTAGGAAACTTATAGATCTGTCGATGTCCATAGGTGACCACCCTAGTGCATAGTCATCTGCACAATATTTGCATGAGTTGCATTAGCATATCAGAAGGCAAATTGCTATTAGCAATATAAGTCTGCTACAGATTCACATAAGTTGCAGGAGTTTACTATTGGAGATGGGGTGATGGTTAGAGTGCGTCTAGAGGGTTCCCCCTGGGAACTTTGAAGAAGCTTCGTGCTCGACGTATGAGTCCATACAGGATATTGAAGAGTTTGGTTCCAATGCCTACGAGCTTGACATCCCCATGATCTTGAAATCAACCCGGTATTCAACGTCGAGGACTTGACTCTTTACCGCACTCCAGTGGCCTATCTGACGGCCATACCAGATGAGCCAGCCACTGAGGAGCTTCCCACTGAGGAGATTGAGGGTATCCTGACAGAAGAGACCGTGTTTACTGCTGATGGCACCATCATCACTATTTGATCTGTTGGCGTGGACGGCCCGGTTCCGATTGCACTTGATTGCGGGGCCGAGGAGATTATGCAACTACCCAGAGTTTCTATATAATAACTTTCACCGTCTCTATTCTCCAGAGGCGAATTTTTTGAAGCCAGGAAAATATAATGGGAATCCCTCTAGCTCAGGAACATGGAGGACCTACATGCGCAGAGGCGCAATTCTCTTCAATTATTAGACTATTTTCTGTCTTAGGCTCTTTTAGTACATACTTCTAGTCCCACACCGGTTAGGATGGGGAATTCATTTTGTATGGGTTTATATAAGCCAACTAGAGTATTGAGTTAAGTAGTTAAGTGAAATCAATTTAAACTACTTTTGCTTTGCATTTGATTTGCATTGCCCCTTTTTAAATCTCTTACATGCTGATTTGTGAGAGTGGGTGAGAGATCACCTGAGTATTGATTCCCAAATTAATCAAATTTTATATCTTCAATTCCATATTAGTTTTGCATCACATACAGTTGAAAGTGAGTTATTTAGTTTGACGGTCTATAATGGTTCAAGCCCGATAATTGGTATCCAAGAGTTATATAGTATTTAGATAAGACTCAAGGGTCAGGAACTTCAATTTGTACTCTCTGAATTATAGATAAAAAAACTCCACACTTTTAGCCATCCATTTTTAGGATGCAGATGTAAGAAATTTCAAAAACATTTGATTTTTTGATTTTAGGCTTTTTAAATGATTTAGAACATGTTTAATGGTTTGAATCATCTATTATAGTTATCAGGTGCAGACTTTTAAAGTGATAGGATCTATACTCAAATCCTAGCAATGGGATCCCAGTCAAACTCTATGCACGCATATCGGTTTGGTTACATTACTCTAAGTAACCTAATTATTTATACACACCAATCAAAACTAGTGGATCTCTTACAATTTATTTCGGTTACTTTAGTGTATGAATATCCAACGATTAAGTTTTGCATGTGTAACTAAATCTATTGCTTGTTGCTCCTATGTGCAATATTGGTGTAAGAGTTAAACTTGGGTCAATTGAGAAGAATTTGGAAGCAAATCCTTCCCATTAAAACTCAATATTATTATGAAACATAAATTTGGATCACCTCTAATCAAGTTGATCTACATTACTAGAAGTCCTCAATAATAAAAAATCTAGTGTTATAAATGTTTTTATCTTATGCATCAAGCAGGTACAAAATGAACCGCGCAAATAGTGAGTTGATTAGTTTAGCGGTCTACAATATTTGTAACCTAACAAAACTTGGTAAGGATTTATAAATGTTTATATCATTATCGAATAGTTGGATTAAGAATTTGTATGTCCAAAGTCATAGATTTAGCAACATGCCACTTTAAACTGGGCTCATGTCCAAAGTCACAAGTACAAAAACTTCAAAACACTTCATTTTTTGTTTTTAGCTACTTTAAATGATATAGATAAACTTCAACGAAATAAATCTTTAATTTGAATAGCCTTCCAATGAATTTGAATGGCAAAGGATGTGTAGCTCCAAAACCTTCCGAGATGGATCTTTTAATTGTGATGTGTAAACCTTAGTCCATGAGTAGAGGATTATCAAGCATGAGGTCTAAAGACTCTTTAAGTTTGTCCACAATAGAAAATGTAAGATCACATCACATACTATCACATATTATCTATTTGTAGACTAATTTACATCTCCTTGTTTAAGATTCCATAATAGGAAAAAGTATTAGCCTAATCAAAGAATTTAATGTGATACAAAATATTAGAAAAATCTTCTTTCTAATAAAAAATTATATTTATCAACCTCATGGTCTTCTCTATATCATATTTTATTAACATAAATTATAAAAAAACCCAATTTTGATCTCCATCCTCCATAATCTTTTTCTTTTGAGAAGTTCTAGAAGTTTCTAAGTTTTACATTTTCTTCCTCCTCCGTTGTAAATTTTTAAAATTTCTTTTTGCCAACTGAAAAATTTCTATATTCTCAAATTTAGTCTTATTCCCCCTCTATATATTCTAATAACTTCATTCTCTACAAAAGCTTCTAGAAATCCAAATTCTGATCTTCTTTCATGTATTCTAAGAATTTTATCTTTTGAGACAAAAAAAATCTAAAAAATTGCCTAACCAAAGATTTAGAGTGATGTGGATTATATCTAAAAGCTTCTTTCTGTACCAAAAAAAATTTAGCAAAAATCTAAATGATCCTGAAATTCCTCTGTTCGATCTTCTTCCTCCCCTTTTGAGTATTCTAAAAGTATTTGTTGAGAAACAAAACCCTAGAATATTTACTTTATTAGAGAGATCTCGTCTCAATATATACAAATTACAAAAGAGTATTAAACCCAATAACCCAATTATCTTATTAAATATCTAATCTAACACTCCCCCTCAAGCTGGAGCATAGATGTCAATCATACCCAACTTGTTACAAAGACTAGTAAAACATCTTCTAATCTTCTAAATAAGATTTTTCTAAATAAAAAACTAAGAAACAAATACGAAATTGATAATTTTATGCCACACTGTTGAACCTTTGATGTCGACGCTGAAGTTGCCAATCAAACCAAATCTCCGTGTAAAAAGTTAATATTTATCACCGCTTTGGATACAAATAAGATTTTAGAGTTTCTAAACTCAGTAGAAGGAGAGATTTTGAGAGATCTTCAAGCTTAGTACGAGAGATTTTGGGAGATCCTCAAACACAGTAGGAATAGATACCCGCAGTAGATATAGAATTGACCAGCAACACTAGATAGTGGTAGCAACAATGAAAGTAGCATACAACATTAGCTGATGATTCAACAACAATAGAAGTTGATGGTGAAAGGCAGTAGATGAGACGACATTTGATGACGGCTAGGGTTTGAAACTTAAAGGAGACAAAAGACACATTTTTTTGTTTTGGATGAACAATACCCTCGGAATTGTTCACGATGAACAGTACCGCCGCGGTACTGCTCATGTCAACATTAATTTTTTTTATAGATCTAGATTCAAGATCACATTAGATCTAAAAGAAAAGAAAAGATAAGATAAGAAGAAATGAACTAGATAGTTGGTGGTTACGGTTAGGTTTTTTGTGGCGGCTAGGGTTTTAGTGGTGGCTAGGATTTTTTTTAAGAAGGTGATGATGGAAGAGGGATGGCTTTGATACCATGTTGAGAAACAAAACCCGAGAATATTTACTTTATTAGAGAGATCTCATCTCAACATATATATATATATATATATATATATATATATATATATATATATATATATATATATATATATATATATAATACAAAAGAGTATTAAACCCAATAACCCAATTACCTTATTATCCATCTAAACTAACAGTAGTTTTGAGAAAATTTCTAAAAGTTCTCAATTTAGATCTTATTCTCCATCTCTTCCTTTCAAACTTCTAAAAAAAATTATAAATCCCATATTAATCTTGTTCTTCCTTGTTAAATCAATCTTCTAACAAGCTCGAAAACCAATTCCACCAACTCAATTTTGAGCGGGTGAAAGATAAAGAGGGCAGGAGAAAGGTTAGTGCGGGGATTGCGAAGAGAGCGAAGAACAAAAGGAGTGTGGCGGTAGGTCGTCGATGTGCCACCAACGACCTACAAAGGGTCAAGGGACAAGGAGATAAAGAGAGAGGTTGCATTGGTTTTTAATTCAATAGATGATAAAGGTACAACAGTTATAATTAAGTAAAATTGTTAAAACTAATGAAATATTCTCTCATTTAGATGGAAACTAACAAGAGGGACTAATTTAGTGTAACTTAAAAAAGATTTTGGGGGACTAAATAGCAATTCAAAATAATTGAGGGCGATTAAAATATGAAAGATTTAAGGGACTAATATCTAAAAAACTCTAACAATAAATAGAGCAGAATATATATCTAAATCTCTCTATATATATAACTAGAGAGCATGAGATGTGTGGCTCACTATGCGCAACCAGTTTTTCAGAACTTTATGCATGGGCCCCACAACAATTTGACATGGCAATTTTCCCAATAAAACCAATTGACCACCTCCTTATTAAAGCCTCGTGTGTAGCAAGCACGTATCTTCAAAACCTTCGGAACATGCTCGAAGAAGTATGGTGGGTCCCAGACACAGGCATGTCGAGGACTGGGACCATATATGATATACATTTTACTCAAAACAACCTAGAATTACTTTTTTCCATGAAACTCCAAAACACTCTAAATAGTACCTATGCACTAGAGGTTTTTAATAATATTATGTATACATGTAAACCATATATACTTCAAAAAATATAAGCTTCCATATATATATATATATATATATATATATATATATATATATATATATATATATATATATATATATCGAGTTGTAAAGTAACCTTTCATAAAAAACAAAAAAGGAGTTTTAAAATAGTACCCAAGACTTGATAATGCTATTCACAGAGTCTGGATCAAATTTAAAAGGTGTACTTGAGAAACCTTATCCAGTCAGTGACTTCTAGCCCAAATATGGATACAAATTTATTTAAAATAGGAATCTAATCCAACTTTTTATAAGGAAGAAGATATTTTGATATGAACCTGAGTCCAAAACTGAGTTCCTAACTAGATTAGGATCCAAATATTACATGATGGCATCTAAATTGATCTGTTTACACCTTTGTACATGCTCTTGCAGCATAGATTGAATGACAAAAAACTGTAGGAAGTTTTAAATTCAAGTTATGAGTACAACTTTAGATTAAAAAAAAAACATAAATATAAATTATATCATTTGCAGATATCT
The DNA here is from genome assembly GCA_038442645.1 of Agave tequilana. Lineage (NCBI taxonomy): Eukaryota > Viridiplantae > Streptophyta > Magnoliopsida > Asparagales > Asparagaceae > Agave > Agave tequilana. Next base: position 390,167 of record JAVJIF010030918.1, read on the forward strand.
TTATTATTTAATGCAAACTCCCTGCCTATTGTACTCAAGTCTCACAACTGCTCCCAATTCAATCTCAACCGTCCATTGGCTATTATTTATTCTCTGATTTTTGTTTGATAGAGTACCATAAACAATTCAAAGGCAGATAATCAGATAAAATGCATATAATTAATTAGTTTTTAAAATCTTAATTAATTTCTTACAACTAGTACAAAACAAATACTTTTAAAAGTCTCATCATAAAACGAATTTTGTTGATAACTTATTATATAGAAGTTAAAATAAAAATAGATACTTTTCAATAAATCTTGAATGACGTGGTAAATTTGGTGGAAAATGATTAAATTTATCACCGTAAGATATAATGAATAATTCAGAGAGAGAATTTCTGTTATAAACGTGACTTGCATGTGCCTGAACTCCAGTAAATTAAAGTGTGATTAATGGGAGAAGAAACATGATATGACGGGGTATAGGTATGCTTAATCCTATGATGTGTACGAAATTTCCAAGTTTGCCCAGTAAAATACGGTCATGCCTGACTTTGCCAAAAATGACACGCATGCATCTGTATCAAGAACACTTAAAAAATGTTTAAACGGCACCTCAACACTGTAAAAGATGTTTGTTAAAGATAATTTTTTTATAAATACTGTGTAGGGATTTTTCATATATCAATAAAAACCAAAGATATATTATGAGTCAAATATACATATCTTAAAACATCACAAATATAGCCATGTTCTTGTGTCTGGATTATGGAGAACTGCCTGAGTACACCAGTTGGTGTCCAATAATAATATGATTAATTTGTTTAACTAGCATTTTTTTCGTCATATAAAGATAGTTTGTCTCTCATTATAGAATGAAGTGATCAGATGTACTTATATAATTTGCAAAATAAATCACAAGCTAAGTCAAAATCATGAACAAAGATGCATGCTAAATCTAAATAGCTTCAAAAAGTAATCAACATGATTAAATGGCAGAGCTACACATCTATAACCTTTGAGCTGATCTTGGGATTAAATTTCTGCAACGTGGAGCTCTCCACATTTTCTTTCTAAAAAAAAATATTGAATTCATGAAAAACAAGAACTAGATGAAACACACAGAGACTAGAGATCATAGCACACTACAATGTTTTATTCACATAATAACTAGATTATTATTTTACAGAGAAATAATTGCTATTCTTCATATAAAACCTTTTAATGCTGGATCAAATTCTGGTAGTTTGTCTCCATGTTATAGTATATTAAATTTGGAATCTCTACATGAATAAGATGAAGTCAACAGGGAAACCACATAAATCAGTATGATTGGATGTACTATTTCCAAAGAATTTAAAGATCGCAACCAAAGAAATGCACAAGAATATTAAAGGTTTGCACATAAAAAGAAATATGAAGTATAACTGCTTTAAAACTGAAAAATCCTTGAAAATTTATGCTTATTGAAAGTATTATAGGAAAGAAATCACCTCTAAAACAGGAGAAGAAGATTGCAGAGCTGAATGAAGCAAAGGTAGATCTTCACGATTTAAACACGTCACTTCTCCAAATGGAAATTTTGATCCATATCTTCCAGCCCTGCCTATAACAGGAAAAACAATTGACTAATTGAGCTTTGACGTATTAATTCCACTTGATAAGTTCAATAACTATAAAGTTAATTAAGTAGAAATTGCATATATGATCATTATTGATCGTCTAATAAAACTGTAGAGAAATAGAAACCCTAAAAAGGAATTTATTAATTTACATAAGAGAAAGTACAAGCTATATATAGAAGACCAGGCGGGTATATGGGTAACAACCCAATAAATCAATACTAATAACCAATATTAACAATCCCCCTCAAGCTGGAGCATAGAGATCTAACATGCACAGCTTGTTACATAAATTAGAAAACACCTGAGGTGAGGTAGCTTTGATAAGGAGATCAATCAACTGCTTTGAAGACGGTGTGAACTGGAACGTAACCACCTTATTTGTCCAAGCATCTCTAACAAAATGACAGTCAATCTCAATGTGTTTGGTTCTTTCATGAAATAAAAGATTCTGGGCAATGTAGATAGCAGACTGATTATCACAATGCATAGGTATGGGCCCAAGCTGTCTGAAACCAAACTCCATCAGTAGATTTTTTTTAACCACACCATCTCGTATGCCGTATGAGCCATAATTCTATACTCAGCTTCTGCACTCGAGCGACACACACATCCTGCTTTTTGCTCCTCCACCAGATTTCCTCCAATAAAAGTGCAATACCCAATAGTAGACTTCATGTCTCCTCGGTCACCAGTATATCCTGAATCTGAATATCCAGAAATACAAACATGCTCATGTTTCCTGTACATTAACCTTTTTCCTAGACAACTCCTGATGTAAGCCAGAACTCTTATCGCAGCTAACCAATGAGTTTTTCTGCCCTGATGCATGAATCTACTCAGTACCCCTACAGCAAAGGTTATGTCTGACCTAGTAACTGTGAGATATATCAACTTTTCAATCAATTTTCTACATCTTCATGGATCATCAAGTGCATGACTGTCATCAAACCATAAATTTACATTGGCTTCCATTGGAGTGATAGCAGGCTTGCATCCCAAAAGACCTGCTTCCTCAAGAAGATCCAGAGCATACTTTTGATGGGAAAGAAGTATACAATGTTTTTGATATGCAACTTCAATTCCCAGAAAAGTATTTTGGACGTCCCATGTCCTTGGTCACAAAATAACGCTTAAGATACCGCTTAGTCTCCAATAACCAGTGTTCTAAATGGCAGCTACAGTGGCCACATCGGCTGAAAAAATTTACGGAGATAGGGATATATCGGGGATATATCGGGGATATTTTCAAAAATCGGATGTCAAAATCGGACTGTAAATATACATATCTTCTTGTCTTAAATCGCACCTCAATAAGACTATATGCATAAATTATATAAATTTACATAAAACATTATACTTATACGTTTAAGATATACTTAACTCGATAACTTGCATTAAGCTTATGAATCCATAATCACTATCCAAGTGTAGAATCTTCAAAAATGTCACATTGCTACATCACTCGAATTACTCAAATACTTAACCTAGAAATTGGGTGTAAAATGCTATATCGGGTCCAAAATCACCGAAATTGCGGCCGATATATCGGGTCCCTGCCTATTTATCGGCGATTTTGGATGAAAAATGCTATATCGATTTGGATGTGCCAAATCATTGCGGCTAGGTACCGTAAACGCAATATCGGCGCAATATCGGGGTTATATTGGGGATATTTAGAACACTGCCAATAAACCAGCTGAATCACTACTAATCAGCAAAATATCATCAACATAAACAGCCAGAACTATGATGGCAGACTTGTTGGCCCAGAGGCCTTCCACTCTAGTTTTGATGATGATTAACTCATGTAGTTATGTTTACTAATAATCTTGTGATGTTTAGTTTCAGATCTCTAACCAAGATATTAGTCGGTGATTAGCTTCAACAAAGATGGTTTGGAAGCTTTCACATGGTGATTCAAGAGCCCGAGCATAAAGATCATATATAGCACTCGTTGGAGTCAAGCTCGGTAGATCACGGTTTGGATCGAGTCGGCTTGAAGACGAAGTTAGTCAAGAAGACTCGGTACATAGTTTTTAGTTTATGTTTAGATCCATTTGTAAAGACTAGATAGTGTGATATGCTCCAGTTCACAACACACACACGTGATTCTAGTTTTCATGTTTTGGTTTTCGGTTTTTTGTTTAACCGATCTTGGTTTTCATGAATAGATAGATTCAAAACAAGTTTACATGGTTTAATGTATATTAGATGTGTTCTACATACATGCATGCTTCATATCTTAAACAAACTTATTTTGATTTGCCTATTCATGAGTTTTGATGTTTTGGTATTTTTAACAAAACATATTTTCGTATTTAAAGTCAAAAAAAAACATGGTTATATATATGTTTCATGTATATTGGACTTAGGTCCATATGCAACATGCTTCAAAGTGTTTAAATATCATGTTTTTGTATTTGGATGAGTTTTGGACAAAACGAATTTTCATTTGAAAAATTCAAGTTTGGAAAAATACGGATTTTGGTTTTCGGCGAAATTTTCATAACACAAATGGTTCAAAAAGTTTGAAATTTGTGTTGAAATTTTTCATACAAGTTTGAATTCAATGTATTATGCTAAAACTATTTTGTGTATTTTTAAGGAATTTATGAGATTTTTTTAGGAACTAAAAAATCAAGTTTTTCAGTCCTTTACAGCCTTCTGCCAGGCTCTGGCGGTCGACCGCACGGTCGACCGGACGTGCACACAAACGTGCACGCAGCCTGTCCTTTGGCCGGTCGACCGAGCAGTCGACCGACTGAAAGCAACCCACTCTCGGGTTACTCTGGTCGACGGGCGGTCAACCGGCCAGAGAGCCGTTGCTCTCTGGTTCAGGGCCCGGTCGACCGGGCGGTCGACCGGTAGTTGGCAACGGTCAAAATTCGACCGTTGGCCGGTCGATCGGCCGGTCGACCGGAAGGTCAAATCTGGCCATTTTTACTGCCAACGGTTAGTTTTTAAAAGAGGCTATAAAAACCCCATTTGAGAGAGGTTTTCTCTAAGAATTTTTGAGCCAAAATTTCTGAGCTTTCTCTAGTGTTTATACAAGTTTTTGAAAAGAGTTTCTTTGTGCTAAAAGATCAATCTTTATTGTTTTAAAAAGTGTTATTGATATTTCAAAGAAAATAGGCTTTTGGGAATTGTTTTTGATCTAATAATTCTATATCTTTTTTAGAGAGTTTCCCAAGTGATTTTCTTTGTTAAAAACACTTTGTTTTACACACTTGAGCTCATCATTCTATCCTATCTATAGGATCATTGTGTTTGTGGGAAAAGAAATCAGTTTGTGGTCTTTTGATCACCAAGTTGTAAACCCTATCATTGCTTGGCTTTGTGCCTTTCCCTCAAGTGTAGAGGAGGTTGTGCAATTGGGTTGTATCCCTCAAGTGTGAGGTGATCCTTATTTGGCTTTGTGCTTATCCCTCAAGTTGTGAGGTGATTGTTTTGTTGGCTTGGTGCTTAGCCTCTTGTGAGAGGTTGTGTGATGAGGACATCACGCAGTTCCCATTTATCTTTTCATACCTTAAGCTTATTTAGAGGATTTTGTATTTTGTTTCAGCTTTATTTGTAGTAGATGTTTTAGCTTTATTTGTGTTCCTTTGTGGGCGTTTAGTACACATCGGTTATTTCCCAGTAGTTCTCTTTTGTAAAGCCTATATAAGGCCCCCTAAACTATTGTATTGAAATTGTTGAATGATTAAAACTTTTCTCAAAATATCTAGTTAAATTTCTGAGTTTATTTGCTCTCGAGTTTTAGGGTGAGAAGCCCGCGTAAGGGGTGGAAACCCAAAATCTTATCTTATTCTCAATTTAAATTTTGGTTACGATTTGAAGGTGATTGCGATCCAGGTTGGTATTACATCATTTTGGTATCAGAGCCCTGGTTTTCAATCACCTTCAAAATTTTCTTTTTCTAAATTTTTCTTCCAGTTTCCAAACCCTAGATCTATATTCCAGATCCATTCAAAAAAAAAAGAAAAAGAAAAAAAAGAAAGAAAAAGATTTCACTGTTCCAAAAAAAAAGAAAAAAATTACAGTAAAAAAAATCTCATCGAAAATCCCTGAAAATTCCCACGCTGCACTGTTCATCGTCATCGCGCCATCACCATCGACGCCCTCCGCCGCCACCGACGGCCACGTCCTCCGCCACCATCTTTGCCAGAGGAACCATCACCCTCCGCCAGCCCCTCCACTTCCATCAACTCCGTCGTCGTCTTCGTCTTCATCTTGGCCATCGCTTCCTCTGCCTTCGACGACTTTCTCAGGTAGCAAAATCACCCACAGCAGCACCGCCACCGCCCCTGTCTTCCTTCATCAACGACGCCGGGATTAGCCGCCGCCATCGTCGTCAGAGGGTCGTAGTCGCTGAAGAGGTCCATCGGAGTTCCTTAAACCTTCGCGCGTGTAAACTTCCCGATCTCCAAGCTTCATCATCGCTCACCGCCGCCCCTTTCTCCACCACCTTCAAGTAGATCTCTCCACGCCATCGGCTCCTCAGATCTGATAGAGGATTAGTGCTCCGCCGCCGCCATCAGAGTCGCGCCATCAGAGTCTTGCCGGAGTTCGCTGTTGCCGTCGTGACTTGCCATCATCCTCCCACGGCGAAACCTCTAGATCTAGCTGCTGCCCACCCTCTCCGGTTCAATTCCGGCGAAGAACTGCCCTCTCCCACTTCGTCGCACTAGATCTTCATCAAGATCTAGCGCCTAAAACCTGCCGACGCTTTCTCTTCTCTGGCGCCTCCGACCGAAGCATCCAATGCCGTCGAAGAAGTCCCTGCCATCGTGATCTCACCGTCCCGCAGACCTAAGCCCCGCCAGATTGATTCGGCCTTCGCTGTCTTCCTCCGATCCAGCGTCGCCGGATCTCCCCCTCTGAGCCTCGATCAGGGCTTCCCACACCTTCCTCCGCCGCCGCATCACCAGCAGAGAGAATTCAGCCACGATTGGAGCAGCTCGTCGCCTCTTCATCTCCGACGCCTCGTCGTGCCTTGCTGGAGAGCTTCGCCGGCCATCTCCGCCGACTAAGTCCGCCGCCTTCGTCGCCCGTCCCCTGCCCTAGCTGCGAGAGCGAGTGAAGAAGTTGGGTGTCAGGTGGAATTTCATTCCATACCCGTTTATAAAAACCCAAGTGGGTTCGGGTGTGGGCAACCAGGTCTTAGTCAATACCCGACCGCCCGATTGGGTTCGGATTTTGGGTAATCGGGTCCCAGCGAGGTTAAACCCATTCACCCGCAACCCGGATTCAACAGTCAGCTTCTGCTGAGTCACTGCTGACGTCAGCAATCGGGTTAACCCACTGAGTTGACTCAGCCCAGATCCAGTTCATCCTGACTCAGTCCAGAATCGCAGCATCACTTCTGACGGCCGTTCAGAGCTCGTTTCAAGTCCAAATCGAGCCGTTTTCGAGGCAGTGGATTCGTGACAACCAGTACTACGCTCCTACAGCAGTCACAATCTGGTTCAAGCTCCGATCGCCTTCCAGATTCAACTCAGTAGATCAGCACACCACAGTTCACAGCTTTTTCTGCCCCGATTCGGACCCGATTTGCGCCGTTCTCGAGGCATCCAGCTTCCACTTCTTATCACCGCTGTCCAAGAGTCTTGCGGGCGATCTCAATTCTTCAGTGTGAGTATTTCTCTGAGGAATCTTCAAGAATTTTTGCGTTTGGGCGTAAACGACTCCCCACAGGTGATCTCATAACTTGACCTGATTCGTTAACTGTTAGATTCCTTGCAACTACTATATGAATATAATTTGTTGGTTGAAATGCTATTTGCTTCGATCTAGTGGTTGCATCTTTTCATCATTTTAGGAATGCATTTTTGTCTACATTTAAAGCTTAAACTTTAGAGTATTTTTTTTTTGTTTAGTGTATACATTTAATTTAATTGACTCTAGGGTTCTCCACTGCATCTGCTTGTTGCTTGAGCCATCGGACTAATCAGCAGTATAGGGACCCCCACTTAGACCAGCTACACAATCTCCATCAGGGTCATATGTCCGTTCATGATTACATTACCATATTTAAGGACTTAACCCATCGTAGTGAAGTGAGAGAGCACCCTTCTGAGACTCTAACTAGGTTTATTTGGGGCTTACGGCCTAAAATAAAACGTGCTATGATCACTGGCCCCTATGACTTAGACACTGTTGAAGATGCCTTTGATGTTGCATTAAGATAGGACTTAACTTTCAAAACGCTAGTCAATGCCAAGGTCAGATGTTCTAAATGTAAGAGATATGGACATTATGATTATCAGTGCCCCTCAGAGAGTCAACATGTTAGAACTGTGCCCACTGATGAAGTTGACGACTCGAAGGTTATTGGGGATGTCCAATTTCTCCTAAGACTCTTAATATAATTGAAGACATAGCAGTTGATTCTGTCACACAGATTATTGATGAAATTCACATGTCTTCTGATAGTGCCAATGATGACGTGGACGAGATAGTTGAACCTCATATACCCACTGTGCCTAGTCAGCCATTCGAGTCTCCTTGTGTTGAACCTAGTTTTATGGTTATTCCTATCAATTCATCTCTTAGGGAGTCACCTGAATTTCTTGTCCAAGTCCAGCAAATGATTTCTAATACTTCTTTTTCGTGGTGTAGAGTTTGTGTCCGAGTCCCGTGTACCTCCATCGTTAGATGTGTGTCCCTCTAGGCATATTATATCTCTCATTCTCCCATTGTTCGGAGTTATGCTTAGAATACCTACCGCTTTGCATCTGCCTGTTGCACATATTGATAATATCACTAGGCTGATAGCAATTTGCAATAACACCTACAAATTTGCTGCATACCCATATAGTATTTGCAGGAATTTACAGTTGATAATAGGGTGATGGTTACGAGTCACTCTTAGGCCACGAGAAAGTTGCACGCTTGGCGTAAAGATTTCGAAATGACTCTGAAGAGGATTGTGTACATTGCTTACGAGTTGGATAGCCCGTGGGATCCTGTATCAGCTTCGTCTTCAGCCAGGATGATGCACCTCGCTCTACTCTCTGTGCCTTGCTCGTGCTGCTATCTTCCACAACCGATCCGTCATGGAGACCAGCTCCTCCGCCACCATGGTCTCGACATGATGTACCCATGCTGCTGCCACGACCACCACCTTGGGATTTGAGATGCTTCGTGAGGAGAGTCCTCACTCGACAGGGTCGAGTTTCTCCCACCCCGAGGGAATTGATGAGGACATCACGCTAAAGAGAGGAGTTGGGTACTCTAGTTATTGTATTGTCCCAAAATCCTCGGTGGAGGTTCCCTGTGTGGGAATCCTGTGTGGACAAGTTAGTGGATTCGAAATCCTTCTGGGTGAAGGCGGGGACGAAGAGCTGGGTGCTCGAACCTCGAAACAAATCTTATTGTTTGCGTTTGATCCATTGACTCTTACTCTCTCTCTTTACTTTATGCCTTGCATCATTCATATTGTCATATCATAATTATATGCTTGGTTTGATTGTGTGTGCCTCACTTGTG